>CM076577.1:1328612662-1329186757 GCA_034641835.2 Pinus albicaulis | reverse complement strand
TATACCTTTTTATGACTCGACATTTTGGCGCCGTTGTCGGGGAGAGTGTATGCCATTTCAAAGGAGTGATGCACAGCTGATTTTCTTCTTCTTGCAGAGAATCAGGTATTAAAGATGAAAGATAAGAACCTGCGCATTGGGCAAGAAACAACTTGCTCACAGCCCGCTTCACAGCAGAAGTAGGTAAGATTCTTTTTCTAGGTAGGAATGAAGGTTTGTTTCCTTGAATGAATAAACCAACTAAGCGAAACAAAATTCCTCCTAAAACTAAAAAACCTAAGGGACCGGTGACCCTTGGGCGCACAACCTTTATTGACGAAATCCTTAAAAGAAATGAATCTCAGCCATCAGTAGGATTTAAAAGAACTACTTCTAGATAGCTTACTAGTTCCCTTCAGGCTACAGAGTCACCATCTAAAGCCCTTGCTGAGATACACAGTAAAACAGAGGGAATTGAGCAAGATTCCCAAGAAATTGAGAATCCTTGCATAATTTTCCTTCAAGAAGGGAACTCTAGCAATCTCCGAGAAGGAGAAGGGGAAACGAGAGAAACCAGAGACTCAAAATCTCCTATTAAAATTGCCCAAACAATAAGCAGCCCAGATAAGGGAAGTGTTGTTCAACTTATTCAGAACCAAGGTCCTGAATCACCTCAAACAGTAGGTCAATAGGAAATACTTATTATTCGAGACAAAGGGAGTGTTGTCAAAGCCATTCCTGCCCCTGCTCATCAACCTAGAAGTTCCTTGGAAGTCCCAGAGGGATATTGGCATATCTTCGATCAAATGGCTCAGAACCAAAATCAGAATCAATAGGCACCCCAACAAACCTCTACGCTGCAATATCCCATAGTAGATACTGCAGTCAATGCACCTATGAAAGCTATCCCCCTTCAACATATTCCCACATTTCATGGCTTAACATCAGAGGACCCAGATGCGTTTTTGTTTGAATTTGATGTGTTGTGCATAGGATATGATTACACCACCGACGCAAAAAAACTAAAACTATTCCCTTCTACATTAAAAGGGGCAGCCTTGCGATGGTTTATGGGATTAAGTGGGGGTGTCATAACTGATTGGGATCATATGAAGGCTGCATTTTTAAAGAAGTATCAAGATTATTGCAGGTCTGGGGAACTAAAAGATGAAATATTCCAAATGACAGCAAAACCAAATGAAACCTTGGAAGAGTATGTGGAACGGTTTCAATACAATCTGCAGAGATCCCCTTATGCATCTTTACCCTTACCTGATAATTTTTTGAAAACCACATTAATTAGGGGAATGAAAGATCAATGGGTTGAAACATTTAATATTATGGGAAAAGGTGATATATATCATGAAAGTTATCCTAACATCATTGATTTGTGCATCAGGAGTTCGAGGGGCAATACAAGGTTGAAATCAGCAGAACATGATATAATTACAAGGGAAAATAAGACCTCCAATGAAGGTGTGACTCGTGCAGAGATTGGAAATCTTCTAGAAGACTTTAAGACAGACATACTTGGGACTCTAAAAACGCAGTTCGATATTATGCAAGCCAAACAGAAATAGGCAGAAGCAGAGCAAAACTTGGCAATATTCTGTCCCAGATGTAGAAAGAAACACAACCACAAGGAATGCCCGTTGGATGTGATTAAAGTCTGCGCCATTTGCACGAAAGATCACCCTACAGAGGGATGTCCTTTGCTTCCTGGCTTAAAAGCAGTTTATAAGGAGGCAGAAGAAGAATCAGAAGTGGTATGTCTACTTAAACAACGCCGAAAATGGTAGCCGCGACCATCAAGTATGCCAAATGATCCATTTTCTTTTCAGCCTCCTCAGTATAATCCTCAACAATATAGTGGGATGTGGTAGAATCAACCACCTTTCCCCAATTGGTCACAACATCCATTTCCTCCCACATCTTGGCCAAATAAAACAAACCAAAATAATTTTCCTAGCTTTCCTTTCTACCCACCATTCTGGCCTACATAATGGTCCCCCTCTACTTCCCAGAGTCAGGCCTGGAAGTCAAACTGGCAGAAACCTACAAATCAGCCAGCCGGATCAATTCCTCTCTCTCAACCTACACTGCCAGCTCCTTATACAAACCCCCAGACCAATTTAAGACCACAAATCCCAGCCCAACACAACCCAAACCCAAACAATAGGCCAGTTCAGTCTGTCCAAATAATGGAACCCCCAGAAGTAGAAACTGAACTGAGGGAGTGCAATGATCTTCAATTAAGGTCTGGGTGCATAGTGGAAACAAAGAGAAACAATGATGTCCATATTGAAGATCCGTTACCTGTAGAACAAACAATACAAAATGAGAAGGAAGTTCAACAACAAAATCAACAACGAAGTAAAAAACAAGTAACAACTTCCTCTCCACCATTCCCAGAACGATTAATCATACCTCGTCCATTAGAACAACCTAATTTTGATCTTCTGGGAGAATTAAAAAATTTATGTATAAAAATCCCTCTCCTCCAAGCTATTCAAGACATTCCTATATATGAAAAAACTATTAAGGAATTATGCATAAAGAAGCCAAAGAGGAGAACAATTACCAATTCTACTGTCCAAATAGTCGGTACCTTATCTGACTTATTATCAGGAATGGAAACACCTATCAAATATGAAGACCCAGTAAATCCTATAGTGACAATACAAATCAATGGGCAATCATTTCCAAATGCCTTAGTTGATTTGGGAGCAACAATCAATATTTTAACAACCACCACCTGTCAAAAACTTGGCATTACATCACTAGAACCAACAACAACCTTGTTGGAATTGGCTAACCGATCGGTAGTCAAACCAGAAGGTATACTACAAGATGTAATGGTATCTGTAGATTCCTGGGAATACCCTACTGACTTCCTGGTTATCAACCCAAAGAACCGACTAGATGGACACCCGTTAATCTTAGGTAGACCTTGGTTGGCAACTGCCGATGCTTATATTGGATGCCGACAAGGCAACATGACAATAACAAGGGGAAATTATGTTAATAAGTTAGCCCTATATCCCCTAGCCCAACCAAGTCTATCAATAATCAAAACAAGAAAACCACCTGCATCATATCTTATGGAAAATATGAGATCACCTCTAACTATAGAAAGTGCTCTTGATTTTAAAGATCAAACAGAAGATGATATCATTAATAGTTTTATCAATACATCACAAACCAGATCTCATTTGCAATGTCACATGATCAAGGCAGCATTCGATAATAAAGAAGAAGAAGATCCTTTCAAAGATATTCCTGATCAAGAAATACCTACTACTTCTGTGTACAATAGCAAGGTTGTAGAAATTGAGCCGGGAAAAACTCTAAACATTAACAGAAATCTCACTGCTGAACAAGAAGAGAAATTGGTCCAATTATTACGAAATTACAAAGCAGCATTTGCATGGGATTACCCCGATATGAAAGGAATTGATCCTCAATTGTGTACTCACCACATTTATATTGAAAAAGATGCAAGACCCATTCGCCAACCTCAAAGAAGATTAAATCCTCACCTTAAAGATATTTTGAAAGCTGAATTACAAAAACTATTGGATGTTAATTTCATCTACCCAATATCTGATAGCAAGTGGGTCTCTCCATTAGTGGTGGTACCAAAAAAGAACGAAAAGTGGAGGATATGTGTAGATTATCGTGAAATTAATAAGGCAACACAGAAAGACCACTTTCCCCTTCCTTTCGTTGAACAGGTATTAGATACATTGGTAGGGAAGAAATTCTTTTCTTTCCTCGATGGCTTCAGTGGGTACAATCAAATCCAGATTGCCCCTGAAGACCAGGATAAAACTACTTTTACCTGTCCATGGGGGACATTTTCCTACCGAGTCCTACCTTTTGGCCTATGCAATGCCCCTGCTACATTCCAAAGGGAAATTCTCGGCATCCTTGCGGACTTAATAAATGAAGGCCTCGAAGTATATATGGATGATTTCACATCTTATGGGGATGACTTTGAGCCTGCATTGGAAAACCTAGAAAAGGTATTGCAAAGATGTATTGACACTAGGCTTTGCTTAAGCCACGAAAAGTGTCTTATGATGATGACCGGAGGAGTTATCTTAGGGAATTATATTTCAGCAGCTGGAATTCAAGTAGACCCAACTAAAATTCAAATAATCTTGTTAATTATCACACCCACTACACAAACAAAGGTACATAGCTTTCTTGGATTTTCTGGTTACTATAGAAGATTTATAGAACATTATTCTCGAATAGCTGCACATTTATATGCACTGACTGGAAATGTTGATTTTATTTGGACAGATAAATGTGACAATGCCTTTAATGATCTGAAAAATCTTGTTTCAACAGCCCCAGTGCTGAGGGGCCCAAATTGGAATTTTCCATTCTAGATCATCTGATGCCTCAGACACAACAATTGGAGAAGTACTTGTGCAGGAGGAAGACAAGAAGCCATATGCAATTTATTATATTAGCAAAAATATATCCCCTGCTGAATTAAATTATACTATGACTGAGAAAGAATTTTTAGCTGTAGTTCATGCTATAAACAAGTTTAGACATTATATAACTGGGTATCCTGTAGTACTATATACTGATCACTCTACCATTAAAATTTTAGCAAATAAACCTGTTACAAACGGAAGAGTGACAAGATGGTTGATTTTACTGTAGGAATTCGATATCACAATCAAAGATCGACCTGGGAAAGAGAACCCTGTAGCTGACTTTCTGTCAAGAATGCCAAAGCCAACAGATACAAAAGCAGTTGAAGACCACTTTACAGATGAGCATCTCTTCGCTGTTACTATCAGAACACCGTGGTATGCTGATATAGCAAACTATTTGGCAATAGGTAAATTACCTAAACATCTATCCCTTAATGAACGAAAGCAGATAATACACCGTAGTACCTGATTCTCTTGGATTGGGGGCTACCTATTTCATACAGGTGCAGATATGCAAATAAGGAGATGCATTAGGGAGGATGAGGTATTTGACATATTGAAAGCATGCCATGATGGACAATGTGGCGGACATTTTGTAGATCATAGAACTGCCCACAAAGTTTTACGAACGGGCTATTATTGGCCTACTATCTTTAAAGATGCCAAAAAATTCACTCAGGCCTGTGATAGCTGCCAAAGGGCAGGTCGCCCTGGGAAATCTGATGAAATGCCTTTGAACCCTGAACTAGTGATTGAATCGTTTGAACGTTGGGCCCTTGACTTTGTTGGTCCTATTAGCCCTCCATCAAACCAAAAAACATACATCCTAGTTGCAACTGAGTATGTCACCAAATGGGTTGAAGCAGAGGCCCTTTCAAAAGCTACAGAGGACTCTGTAATACAGTTTCTTTTCCAAATATTTGTGCGCTATGGCCTCCCAAGGGACATAATCACAGATGGAGGACCACAGTTTGTAGGTAATAAATTAGCTGAAACATTGCAAAACTATCACATTCAGCACAAGATTACAACTCCATGTCACCCACAGACCAATGGCCAAGTAGAGAGCACGAACAAAGTAATCGAATCTATATTAACAAAAACTGTTGCCTCGCATAGACGAGATTGGGCCTACAGATTGCCGGAAGCATTGTGGGCATATCGAACAACATGGAGACCTACTACAGGATATTTACCATACCAATTGGTATTTGGAAAAGAACCCATATTTTCTATAGAATTTGAAATTCAGACATTACGAACAGCTCAAAAGGTGGGTCTAAATCTGAATGAAGCCCAGGCTAAAATACTGCAACAAATTAATGAGTTAGATGAAATTAGGCTCTCTGCTCTTCATCACACAGCATTAATTCAGCAACAGAGAGCCAAATGGCATGAAGCCCATATCAAAGAAAAGATCTTCCACGAAGGAGACTGGGCACTCCTATATGATTCCAGGTTTCAGGATTTCCCAGGAAAACTCCAGACACGATGGCTTGGACCCTATGAAATACAAAAAGTGCATGATAATTGCACTATTACATTAGCTACCATTGACAGATCTGTACATTCCTTTAAGGTAAACGGTCATCGAGTACGATTGTATCATAAACCGCTTACCCGATAATTCTTTTACCAACAGTTATGGGAAGATTCTACCATGGAAATTCTCGCTGAAGGGGAGAACTCCTCCTCGGCACCAGTTTGATAAATCATTTTTTTTTTTAATTCTGTACATAAAGCATTTTTTGCTTTTTTATTGTTGTTTTATGAAATTTTTTTTTTTTTTTTTTTTTTAACTTCTGTTAATATCACTTCTTTATTTCTTCATCATTTGTTTCATGAAATTCGGTTTCTTTAAAAAAGAAAAAAGAGAAAAAATTATGTTTATTTTGTTTGTTTTGCTGTTCCTTTCCAAAGGAACAACACTTCTGCTGTTGATCCTTTTGAAAGGAACAGTAGTTCCACAGAGTGCTTTTTTTGTTCCTTTCCAAAGGAACAGCACTTCCGCAGAGTATTTTTTGTTGTTCCTTTCGAAAGGAACAACAATTCCGCAGATTGTTTTTGCTGTTCTTTTTAAAGGAACAACACTTTTTTGAGTGGATTGTTTTTTTTGTTTTAAGCCAGCATTTTGAATTTTTGATCACTTTTCTAAAGGAAAATATATCATTTATATACAATCATACAAATTAAAGCTTACTGTAATCAGCAAATCAAAAGAAATCGTCATTTTTAAGGAAATTGTCTAGTAATGATAAGAAAAAAGGAAAAAGGGGCATGATCAATAACATAACTTTGCTATTTTATTACCATTGAATTAATCTGATCGATTATCTTTATCATGATTGGTTCCTTCCCACATGCTATAACTTTCTTTGATTTTTATCTATGGAATAGGAATAAGGGCATATTTTTTTTCTATTGAGATGTTCAGACTTCTTCCACCATCCCTACTCTTAAGGAGTGTTGAGCCATCCCTTATGAATAACGGATGAAAAGTGCTGTATGAAAAAGAAAAAATATTTACATATTTTATTAATAATCTTATGATTTTGCAGATGGAGGATAGGGGGTCTCATCAAGATCCAGCCTACCGTGATCATAGGGAAGGCAGTGAAGTGACATTCCCATCATGGCCACCAAACCAGGGAAATGGTCCAATAGACAATTGAAAAAATCAAGAAGTCCTTGGAACAGGAGGTCTCATCACGAACCAGCCTTCCGACCTTTCACTTCTTCCCGGTGAATGGCATTATGGTTTATCTGGTCACCAAGCTAGCACAATGGCCTCCGTCATGATATTTAGCAAAAAGCACTTCCTCAGTATAAATAAAGGACAATGGTTCCGTGGGTAAGAAAGAAACTCTGTCAAGGTTATGGACACCTGTGGGAAACAGAGCTCTGTTGATGGTATTGGAGTCACATTTATACACATCAATAGTTATATTTAACCCTTTTCTTATATCTCTATTTAAATATCAAATGAAAATATGAACTCTTTACCTTTACTTCCGAAACTATTATACATGAAAATCATTACAAATCGATCATATTAGTTCAAAATGGTAAATAATGCAATTGTACTTATGTTTATCTTATGCTGTCCCTTCTCCTTGTATTTGAATCATTACAAAACGATTTTCTATTCATTACCGATTCATCACATGCATTGATTTCAGTAATTGCTATAATTTGATTGAATGTATCATAATTACGCCTGCTTTTTACTGTTGTACCACTGCTGTCCCACACTTGCCTCTCTCAATTGATGGTAGAGGATGACCTATCATTCATTCGGGGGGCACGGATGTCTGCACGCAGATCAAACCCCAAGATTTCTTTACTTGTATTTGAACCAAATCCCTGCATTTTAGGAAATAACAAATTTTCAACGAACCGTGTTGTGCTGTTCCATTGTGATTACTGTGTGTTGAGAAAAATTAACAGAGCGAAGAGATGGGAGGACGGCCAATTCGTAGTGAACCACAGGTGTTGATCGTCTTTGATGTTGCACGAGAAATTTTAGAAAGACTGGGGTGGATTACATATTTCATGAGGATGCAGAGCAACAAACGGCTGTTCCAACACAAGAATGTTCTAGAGGAACCTGTTCTAAGTGAAAATATGCAATCTAGCAGTCAGCACACTTTTAGTGACTCGACACTGGTCAGACTTCAAGAAGAATTGACACAGGCCCGACTAGAAAGGCAGAGATTGGAGGAAGATACTGTCCCAAGAAAGAGATATCAGGAATTGCAGCAACAAATGAGAATTATTCATGAAGCAAAAGCTGAAGCTCATGAAAAATGTCGGAAAGCAGAGGTAAAGGCTGATAAGGTAATGAACCAACTAAAACTAGCCTACAATCAAATGGACACTCTCTATTCCTTGTATACTGATGTCTTAGCCTGTAGATGCCCCGCCAAAAACTATGCTTTTTTTTTACTAGAAAGATATTTACAATTAAAGATCAGGGCAGTTAGGGCAGGGAAATCCATAGAGCTAAAAACCATAGATGAATTTATATCATGCTGCAAACTTTATGGGATCAAAGTATAATGCCTTTTGTGTTAATTTTACTTGCATAATCTAATACTTGAAAATGACTGTGAATCAAACCCTAGCCCTTTTATTGGAGATGTTCAGTTTCAGGCATTCATTTCCTTTGCTGTAAATCAATTAAAATGGCTAAAAGCCTATAACGCCTTTCAAAGGCAGGAAAATGAATTAGATCTGTGGGTCAGAAGTGAAACTCAGGACCCACTTCAATTTTGGGCTAGACAGAAAATTTTGATGACAAAGGAAGGTGTTACCCAAACCCTGGGGCCTGTTCACAAATCAATTATTTTGAATGGAATAGACTATTTCTCATCCATTAGAAACCAAGCTTATATAGTAGCCAAGGTTCGATGGAGAACCTCGAATCAGAATGTGCAAAATAGGGAACCATTTAATTATAGAAACTTTGGGCTAGCTGCAGACTGCTTGATTTCCTATAGCCATCTCGTTTTAAAAGAAGGACCATACTGGTTAGGATGTAGGTTCCACAGCCCTATTGCATGGTACCCTACTTCGGACTACAAATCTATTTATGAACTTCCTAAAGGACAGACAGAACATGTTTTTGAGGAATTAGCTGCAATACGTGGTTTTAGGCCTATTGATGACAAACCTTATCCGACTTATTCTTTGACTGCTCTCCATGTGAACTATAGTTTTCATGATGGCATGAAAAAGATTAAGCAGGGGGGTATGTTGGGCAGTGAAAGAGGTATGAAATTACTATGTATTTACTCATTCTTTTACCATAGATATACTAATTTTTTCCTTGGAAAGGTAATTTATCATAAGAATTACAATAGAATTGGAAAGGTTTATGTTTAGTACCAAAAGATGACTAAAGGTTAATTTTTGATTGACAAAATAGGAATTCGACGAGGTGAACAGTTGTACCAAAGGTGGGGTTGAAAACAATCTAACTGCTACTCCATCAGCGTTGAACCATATCCAGCCAAAGGCAAGGAGATCTGAACGAATAGCCCAGAAAAGGCAGGGGACATCTCGGCCCCGGTCAGAGTAAACAGGATGATGACTAAACGAAGAGGAGCGAATCCCTCAGCATCCTTCGATCCTGAGGGATTGTTGTTCAAACTCATCTTATTCCTTGATTTGTCTGTCGAGATTTGATATATAAAGCAATGTCCTTTAGTGACAAAGGGACGGTGTTGTTGAAGTCAGTGAGTTAGTCGAAAGGCTTTATGTTTAAAAATTTCCTCTGTAATATAATGTTTTATTAACTCTCGGATTTGAGAGAACCTTCTCTGTAATGCTTTATGTTGGTTTAATATAAGACACGTGTTTCATCCATCTTCTAAAGTTCTGAATTAGCCCAGCATTATTTCACTGGCGCTAAGGGCCCGGCTCTGGTGGAATCACTTCGCTGTTTGTATTTTTAATCCTTGCTTACTGTCGTGTGAAGTGTGTTTAATGTTTGTTTCAATTATAGAACTAGTTTATTGTTGTTAGATCAAATACAGAGTCATTTCTATTTCATTCTTCACAAGAAGCACGTTCGTTGTTCGGTTATCTTATTATTATCATAAAGCTTTGTTGTTCTGTATCTGATTTGAGTCGATGTTCCATTAAGTTTATAATTTTTTATAATTGATTGTTGCATGGTAAGTGGCTGTCGATAGGATTGAAGCATGGAAATCTAGTTGCTTGATTATGTTAGAATTGTAATTGTTGTTCATTTCATGTTGTTGTTCCATTTCTGTTCAGTATTTATTTGTAGTCTTCGATTAGCAAACATATGAGTTATAGTTACATGCTGTTGTTCCTTTCCAGATTTCGTTTCTTTTAAGTTGCTTTCATTGAATTTTCTTTCGTTTCGATTGATTTAAATATCACCAACTGTAGAGGATAGAGGTCATTGCTTCCAAGTCCCCAGATTGGTTATCTTGCATCGATTTCTAAGGGAAAGAGTTACTGCTACTGCATCCCTGATCGATGTTTTGCAAGATTGATGTAGTTTGATATTTCCATTCATGTCACTATAATTAGGTTTCTTTACAAGCATTTTTTACTTTTGCATTTGTTATTCTGTACTGCATCTTCAAAACATTTCTCCTAGATAATTGTAGCCTCAGACAGAGTACACTCTTGAAATAAAAAGTCGCTCCCGGATTGATGATTAATGTAAGCTAATTAGGTGTTCAAAATATACCTTTTTATGACTCGACAAATGCTATTCTGAAAAAGATCTATGTTATAGGTCAAAATACCTCCTCATCAACTCAGAGGAGAAGATAAATATGGAAGTAATACAAAGACCTAAACTAATTCTATTTATGCCAAGGTAACGCCTCACTATAACAACACAAGGGAATTATAATGCATCTGATCAATGAATAGGCCGCGTTAGTGGATAGGGAAACTCTCTGTTTACACTAGAGAGCAGTGTTACCTGTGTTTTGAGTTTGGAACTAGAAAAACCTGTGGAGAATGATTTTAATTTCCAGCTTTTTCTCACAAGAGAGTCAGTACAAAAAGGAAATTGCAAAGCACTAATCTCTTATTGGGACTTGCCATAAACAACTAAATTCTCAAAGAAGGAAAAAGCATGGAGGTTGAGGAAAAATCTTAGTTTTTTCTATTTAGAACTGGTGGAAAGAGAAGGGAAATGATTGCTCTCTCCATCTCCTATAAAATGGAGTTGAAGGCTCTTGGTTAAAGGTCGAAGGATTGTCAAAGTTTTTGAATACTTATGAAGTAGAGATCATTGTTGTAGTGTGAAGGTCAAAGGTCAAAAAGGTTAATTGAGAACTTGTTGGTCAAGACATCACCACTTTGAGAGATAGAGAGATTGGAAGGCTAAGGAGGGCTTGGTACAACCGACGGTTGTAATCCTCCTTTTTATAAATCAATAGAACTGTATCTATTTTTTCCATTCTACGCATTGATATTTTAATTATTATTTAAATCACTTATATAACATGAGATGAATGGCTTAGATGTGCATTGTTTAAATGTTTATTATATATTGACTTAATTGATAGGAAATATATGTTATGGTAGAGATTACACAGGTGCTTTAATTGATTGCAGGGCCAAGATTTGGAGCTGGTGAAGGAGAACTCCTGCTTCACTGCCTAGTTCTCTCCAAGAGACTCCAAGATCATTAAAGAGGTAATCTTCCATATTATTCTATCAAGTTGTTTTAAGTTAATATGGATATGTATGTGCCATCTTTGTGAACTATATAGCTAATCTTACTGTCTGCCTCGGGCACCAGAAAGCCCTGAGAGGGATATTCGATAACCAACAACCCAAGAATTTTACCCTATAGCAGAATCGGTGACTCCGCTGGGGAGTTTTCCCATAGTTTACGGACTATTTCTTTCCTCCTTTCTTCTTTCCTCTGTTCACAGACCCTTCTGACCAGTATTTATGCCCAGTAGAAATTTCAAAAGCTCGCAGAGTTCAATCCTGTTTCTATTTGACCATCTGAAGAACTTTACCCTGGCTAACACTACCTCTATTGGTTTTCCAGTGCGCTATAACGCTAGCTCTACTTAAATACAGTTTGTTAGTCTCTGGATTAACACTGTCTTTACTCAGAGACAGTGCGTTACTCAGCCAAAATTTGTTGTTCACCCCTGTGATTGTGTTTTGGTTGCAGATTTTTTTGGCCATCAGTATCTCTCCTTGACTGACTCCCTGTGCTTGTTTACTAGGCTGGAATTTCTGTTTGTTTGCTCTTGTTTGAAAAGTTAGTGTCAAAAGTATTTACTTTTTAGAGAAGATTTTTTTTTTTAATTTTTCTGCATCTAGCTGAGTTAATTCTGAAAAATTTCAGTTCATATACTGTTAAGAAGAGGTAGATAGAAGTCTGAATCTTTAAAGTTGAATTGTGCTATTTGAATGTTAGTGCATGGGTGTTGAAAAGAAACCTCTCCTTGTAGAAATACTCTTCATTGAATTGAGTATTTAGAGCATATTTTTGCATGGTTTCTTGAGTCAGTCTCATTACATTTCATACGTCCACTCCCCCTCCGCAAGACTAATAATCAAGTACACTAAGAATCAAGCGATAATAAAATCAATCACATTACTCTTTATGAGCTCACACCAATAGTAGTTCAGGCTAGGATCTTGGGTTAGGAAAAGTGAGAAAATCACCCAAGATCTCAAAACTTGAAACTAGAGTCATTAACGAGCAAAATCCTACTGCACTCATATTACTGGGACCATTCCTTTACCAGAGCTCAGCGCGAGACAACACTTGGGTGCACAAGAAGGTAACCCGCCTTCGACTGCATCCAGTGGGTGTTTTATATATTGGGGTTCCCTTCGGGGCTGTTGAAACTAGATCAGGGATCTAGGTATTCTGCCCATATAGCATGTTGTCCTTGACCGTGGAGCCCCCTGATGATGTCTGTGATTTGAGGTATCTTTAGTGGCCATAATTTTTAGGGACTTACACAAGGTGACTGGGACAGGCTGTCCTGGTACCTGAAATAGACGGACCCACTTTTTCTTTGGTCTTTATGAGGGTACTCGTCTTCACGAGAGTGCTTACACCTATCGTTTGAGGTTCGGGCGAAGCTCTAGAGTGACTATAACTGTACTTTCGACCAAACCTCTCTATATACTATTGTGATACTGGATTTCATCACCATCAAACGGTAGTACTCAGACATGGCACCCTATTCTGGCTGCTTGCTGATTGATTTTAGAGACTCCTTTTTCTTTTTTATTTTTAGGTGTGTGGTTACTATCATTGAGAATTTATAATACATCACAATTTATTAAATTTTTTTAAAAATAAACAGGTCACCGTGGCGTCATTCGACCCACGCCGTCTGTCTCGATGACAGCAAGGTCTACCTCCTCTGCCTCTTGAGGAAAAACTGAACCTTGGTGAACCCATGCCTTCTACGGAAGAGCAGTCTCCATTGAGAAACACTGATTTACACATAGCCTCATATCATACGAAATTTCTGGAGGACCCTTTCACAGAAGATGCCGTACCTCATTAAAATCCTCCACTCACTAATCCATTGGGGCTTGTGATATTTTATATTCCACCACGCCAAGATATGTCTTTGGCCGCACAAACATCCGCTTCACCATCGACATCCACAGGGTCGATGCTAATGGCAACCATCCTAGGTTCGCCACCATCCTCCCCACCGGTTGTTAGTTCTATGCCATCACTTGGTAACACCAGTAGTCAAAATATACCTAATCCCAACCCTATGATCATCACAACAGTCAGTAGCTCGCCGAGTCCTTTGGGATATACTCCTACCATGACCAAGTTGGGGCCCATGGTTAATCCTCCCATGAGTGTGACTACTTCGGTTCCTTTTAGCAATCCTTTCGGATGGAGCCCTTTGCTGAGTTCAAACCCCTTGGCCAATATACCAGGGGGCAGTGTCACCAGCACGTAGGTCACAGGGAACATTTCACTTCCCCTGCAATCCTTAGGACAAACGGGACAACCTATTGTTAATACAATTCCCTTAAGTGGTTCAAATATAGGTGTAGGGTCCATGCCCTTGCAAAACTATGCAAGTAGTAGCATGCCTCTGGGAAAATCTATTGCATCCATACAGACTAACCCACCCCAACCTCCATCTGGAATGGGGGGCACTTTTATACTAGGGGCAACCAACCGTTCGCCCCACAATACAATATGCCCTATGGACCGCAACCATATGTCCCTACTCTTCCACCTATAGGAAATTTTGATCAAAGTCCTACTTATCCTCCTAGTAACACATTGATGGGTGGACCCTATGGTCTAAATAGTCAGCCCATACTTCCTTGATTAGATTCAGGGAAAAATCCACAATTTCCATTTTTGGCAGCTCTGGACATCCCCGACATCCATAAACTAACTAATGATCCCATCAATCACAACACGCTCTGGCCTCCAGTATTGCACAAGATTCATTCTGACATCCCAAAGTTCGATGGGAAACAAGGGGACGACCCATCCGCACACATCAATACCTTTCATCTATGGTCTATATCTAATTCCATGGTGGATGATAGTGTCTGGCTTTGATTGTTTCTCTGCACCCTTACAAGCAATGCCGCCAAGTGGTATATTGAATTGCCACGCGCCGCCATCAACACTTTTGGCGCTTTAGCGACGGAGTTTCTAAAGAACTTTCAATTACCAATCAGATTTGAAACCGGAACGAAACTGTTAACATCGCTGTGCCAAGACACTGCCACCCACATCTCCAATCACATTCATGAATGGAGACATAGGAGGAGGCTAGTCAAAGCACCAATCCTGGATCATCTCTTAGCTAATTGGTTTTGTAAGTCTCTCTTACCTCACATATCTAAAGACATTGGCCTTTCTGGTGCGGTTACAGAAGATCAATTCATTCGTCGTACCCAAAATTTGGATTTAATATATTCACAATCTGGCATGCTATATGATTTTCTCCCCAATGCCCCTGGTAACCCAAATCCTTCTGCTACTCAGAAATTCGGAGCTCATGCCGACAGTCTTGTTGGCACAATCTATGGTGTAGCCACAAAATAGTCTCGGGGGCAAGCCTCCCAGCCATCCTCAGCTGCCACCGCCCCTCACCAAATGACTACTCTTCCTACCTCTGAGGTAAATTCCGTGAAAACTTCACAAAAACCTAGTGGGAAAAATAAGAAGAACAAGAAAAAGACATCTTCTTCGGATGAGCAGTCGGACAATCAGAATAACCCTAATCGGAAAAACGCTGCCAAAAATGACAAAGGGAAGGATAAACCCATGAAATTTCCTTGCAAGATCTGTGTGGAGGACCAATTGACATACAAATGTCCTTGGCTGCAGAATGCACCGATTTTATCGCAAACAAGGATTCTGGGCAAACACCTACCATTCTTCATAATCCTTTCTCTCATCAACAACAACAACATAAACATATGGTTGAAAACCTGCCACAACCCCAGCAATGGGGAAATGGTGTTTCGCATCCTTCTAGTGAAGGACCATCCGCCATTTATGGCATTGAGAGTGTTGAACTTCAAATACGAGCCAAGCTTTATGGAAATCCTACCATAGATGCTCAAGAACCTGGTACTAGTTAAAATCCACCACCGCCCAACGATTTTCATATCGAATGGCATACTATTGACCCCATGATTCGTCCCCCCAAAGGGACACTTCGACCCACAACTCATAACACCTCTACACGTGCAGCTCAAAACTACAACATTGTAGAAGATTTGGCGCAGGCACTATCAGCTATTTCTGCTCTCGAAGTATTGCAAACTTGTCCAGCACAAAGGAAAGCCTTGCTTTCGGCTATTGGTGCAATAGACCCCCAGGATTCCATGCTAGCTATCTTTGATATGGAAAAATCTAAACCTCGCCTCTCACACCAACTCACATTCAAGGTGCAGGTTGTGTCGAAAGGGAGACCAATCCATCACACTGTCATAGATGAAAGTGCTTCGACCTGCGTTATGTCACAAGCTTGCTGGCTCAATTTAGGTTCTCCTATCTTAACACTGTCGTCGAATTCCCTTAAAGCTTTCGATGGCCACACGTTCCTCCAAAAATGATACCTTGCTAACTTTCCCATCACTCTGGGTGGGAAAATGGTAACCGTGGACGTTGAATTCGTAGAACGTCATCTCGACTATAATCTATTTCTTGGTCGCAGTTGGTCTTATGCCATGACCGCCATTGTTTCTTCGGTATTCCGACTCATCCTATTTCCATTGGATGGGAAAATAGTCGCAGTGGATCAATTATCCTTCTGCACCCATGATTATTCCACGTTACCAAGTAACATTGTACCCCTAATAGGAGGCTTTCCTGACTCTTACGTCAGTATCGATACCGGTCTTCTGAAGGAATCTTCCCTACTGGGTTGTTTTCCTCTCCCGCCGCCACAGATCCCAAACATGGTTGCAATGATTTCCACCACCTTGGATGCCTCTATTGACCCATGGATCCTTCCGGAACCTTCAGACATTGATTCCTACAGAGATCAGATGCCGCTCTCACCAGCCAAGTTGGCCTACCAAGCCATCCAAATTACATCTGAACCCTCCACTGCTATGGTTTTGACCAAAGGTACAAACCTTCCACCCATCAGAGTTCTCTCTAAGGACCTCCTCAATGAATTCTGGCCTACAGATGAAGCTATTTGAGAGATCATGTCTCTAGAAGAACGACCTTGGGGAGATTTTTACCATCGCGCTTCGATGATCGACTCAGACATGATAAAAACTGAAATCCCATCCTTTGACCCACCTGAGATGGTTCCCTCCGCTTACACGACTTTTCAAACTATTGATTCAGAAGGGAACATGGGTAATATTTCTAAGACAATGCTCATTGATATCTCAGTCAAAATGGGTATCGTGGAAAATATTCAAATTGGAGCCGATTGCAATCTTGAGGAAATTGCATGCTTCAAATCCCTTTTCAAGGAATTCCGCGATGTGTTTTCTTGGTCTTATGATGAAATGCCCGACATAGATCCATATATATTCGAGCACTAAATCAAGATTTATGACAATGCCAAACCAATTTGGCAGCGACTCAGACCTGTCCACCCATGCAAAGCAGCGGAGGTAGAAAAA
Source organism: Pinus albicaulis (assembly GCA_034641835.2). Classification (NCBI taxonomy): domain Eukaryota; kingdom Viridiplantae; phylum Streptophyta; class Pinopsida; order Pinales; family Pinaceae; genus Pinus; species Pinus albicaulis. The sequence goes on along the minus strand of CM076577.1, from coordinate 1,329,169,709 downwards.
CTTTTAAACGCTGGTTTCATCTATCCCGTTCCTTTGACGGAATGGGTTTCCAATCCGGTTCCCGTCAATAAAAAACAAGGCACCATTCGAGTTTGTATTGACTATCGCGATCTGAACGCCGCTTGTCCCAAAGACAATTATCCTACGCCATTCATAGATCAAATTCTCGACGATTGTGCCGGATGTGAATCTTTTTCCTTCATGGATGGATTCTCGGGCTATAACTAGATTGCAATTAAAAAAGATGACCAAAATAAAACTGCCTTCATCTGTCCTTGGGACACATTTGCGTATTGTAAACTCCCATTCGGTCTGAAGAATGCTGGAGTAACTTTTCAGTGGGCTATGGACTATGCTTTTCATGACATTCGACATATTGTGTAGGCTTACTTGGATGACCTTCCAGACCATTCCAAGAAACAACCTGATCACCTCACTCATCTGAAAGAAATTTTTGCTAGGTATAAATTCTACAATATACGTCTGAATCCTCATAAATGCATATTTATGGTCGAGTCTGGGCGTATGTTAGGTTTCAATGTATCCAAGCATAGGATTAGGGTTGATCCTGATAAGGTTAAGGAAATTGTTGAATTTCCAGCACGACAATCCATCCTTCAACTCCAATGTTTGCAAGGGAAGGCAAACGTTTTACGTCGATTCATCGTTAACTATGCCGAGATGACGAAAGGATTTATGCAATTATTGAAGAAAGGAACACTATACTTGTGGGATGACCAAGCTCAACGGTCATTTGATGCTTTAAGACATGCACATGTTTCAACCCCACCCCTTAGTGCCCCTGACTAGTCATGCGACTTTCTCCTCTACCTGGCAGCCTCACCATCCTCACTTGGAATGGTTTTGGTTCAAGTTCACAATGACGATAGTGAACATGTGATATACTATTTTTCAAAAGGTCTAATCGGACCTGAACTACGTTATTCACATGTGGAGAAACTTTCTCTGGCGGTAGTTTTTGTCGTCCTGACTCTGACACTATATATTTCTGCGACAGGCTACGGTTATTTCTTTGGAGAACCCCATGCGACACATCTTGTATCGACAAATTATTGGAGGAAAATATTCCAAATGGATCATAATCCTCCAAAAAAATTATTTGGTCTTCACAGCTGCCAAAGCAAAGAAATCCCTCGTCTTCGCCGAATTATTATTGGACCTTCCCAAAATCGACCTAGGAGAAGTAGCTCATGATCCATTTCCTGATGAATCTGTATACTTGGTTGATTCTTCGAGCCCATGGTATGGAGACATTTTGTTCTACCTACAAAACCAATGCTTCCACCCAACTCTCACATCTGACGACCGTCATCGTATCCACCACCATGCAAAGCACTACCTCGTGCTGAATGATACACTATATCGTCGTGGCGTCGATACTATTCTCCGGTGTTGTCTCACTTTCGATGAGGTGGAATGTGTTTTGAATGACGGCCACGCAGGGGCATGTGGTGGTCATCTTTCGGGCATAGCTACTGCCCAAAAAATCCTGCGCACTGGTTACTATTGGCCCACTTTGTTTAAAGACTACATTGCAGCAGTCCAGAAGTGCCATCCATGTCAATTTTTCACAAAGAAAATGCGTGCTCATCCTGCCCCCCTTCATACGGTTATCTCCATTGGTCCTTTCGCTAAATGGGGAATTGACTTCGTCACCTGCGATCCCACTTCTGAAAATGGACAAAACTACATCATGGTTGCAGTTGACTATTTTACGAAATGGGCGGAAGCCATTCCCACTTTTAAGGCCGACGACGAAACCGCCGCTCTCTTCCTGTTCAATTAGGTAATCTATCGGTTCGGCGTACCCCTATCTATTGTCATAGATCATGGATCCCACTTTCAGAATCATATGATGACCGAATTAACATCCATGCTAGGTTTCCATCAAGATCAATCTTCGTCTTATTATCCTCAAGCTAATGGTCAAGTCGAAGCCGTAAATGGTGTCCTAAAAACCATGATTCGTCAACTAGTCGGAAATCATAAAACCACATGGCATCGGAAGTTTTATTCCACATTATGGGCATACCGAACATCAATCAAAATTGCCATAGGCTTCACGCCATTTCAACTCGCATTCAGCCTGGAGGCAGTACTTCCAATCAAGTGCAAAATTCCATCACTCAAAATCATCATTGAACTCTTGCTTGGCACCACCGCCACAGAAGAGCACTTTCTCTCACTCAGTCATTTGGATGAAACTCGTCGAGATGCTATAATAGCACTCGAAGCTCACCAGTGCCGAGTCAAAGCTCAATATGACAAATCTATCAAGCCTCGTTCTTTCCAAGAGGGTGATCTTGTTCTACTCTATGATCAGAAACATGACCTCTTGGGGGCAGAAACACTACAACCATTATGGCTTGGTCCTTACATAGTCACTAAAGTCCTTTCAAAAGGGGCTTATTAAATTTAGGACTGTAATGGAACTCCACTCGCGGAGCCCCGCAACGGGCTCTATCTAAAGAAGTATTTTTCCTAGTTTCACACTAGGCATATGCTTTGCAATTTTATGTATATAAGTTTTGCCTATTTTTTTGATGTTTCTAGATATTTTTTGGTTTTTGAGGTGTTTTTTCTCATGTATAATATTTTTCTTTCACACAGATTCCGTCATCCTCCTTATCATATGTCGGATATGCGGACGGTGCTAGTCGTCACACTAGACACATTGCTTCAGCTGCTTGGGTTCTCTATAGTCATGAGTCATAACTTCTTTGTTCTGGGGGAATTTTCCTAGGTAGTGCCACCAATAACGTTGCCGAGTACATGTCAGTGATCTAACTCCTCGTGGAGGCGGTGTCTCATGACATCTCCAATTTAGTGGTTAGGTTAGATTCCCAACATGTCATTATGCAGTTAAAAAATCATTACCTTGTTTGTCATCCAGTCTTGTTACGTCATTTTTTAAGGGTGCGACTTTTAGAACTTCAATTTAAAACTATCACATTTGAGCACGTTCCTAGAGAATTTAATGCATTAGCCGATTCTTTGGCAAAATATGTGTTAGATTGGAATTTTTCACATTTATTATAAAATACTTATACATGAGCATATATATTTTCATCCCATTGAAAAATACATAAAAAAACACAAAACACAAAATCAATAAAAATTATATATATATATATATATATATATTTCATGTCCAGTACAATAATTACATCAAAAAATCTTCCAAAAATTGGGTGTTTTACAAAAAATTGGCTATACTAAGCCACGCTCTGACACTAATACATCTACTCTGCCAGCTAGGCCTGATGATCATGGTAACATACAACTGCTCTGGCTATCATCCTCAGAGGCACCAGGTATCTCTCCGACATACCTACGGTATGCCACTGTAAACAAAATGGAACCTCCTACATAGGAAGGGGTGGTATGCCCATACTCAAACCCTCCAGGTTTCTGGAGAGTTCATGTAAAACTTGGGCATCATCATCCTTGGTAGCTTCATCATCCTCTGCTGGTGCGCCAACTCCAGGTAGCTACAGTCCTCACCGTGCATAGTGAGGGGCCCCAACTGGATGAATAGGTACCACATCTGTGTCAAGAAAACAATGCTTCATGTCAAAGCATAATTTTCACCCTATTTTTCAACAAAAAATTGCATAAACATTCCAAAGAAAAAAAAAAAGTACTTCCTTGAAATACACTGATCATTTCCTTCTTACCATCGAGTCCCCACTGGGTGTCAGGGGGCAAATCTAACTTTGGATCACCTGTGAAGTTCATCCCTGCATAGGGATAATCCTCAATCACAATAATCTGGGAGTTCAGCCAATCAAAAAAATCCATCATCAAAACAGTGGCGGATGGGACCCTCTCTAGTCCGCGAAAGAAAAGCTGCCCACCGAGCCTACCTCGGTTCGCGTGGGCCCAATGGCACTGTAACGATCATGGGCCTCATCAATCATACCTGCTCCAGTAAGAAAGATACAATCAGTGTACCAGACCCAAACTCTCTCTGGGTACGGGTCTTACATGCGGTAAGCTCTGCTCGGACCCGACGAACAACTCCGTCACACCAGTCAAACACCTGAGGCTGCATACAGTCCAAGGCTAGTAGCATCTAGGCCCTGGTGACCACATGCTAACTCTTGGCACCTGCCAAGCGAAAAATCATCCATAAAATAGACCTCAGTGGTCTCAAAGTCACCCATGTGATCGGTACCCGGTTGCTCATAGCTTGAGTGTCACGTATGCAATGCTAAAGAATCAGGTCAGCAGTGGAATGTGGGTCAGCTCTGGACCTCGTCAAGTTGGGCCTCGGCCCTCGACATGATAGGCCAGTCAAAAATTACACATCATCCTTCTCGATTGAGAGCTCATTTCCCCCAATCCGAAAGACATGGTGCCACTTGTCCCATTGTTGGATTAGCCACCTCAGGAGGTCCTCTTGACCCCTCATTAGTTCTAAGTGGGCATATTTTAGCAAACCGCATCTTTGGAGAGCCATCAAGCTTGCAGCATCTGTCATCATCTCTCGTTCTTCCCGTTCATGTTCTCTCTCTCACCAGATACTCATGATTAATAGCTGAATACCTGCAAATGCAACATTTTCAATCGATTAAAAATTGTCTGGACCACTTCAAAATGATGGGAAATGAGTTTTTAAAAAGTGCGGTGTGCCTAACACTGGCCATAGTGTGGAACAGAGCGTGCTAACGTGGCATCCCTTCATGGGAAGTGCGCTTAACGCGGCTCTAACGCTACTGGCCCGCATTAGCCGCAAAAAAATTGCAGGGCCTCACAAATTTGCCATTTTGAACTAGCAAAACTTAACAAAAAAACAATTAAATGATAGCAGGAGGTTCTAGCTCTTACCTAGATCTCACGGGAAGGAAAAATGTTGCCTGGATTGACCGCAATTTTCAGCTGAAGATTTCACCCCTTTTCACCCCAGAGCTCCTTCATAGCACTAAAAACAGTGAAAATAAAGGTCTTCTGACCTTCTTATAGCCAATTCTGGGGCATGAATCTCTTAAGCTAGTCGGCAAAAGTCGTGAATTCTTGCTGCATATGTGTCGCAACTATTGAGATTTGTTACTGATGTTCTGATGAGTGATCAAGATTCATATGCAAAAATACACATTTTTGGTTGAGCATTCTTTTTACGGTATTTTTCTTGCCCATTAATCCGAAAAACCTCAAGTTTCCTTCTTCGTACTCGTTAAAATTATACTAAGTTGATGTCGAGCGTTCTTTTTATGGTATTTTTCTTGCTTGTTAATCTGAAAAACCTGGATTTCTCTTCTTCAGACTCATTAAAACTGATATGAAGAAGCACTGAGATTTCCCTTTAGGGACCTTTTTCTCACTCATAAAACTGAAAAAACCCCGAGTTAACTTTGTCGGGCTCGCTAAACTACCACGAAAGAGAGTAAGGAGCCATTCTTTTCCTCTTTTTCAAAGCTCTTTAAACTGAAAAAGTGACTGAGTTTTCTCCGCGTGACTCGTTAAAATTTCACGGAGGTGACCGAATTTTCTCCACATGACTCGTTAAAATTTCACGTAGGTGACCAAGTTTTCTCCACGTGACTCGTTAAAATTTCATAGAGGGCACCGAGTTTTTCTTTGTTGGAATCGTTAAAATTTCACAAAGAGTACCGAGTTTACTCTGTCTCCTCGTACTCATAACAAAATGAGGTAGACCTCCATTGAACATAGATTTCTCACTTTTCCAGCTTCGATGGACAAACTCACGGAAAATGAACTGTTTCGGGCTTACTATTCTCCCTTTGTCATGCTCGGTTATCAAGACATGACAAAGGTACCCCAATGGAGTTGTATTTTACGACATTTTTCAGACTCTCTAAACATGAAAAATTCACCAAGTTTACTCGTCTGGACTCGTTAAACCTAATCAGACGGGGCACAGAGTTGTCTTTTATGATATTTTTCAGACTCTCTAAAATATGAAAAATTCACCGAGTTTACTCATATAGACTCGTTAAACTTAATTAGATGGGGGAAAATTTGGAAAAAATGGATACTACCTCTGTTACATTTCAGAAAGGTCGATTTGGCAGCAAAAATATTGAACATGGCACTTCCCAGAAAACTCTTTCGCATTTAGCCGAACCCTACCATCTATGAGTATTAGCCTTCATTTCCCAGTGTTCCTACAGCAGTCAATATCCTAACACACTCTTTGGTGTACATTAAGTCTCAACTGCCTAGTACCCTGTTATAGTGCCTTCTATTGTTCAAGCAGATCTTGTTATCTACTGCTCCTCTTATTAACCAAACCGCTCATTATGCCAGAAATTATTTGTCGTTCGACATCCCCAGTTACTCTTCATTATCTCCATCACAAACAAAATCAGTTGGTTTCCGTTTCGTGTTGACTGATCTAGGATGTCTCAGTGCCTACCTTTCAACGGATCTCTTCCTATCGACTTCAACATCTTATCTAGGAAGATGTTCCAGAAACCCATCAGTACCCAGATACTTGCAGACATCCATGGCAGGTATTCTTGTGTTTGATCAGGAGTCTTCATCATTGTCTCCTAATCGAATGATTCTACGAGTGTTCGGCTTCAACTCTTTTTATTCACACTCGCTAGATTGTACTGTGAATCTTAGGGACCATCATCATTATCGGTGGCCACCTTCGCGTCTGTTAACAATTTTCATTATTGACTCGTGATCAGACAATTTCTCACATGTTCGACGATAGCTCCTTCATTCACATGTTGAGAAATATGCAGTTTAAGTGAATCGGCGGTCAAGACCTTGGGGAAAATGTTACATCATTAAAGTTGTGTTCCCTTCCCCAAGTTGCGATATTTTTTATGGCGACAGCTTCTTCAGCCTGATCCTGTTATGATAGACACTTCCACATTGTGCTTATTGGTTGACAGATTCTTCATATCTTTATTCTAGAGAAATCATGTTGTTTAAGCTACTGAGCATGGGAATGCTCGACTCAAGGCAGAGACTATATTTTCTGACATATGTTGTTGTTTCAGGTTTTCCTCAGTCTTTCAATCTCTTTATCTCTACTACACACATTGTAAAGTTCTTCGGCCATATTCTTCTTCTCTGACCTCACACTTTAGGGGGCATCTGTTATAGGTCAAAATACCTCCTCATCAGCTCAGAGGAGAAGATAAATATGGAAGGAATGCAAAGACCTAAACTAAACCTATTTCTGCCAAGGAAACGCCTCACTATAACAACACAAGAGCGTTATAACGCAGCTGATTAGTGAATAGGTCACGCTAGTGGCTAGGGAAATGTTCTTTTTACACTAGAGATTAGCGTTACCCATGTTTTGAGTTTGTAACAGGAAAAACCCGTGGAGAATGATTTGAATTTCCAGCTTTTTCTCACAAGAGATTCAGTACAAAAAGGAAACTACAAAGCACTAATCTCTTATTGGGCCTTGCCATAAACAACTGAACTCTCAAAGAAGGAAAAAGCATGGAGGTTGTGGAAACATCTTGTTTTTTTCTATTCATAATTGGTGGAAAGAGAAGGGCAATGATTGCTTTCTCCATATCCTATAAAATGGAGTTTAAGGCTCTTGGTTCAAGGTCGAAGGATTGTAAAAGTTTTTGAATACCTGTGAAGTAGATATAATTGTTGTAGTGTGAAGGTCAAAGGTAAAAAAGGTTCATTGAGAACTTGTTGGTCAAGAAATCACCACTTTGAGAGATAGAGATATTGGAAGGCTAAGGAGGGCTTGGTACAGCCAACGGTTGTAATCCTCCTTTTTATAAATCAATATAACTGTATCTGTTTTTTCCATTCTATGCATTGACATTGTCATTTTTATTTAAATCAATTATATAGCATGAGATGAATGGCTTAGATGTGCATTGTTTAAATTTTTATTATATATTGACTTAATTGATAGGAAATATATGTTATGGTAGAGATTACACAGGTGCTTTAATTGATTGCAGGGCCAAGATTTGGAGCTGGTGAAGGAGAACTCCTGCTTCGCTGCCTAGTGCTTTCCAAGATACTCTAAGATCATTAAAGAGGTAATATATCATCTTATTCTATCAAGTTGTTTTAAGTTAATATGGATATGTATGTGCCATCTTTGTGAACTATATAGCTAATCTTACTATCTGCCTCGACCACCGGAAAGCCCTGAGAGGGATATTTGATAACCAACAACCCAATAATTTTACCCTATAGCAATCTTTCAAGGCCTTCCACATATCATATGGAGTCGCCTTCCCATGGAGACTCAAGACAATATGATTTTGAACTCCCTCTAACAATATCCTTCTCGCCTTTGCTAACTTCTTCTGCCATGTATCAAGAAGTTGGTCATCTGCTACTGTGGGCTTGGGAATATGAAATATATGAATTCCTTCAACCCATTTTCCTACAACACTACCTCCATCATATCCTTCCATGTAATATAATTCGAATTTCCCTTGAGTTAAAATTCGAGTCTTAAGCCATTGAAAGACATCTTGATCTGCTGCTAGATCTTGAAGAATAAATCTATAAATTTGAACCTGTTCAAGATAAACTCAATTTTTTCTCTTCTATTGTGATTCCTGGCACTCTGATACCATGTAGAAGTTATATAAAAACTTTATACCAATGGATTCAATATGATATTGTGATGTACCAAAACAAGATACTGAATCCTTCTACAATATTTGTGGAATATAAAACATGATCGCTAAATCACTTGCAAGTAAGAGAAAGAAATTATCATTCGCAAAACACAAGATGTATATGGGGAAATAAAATCATGAAAACCCCTCTATCATATATTGTACAAATTCAAATAATCATGAAACAATACAATTCTTTCTCACACTAAGAAAATCCTGCACTCTCCTGACTGTCTCACTCTAATCCTACTCAAAACTAACTTGCAATTCTCAGGAAAATTTGACAAACACTTAGCCAATTCTCAACTATTCAAAGAAATCTTGATCTGTTGTTGTATCCTAAAGAATAAATCTACAATTTTGAACATGTTCAAGTCAAATTCAATTTCTTCTCTTCTATTGTGATTCCTGACGCTTTGATACCATGTAGAAATTATACAGAAACTCTATACCAATGGATTCAATCTGATATTGTGATGTACTAAAACAATATACTGAATCCTTCTATAATATTTGCGGAATATAAAACACAATCACTCAATCACATGCAACTAAGAGAAATAAATTATGAATAAAAAAACACAAGATGTATCTAGGGAAAGCAACTTCTCAAAACCCCTCTATCATATATTGTACAAATTCAAAGAATCATGAAACAATACAAACATTTCTCACACTGAGAAAATCATGCACTCTCCTGATTTTCTCACTCAAATCCTGCTCAAAACTGACTTGCAATTCTCAGTCAAAATTGACAAACACTTAGCCAATTCTCAGCCTCTACTAATCCAAACCTTGCTCACGAATTCCCTAGGAAATTAGTCCCTATAAAATATGATAATCAACCTTCCTTGAGTGTGAAATCCATCATGAGCCTTCCTCTAACTTTATAATTGCACTCAGGAAATTTGCTAATAATTACAACTGATAGTTATCTTCCATTTAACCTCTGTCTCAACTGGGTCATCATCAGAATTTACATGCATGTAGCTAATAATAGTGAATCATCAGTTATATGATAGATCACTACTTGTGAATTAAATCTAATTTAATTCAGTTGAACTCTCACTATTTCATCACTCAGTTAGAAATATTTAAATTGATTTTAAATCAATCAATTTGAGTTAACTGATTACACATGCACCAAAATAATGCATTAATTGCAACTGGACCCCAAAAATAATAGAATCACTCTACGTGCCTCATCTTTGACCCTCAACTCGAATTTCTTGAGCCAACTTAATCTTTCTGACTCAGTTAACTCATACAAGTTGTTATGAGATAAAATTACAATTTAATTTCAAATTTATTTAAGGGATAAATAAATTAGATGCCCACATTTAGTGCTAGTGTGTAACTGAATTCCTCACTAATGTGTAACTAGAATCCCACACCAGTTATGTGGTCGATTTTTTTCCTTTCTGGATGCCAATTTCACTGTTTCTTGTTGCAAATTTCAACATGGTCCCAACTACCTATGCAACCTTACCCTAATTCATACACTAGCCCTAATAGATACCCTATCCCTTATCCTAATCCATATTCCAGCCCTAATAAAAACCCTAAACCTAGCCCTCATTCAAACCCTATACCTATCCCTAATCCAAAATCTAGCCCTAACATTAATTCAAACACTAGACCTAACGCTAGTCCAAACCATAACCCAAATCCTAATCCAAATCCAAATATTAGTCTAAGCCTTAACTGAAACACTAGCCCAAACCATAGTGTAATATCCCAAAATAGGGAAATTCTACACTATTGGGAATATCGTAAGATATTCCAAATGTGGAGATCCAACAATACATAAACATAAACTGGAAATAGCAGTGAATAAACATCATACCAAAATGTATGGAAACCATAGAGCCATTTTATTATGAATCAACAACAAATAATAGCAATACAACTCAAAGGATCAAGGCAAAGAAGCCTCCCATCAATACACATGCTAAAAGTGAAATACTGCTACATGGCAGAGTGTCTATAAACAAGAAATGCACAGTAATGGATGGAGCACTACTATAGGAAGTGTAAAATATCATAGATCTACATATACATGGCTCATACAATATTGGGAGAGAATATCTATGCTCCCAACACTACCTCAAGACAATCCTAGAAGGATTGGATGAAATATGCAAAACTGAAAAATGCCGGAGTTGCAGGGTAGTAGCTGCAACTCAAGAATTGGAAATGGATGGAGAAGGATGAAGATGCTGCATCCGATGAAAATACCTCCTCCAGCGGATCTTCCAAGTGAAATTCTGATCCTAACACTGAAGATCTCACCCTCCGACAATCATTGCAACCCCTCACTACAAATACTAACTGAAAATAATGCAGTCACTAAGGGATACTACGTTGCAGGTGCATGGAAAAGAATTGGCCAAGTGCCAAAATATGCAATATACCCCAAGGGCTTTCAAACTAATCTCTCAAAGGAAAGAGAGCCTCCTCCTCTGAAAAACAAGTGATGGAAGTGGTGTTGTGAACCTGTTAGAGCTCAAATCTACCTTAGGCTGAAATAAGGTAAAACTCAAGGCTACATCAAAGGACGCTCAGCCTCGTAGCTAGCCCTACGAGGACAGGAGAGGGCTCTCTCCGGGTCTATCTCGGCAAAAGGTTTCAGAGGGGCTGAGATGACTTATAATGAACAATGAATACTGATTTTAGGCTAGTAAAGAGATAGGTAAGTTCGATTTTGATTTTTTTGGATTTTTGTTGGAGAAATGGGAAAAACAATTTTTGAGTCCGGGGATAAGGCCAAATCTTTGCAGAATTCGAGTTGGGGCGAGGTAGGAAATAGTCTTGATGCTTTTGATTGAGTATATGGATTGATCATAAAGACAAGGAGCTGAAAAGGGCAAGGATGAACATGGATCCTTTTCAAACAGGCGAAAACATACAAAACTAAATGAATTCAAAGGCAGAGCACTGTAAACAATGGATTCAACCTCATCTACTCATTCATTTTAGTTTCAGAAGCATAAGAAGGGATGGAATACATTAAACATGAAATAACTTACAATAAAATGAGAGAAAACACCATCAAGAACTGAAATCCACAAGAATCCCAACAGGTGCTGCAAAACCTCTGATCTTTCCTTAGCCAAAATATGAAGAATATGTACAATAGTGTGCCAAAAGTTTCCCAAGAGTCCAACTTGTAGAATGTCTCAAAAATTACAATATATAGATCACTCTAACCCCTTCCCATGCCTCTAGGGGTCGAATTCCTTCTTCAGGGATCAGTTTCAACCAAATTCTAATCAAGGAGCTAAAATCTAGGCATCCAAACAACTTGCCTCTAAAAGGAAGGAAACTGATTCTTTGACTTGATTTTTACTTTTTAAGGAGTGAATCTTCTAGAATAGGTAAAAGTGAGTCAAAGTTACATTACAAACACAAAATTTCATCAAGACAACTCAAAAATTACATACCAATCAAAACTGGTCCAACTGGCCGAAATTCTGAGCTGGAAGGTGAAAAATTGACCAAAAATCTATATGAGTAGCGTGCCTGAGCTATATGAGTAGCGCGCCTTTCAGCCTAATTTTGAGGCACTTCCCGGCATCCAAATTGAGCTCATGATAGCTCGTTTGAAAGCCCTGGATGTTTGCTATCCAACCCAAGTGTAATTTCCTAATTTGGAGCTCATTTGCCCCTCCAAAACTTCATTCTCCCAGAAGTACTTCCTGTTGGTGCAAAAGGTGGCAGCAAGGTGGTTTTCATGGTGTTTTTGGGCCTTTTGACCATCCAGAATCTGATGAAATGCTTCGGAAATGCCTGAGAATGCATAAATTACCATGAAAAACCCAAAAATGCAAATATTTCCTTCAGAAAGTGTCCCGAACAAAAGTGAGCATATCGACGCGCTACCCGTATAGCGGAAAAATATGTTTTTGGACCAAAATATTTCAAAATGAAAAAAATTTCTCCGAATTTGCTCAAATTCGGAGCAAAGACCCTCCATCATGTATCATTCCCAGCCAACGAAGCCTCGGCCAAAATCCGGAGTGGATCAGGCCTTTTCCTCCGTTTTAGTGCTTCGCTCAACCTCCTCTTCAGAATCTTCATTCTTGCTTTGCAGACGTGCATGCGGGCCCAATAATGACCTTTCATGTGGCGAAGCATGTCTTTCTCTCTATTGGCCTTTGCCAACAACTTCTCCAGATGAATGTTAACATGCGTGAGTACATAATCTCGATCGATTGGTGTCATGTCGTCGGGTCTCTTCCGGGCCAATTGTCGATCCTCACGGATTCGCCGCAGCTCATAAAGTGTGTGCTCATCCTCTAGCTGTTTGTTATGCTGCTCCAGGTATTTTATCACCCACTGAGCCTTCTGCAATTTATCTTTTAGCGTGTCATTCTCGTCCCTTTGCTCCTGGATGATCTCCTTCAGTTTCGAGCTAGGAGAGCTCGCATCAACATCAATGATCGTGAAATCCGTGTCCCGGCCTCCTGATGGGCCCTCATCATGCATGGGCTTCTTTCCCCTGTCCTGGATCTGTACCTATGCTGAAGAAGAAGGCGAGACCCCTTCCACATCATGTGGAGATAATATTCGCTCTGCTGATGGAGTCGACGAGACCCCTTCCACCCCGGGTGGAGATAATACTCGTCGTGTAGCTACAAATAAGGCCCTGTGGCCTCGCTGGTATGTCACATACAATGGAACACTGATATGCTCAATCTGAGGAATTTCAGGCTGGTGTGAAGGCTCTCCCGCATCATGAACTACCTCGGGAGGCGGCTGTGGCGCTGTGAAAAAGTCACGGGAGATGAAATCCTCCCAAGTGATGCCCTGCTGTTTCAATTGATGTACCACTATGATCTTGATCAGAGCGTAATGATATATAATTCTATGCTGCTGTGCTGGGGTCTTCTTCTGTACAAAAATCATCATCCTCTCTATGTTGCGATACATGAAGTACGGAATGTTCATCATACGTACCCTCGTGAAGTGCATCAACAAACGGACATGGTACGCAAAGAGACACGAGAATCTGCCCTCGCAACTGAAATACCGAATGATGAGTTTCATCAGTGGTGCAAACTCATCCTTCAGGAATCTGAAAGGAAAAACTCTGCCCAAGTGCCTCATATACCCAGGTTTGATGTATGGCTCATAGTGGAATTTCTCCAACTGCTGACGTTTGTTCCATTCCTCTCCTATATTTGGTATGCCGGTGGCCTAAGCAATAGTCACTGGTGACAGAATGAAATCTACTCCAGCGAGGTTTACACGGCCATCACGTAAATGTAGAACAAATAGATGAGCTAGTTCACGATGAAGCTAGGTTTGTGAAATCATCTCACAGAATCGAAAACATGACTGATATCGAAAACAATCCATTGCAAGCGGACATGCTTGCAATTGAGCCAAAGAAGTAGGCTCCTCCCTGAGATGTTTACCACCTTTTCCACCTTTGTGAGGCCTCTGTGGCACATTACCTTCTGCTGTGGAATCACTGTCAGACTCCTGCTCATAAACTGAATCTGTCTCTGACATAGCTTTGAAAACAAGTTGTCTGCAATATGTGTGTTGATATAGGTGTAGTGTAGTCAAAGGCTTCAATGCATTCTCAAAACCCAAATATATTGCATATGTACCAAAACATCATAAGAAAACAAGTGACAGTGGTAATAGCTCTGTTTTAGTGGCATAGAAACAGTCTCTGTTTTTGGATCACAAGTGATTTTGACAAATAAGTACCAAATGCAAATGTAGTGTGCAGCCTTTGTAAATGCTGGCCAAGGATTTGTCAATGGACTGTGTTTGTGTTTGGCAATGAAACAATAGCAAGGACAACAGTGGTAATATTATGGCAAAAAACTATGTGAAAACATGAGGCTATATGGACAAGTCAACATGAAAGGATGTGACAGCAGTGGTAAAATGACAAAAAGGCATGAGGATGATGTACATAACGTGCCAGGGCGCCACAAGCAATATAGGTATGAGCACATATACCAATCACGAAAATTTACAAACCCTTCACTAAACTGTCACTATATCTTTTAAAACCCTGAGAATTGAATTTGGCATGAACATATGGTTTATAGATTTCTCCTCAAGCAATGCTTGTTTCCCAACTTCAAAAATACCAAAACCTCTTTCAAAAATCACTGAGCAATGATTAAAAACCTGTTTGCAAGTGGATGGAGGCGTTTGACCTCGAAATCGGACGCAAAGACAAAATTGTTTGGCTCTGTCGTTGTATGGGTAGCGCGGCTACCCAACGGGTAGCGCGCCTACCCAACAGGTAGCACACCTTATATGGGTAGCGCCCGTGTTCTATGCAAAGGGCTGGGGGAAGTTAAGTGGGTAGCGCGCCTCATATGGGTAGCGCCCCTCCTGTATGGGTACCGTGCACCTCCAATCACTGTCCACGGCTATGAAAACATGGCTTCGGCCTTCAAGAACAGAAACACGATTTCTGCCTTGAAGTTTTCGAGCAAATGAAATTGTTTGCCATGATTTATATGTGAAGAAAATATCTCATCAAAACAGATTTGATTTAAATTTGTTTGCTAACCCACTTTATAATGTTTCAGCACTTTGACATTTGATCTTTTAATACAACGCTTCTCTTTTGGCTTTTCTGAGTTTTAGACTGATAATACTTGTTGTCTTTTGCAGGGATCCGGCACTTGGCTTAGGAAAAGATCAGAGGCTTGCTCTGAAGTTTCTTATGGTGAAATAGATACAATTATTATTAAAAAAAAATGAAATTAGACAATTTCTAGTTCCAAAACAGAGTTTTGGACTAGAAATGTCTTCAAATGCTTTTGATAATAAAAATATGAAACGAGAACTTTTTGGAACCAACCTCATGGCCTGCGGGCTTTTATGACATGTATGCAAAGGACTTGAAAACCCTAGACTCTAGGACTAAAGACTCTTTTTTAACGAAAACAATCATTAATGACCATGAATGAAATGACGATGAACTTCAGTGATTTTTGAGGAATTTCTAAATAGCCCTGCAGGTACAAGAATGAGGAAACACAAGACAACCAGACCCCCTCGTCAGTCAATGGCATGCTCCTAGCGAAATGCAACGAAGTGGAACAAGCGAGATACCTAAGAATGATATGCAAAAAGCGAAATGATCTATGACGGAGGGCTGTAAGGACCGACTCTAACATTGGCTCCAATGGGGATGGTGGCTCCATGGAGATGCCAAGAATGGCAGATCTCTGGGGGAGTCAGACAGTGCCTTCATCCATTGGGCGATGGAGTCATTATTTCAACAGATAACACAAAACTTTTGATACATTTATTGACTGCAAACTTGACTAAAAAGCGACTGAAACTTGACCAAAACTGACTCGATTTTTAAACTGAAAAGACTGATAAAACTGAATTGACAAACTTCAAACCAACCAACCTCCATCTCCAGAATTATAGCCTTCGCTCCGGGCCCCAGACTGAAGATGAGAGATCAGTACACACTTGCAATAAAACCGAAATAAAATGATATATACAATGATGATGAAATCAGCAGAAAATACTCAGAAGTGGTATCGCTTCAGCAACCGACCATTGATCGGTCCTCCAGGACAATCATCTCCATTAATTTCCTTGAGAAGAAAGGCGTTTTGACCACGATACGCTGCAATCTTAAAAGGACCCTTCCATAGGTTTTCAAATTTACCGTGCTTTCCCTTATCTTCATTCCGAGCATCCCATTTCAAAACCACCTCATCCAGCTGAAACTTATCTGCTTTTGCCTTCCTGTCATAAATCTTCTTTATGCGCTCTTGCAACTTGAAAGTATTTTGAAATACCTCCTCCCGTGTCTGCTGTAAATGAATCATCTGATTAATCCTCCGCTGCATGGGATCTTCCTCACTACCAGCTTCCTGAAGCAATTTGACTACCGGGACAGCAAGCGAAGTAGGAAAAACCGTGTCTATCCCGTACACCAACTCGAAAGGAGACATGCCAATAGAATTTTTCTGACTTACCCTATCAGCCCACAATGCATTCACTAATTTCTTGTGCCAGCCCTTTTTATTGATTTCCAGCAATTTCTTAATGATATTCACCAAGGACTTATTTGAAGATTCCGCCAAGCCATTTCCTTGCGGATGGTAGGCAGTCGAATGTCCCAAGCTGATATTGTACTTATAGAAAAATTCAACCATCCTCTTAGACTTGAAGGCCGCTGCATTATCTGTGATTATCTTACTAGGACACCCAAAACGTGACAGAATATTGTTTTCAAGAAAAGAGATAATTACCGCATCCGTGGCCTATCGAGTGGGAATCGCCTCGATCCACTTTGTGAAGTAGTCCGTAGCTGTCAATATCCATCTATGCTATCCGGAAGATGCTGGGTGGATTTCCCCGATAAAATCCAATCCCCACTGCTGGAATGGTGCACTAACTTCAATTGGTTTGAGAGGCAAAGGCTGTAATTTTTGCTTCCCTTCGAAAATTTGACACTCGTGACAATTCTTAACAGCCTTATATACATCAGAAAACAAAGAAGGCCAATAATACCCTACCCTTAGAATCTTATTCGCTGTGGTCTTCCAAAACAAATGGCCTCCGCAGTCACCTCTATGAAAGTCCTCCAAAACTCTTTTGGCTTCCTCCTCTACCAAAAAATTCAACAACACTCCCCCAGGGTCTTTCCAATACAATGCAGAATTCAATATACAAAATTTTGCAGCTCTCAACTTCAATGTTCTACTCTTATTTCTAGGCATCTCGGGAGGTGGAGACAAATTCTGAAGCACGTATAAAATGTCAGCATACCAAGGGGAAGAAACAAAAATATCAGATACCTGAACTGACGTACTTTCCTCATCTTCATCGGACATGGCAGCAATCAAATTTATATCTAGAGCATGCAGATTTGTTTCAGCCATGAGCTTGGTGAGTCCTTGTCCTTTGATCAGCTTGGTCGGTTTAATCTCCACATCGTATTCTAACAATGCAGCGATCCACTTACCCCGTCTTCCTTCTGGATCTGCCTGTACCAAAACATCTTTAACTGCTGCGTTAGGAACATATGCTATAATATGGGAATGCAGTATATACACACGGAAATCTTTCAAGGCCTTTACAAGCGCAAGTGCTTGTTTCTCAATAATGTTGTATTTCAATGCTCCGTCCCTTATAATCCGACTGAAAAAAGCAATGGGCTTCTCAACTCCATCCCTTTTTTGCATTAAAACAGCTGCCAATGTGTGCTCAGAAGCAAAAGAAGACAAAATGAAGTCCTGTGTGTAGTCCGGGCTGATTAAAATAGGGGCTGAAGAAAGAGCTAACTTTACCAAATTGAATGATTTCACCGCCTCTTCTGTTCACTTTACCTGACTGTCCTTTTTCAGCATGTTCGTGATTTCTCTAAGATGCTCTGCAAGATTTGGATGAAACGACGCAGAAAATTCATTTTACCATTAAATGACTGTATTTCTTTCTTGTTCTGGGGCTGTTCAATCTGATGTATGGCTTCAACACGTGCAGGGTCAACTCGAATGCTATCTTTCGATATGATGTGGCCAAGGAGCTTTCCTTCATCCATGGCAAAAAGACTCTTTTTCGGATTCAGCGAAATGCCATATTTTCTGCACTTCTGGAAAACAATTTTCAAATGATATAAATGTTCCTCATCAGAATTTGAAAACACAGTTAAATCATCAAGGTAAACAACCAAAAATACATCTTTCTCGTTGGAAAAAGCCATGTCCATTGCACGCTGAAAGGTGGCGCCTGCATTCTTCAAACCAAACGGCATTTTTGCATAATGAAACGTTCCCCATGGAGTGGTGAACGCAGTCTTGTCACGATCATCTTCATGCACTAAGATTTGGTTGTATCCTGAGTAGCCGTCGAGTAGTGACATCCTTGATGCTCCAACTACTCGTTGCAAGATATGGTCCATTTTTGGCAGCGGATAATTGTCTTTTAATGATACCTTATTCAAATTTCTGAAATCGATACATAAACAGATCTCACCTGTTTTCTTTCTCACGGGCACCAAATTTGATATCCAATCTGAAAATCGGATAGGCACAATGATTCCTGACTTATACAACCTGTTTACCTCTTTTTCAATTGATGGTAGCAGCTTTGGATTGATTCTCCTCAACTTTTGACGGAAAGGCTTCTGATTTGGTTTAATGGGGATAGTATGCTGAATGATGTTAGTATCATATGTTTTTAGATCTGAGTAATCCCACGCAAAAGCATCAGAAAATGAAGACAACAATTTCACATACTCTTCTTTTACCTTTGGTGACAATGACTTTTATAACTTAACCATCTTGGGATTCTCAGTTGTCCCAATATTTACCTCTTCTACCCCTTTCTCCGTTGGCCTCAATGTCGGTTTGCGGGCTACATCGTCT
The DNA here is from genome assembly GCA_034641835.2 of Pinus albicaulis. NCBI lineage: Eukaryota > Viridiplantae > Streptophyta > Pinopsida > Pinales > Pinaceae > Pinus > Pinus albicaulis. Next base: position 1,329,150,724 of record CM076577.1, on the reverse strand, counting down.
TGGTCAAACAGTTCTTCCAAAGGAATCAATCCCTTAGGAATGATGTTATCTTTAAGTTGCAACACTTCCATTTGGTTTATTTGTATGTCATCATTACCATCATCATGTTCTGTATCTATGGAGGTGTCTTTAAACTTACCCTTATTCTGCAGAAAATCACTAATCTCCTCGTCATCCTGAAAGACTTGCCAACATCGCTGATTGTCTGGAACAGTGGGGCGGTGTTTCACATGAATCTCGAACTTGTTGCTGGAATTCATTGGAATTTTTAAATTTCTTGCTGCCTTAGCAAGTCCATCAGCAACACCATTTTGTATGCGAGGCACACATGTCAAGGTATGATCAGAAAATAATTTCAGAATGTCTAAAACTGCATTATGGTAAGCCCTCATGCGAGGATGCTTGGCCTGAAACTCACCTTTAACCTGCTTTATCACCAACTCTGAATCACCATACACTGCAATCCTTTTCGCTTTCAGCTTTCTAAGAATCTTAAGGCCAGCAATTAGAGCCTCATATTCCACTTCATTATTAGAACAGTCAAATGCTAGCTTGTAGGAACACACTCTCACATTGCTTGGAACCTTATCCGGAGCGGAAAATGGACTACGAATCCAAACACCAATTCCAGCACTGTCACTACCCACTGCGCCATCAAAATCCATGGTCCAAAGACCATCTTCATCGTCCTCTAAATGCTGAAATTGCACCAGCTCTGTTTTTCCTGTTTGCTGCCCATTGTCTTCAGCTGATTGCTCCATAGTAGCTTGTTTTTCTCTTCTTTCTTTTTGCAGAACTTCTCTAAAATTCTCAGTGATTTCTGGTATATCTTCCGCCTGAACTAATTGACTATCTATATCATTAAAACTATCAGCAAATAAAACAAACGATTCTAAGTTGGTATGTACATAATTTACAGGATGATTGATTGGCTTCTCCTTGCTGGTTATCATGTATTTCATCTTCTGCTCTCGATATAACTTTCTCATTTGACCAAAGACTGGAATTGTAGCATAGGAAAAATCTAACTGAAGTGTACCTTTCAATTTTTCTCCCCAAGATCTTGAAAGGAGCATTCCAAATCGCGGGGGAATGTCCGCCACAACCACATCCATCAAGACATTCTTCGCTGGAATTTGATCTAAGCTTACAACCAAATCTTTGATGAGTCCTATACACCTCACACGACTGGAATCAAATGAATACAAATCATGATATTTTCTTGTAATGTCTAGTCCCAACTTTTCCATGATCGCCTTTGGCATCAAATTGTGCGAAGCACCCGAATCGAACATGGCATTGTGCAAAACATATTCATGCAACCTCAAACTGATATAAAATGGAGGAACATCACTGTCAGGGGACTCACCATCTAATGCAGGCCCGAAAATCAATTCTGGCTGATCATCCTCAACATTTACCGTATCGAACATTGGATCAAAGTTCAGAATTTTGGAGACTTGACCGCGGTAGCTGCTGTTCTTCATGATTTCTGTCAAAGGAATAGATATTTTTAATTTGGAAATTTCATTTTCCAAACTAAATGCTGAAACTTTCTCAACCTCTTTGACCGGAACTTCCTTCTTTTCAGCCTTATCTTTCACTATGTTTGGCTGATTTACCTTTTCTGCTGATGATACTTTACTAGATGCGGGATCAATTGTCTCTTTTCCTTTCTTCTGTGGTATCGGTGAATCTGCCTTTGGTGCTGAAGCTTCTTTTCGTTTCTGAATTGGATTTATGGGCACATCTCGGTTTCTCAATGAGTATTGCTTCTGTTGAGCGGACAAAGCATTCAAATATCCTCTTTGGTAATCATCTGACTCTTCCTCTAACTCCGCATCATTTGCTAAAATGAAGTCTTCATCTTTCTGTGCAGCTGAACTTTCTCCATATTCTTCATCCTCAGTAATATAAATAGGCAAATCATCGGGAGTGAAGAAATGATTTTGCTCACCTACTACATCATCATCATCGTCTGAATCTTGACTCACAAAATTCTGCAAAAGAGGTGTCTTGATCTGCTGTTGGGCTGCCGGCTCTTGTGGTCTTTGTTCACGCTGCTTTATTCTGAACTGTGGCTGCTGCTGGCCACGATAGTTTGGATTCTGAATCTGCGTTTCTGGTTTGTCAAGTGTCATCCTTTTGAACATTTTTTCCATCTCACGAAGCAAGTGTTGTTCGGATGTAGATGTGGAAGGCTCTTCTTTTATAGTCACTCTTTTCTCTGCTTTCAACCGTGCTCTCTTATCGTTCAGATTTGCCTCAACACTAACGGCAATCTTCTGCATATCTTCTAAGGTAGGCGGATCTCTGTCACGTAGTGAATAAGCCATCTCCAGATCAAAACCATCCGGGAATTTAAGAAGAGCTGACTTTTTAGACGGTCTTAAGTCATCTGGAATTGCATTATACACTGTATTGAATCTGATAATATAATCCTGAACGGACTCACCAGGATTACGCTTAATGTTTGTATACTCTGAAGTGATCTGCAGCGGATCTTTCTTCATCTCCCATCGATCTAAAAATTGTGTCTGAATCTCTTGCAATGTATTGATACTTCTGGCCTATAGAGCTCTGAACCATTTACGAACCTCTCCTCCAAAAGTCTGGGCAAACAATCTCATTGAAACATTTTCTGCATCAATTTCATGCAGGTCCAAAAAGTCTGTCATCCGGAAAATATGCTGCTGAGCTGATATACTCTGTGGTGTACCATCAAATATGGGAATCTTGCTCTGGTAATCAGCAGGCATAGGATCTAAATTGGCCGGCAAAGCAAGAGGTGCAAATCTGGCTGCCATGACTCTTGGCGGATTTATAATCTGCTGTCTCGGAGATACAGGAGGACTGGGAGCAGTAGGTGAACGAGGTGTATGCGGTGGAGACGGAGGAGAAACTACTGCTGATTGCTGATCAGAAATCTCAGGTTGAACGGGAATGGTAGGGATAAAGGAAGGTTCAGTGGGAGTCCGTGAACTAGATGCAACTTCAGATGGTCCAAGAGTTTGTGAAGCAGATTCAGTGAATTCGGGAATGTTGGTAGCCACAATGGAATTTTGCAACTGTCTGTCCAAGTGATATGAAACAAATCTGAATTGCAAATCTTCAAAAAACAATGGATCCGGAACTAATCTTGATAATTCAGTTTCAGAAAAATTTACAAATAAGGATGTTTCAAATCGTTCATCAAAAGGAATTTCGTCAACATATATAATTTTCACAGGACATGATGCAGATCTAGAAAGCGATCTGGAACTTCCAAAACTCTCTTGACTTTCTCTTTCAGAACTTTCTTGACTTCCTTGTCTTCTAAGAATCCTAGGAATCAGATTTGGATTTTCAAATATCGTTGGTGGATTAGGGTCAGGATTTGACCTAGTATTCCTTCTTGAAGCCAGTGTATTGATCTTCTCGGGATAAATTTCAAGGAACACAATCAATTATCTTCAACCTTTCGACTTCTAGACTCAATCATCCAAAGGTCTAGAACGAACAAGTATACTGGGGTGATTTGCAAATCAAGTGCTGCATTCACAAGCTTACCCGAGATCGACTGAAGCAACGTTTATCTACTTCCGCTTATGCATGGCAAAAGCGTTTCGAAAGCTACCTGGCGTGACTTCAGACTCCGTCTAAGACTTATGAAACAAACACATCAACAAGCAAACCATTGAGAGTTTTTTCCCCAGTATGGTCGCCACTATGTTAGCGCTCAAATCTACCTTAGGCTGAAATAAGGTAAAACTCAAGGCTACATCAAACCACGCTCAACCTCGTAGCTAGCCCTACGAGGACAGGAGAGGGCTCTCTCCGGGTCTATCTCGGCAAAAGGTTTCAGAGGGGCTGAGATGACTTATAATGAACAATGAATACTGATTTTAGGCTAGTAAAGAGATAGGTAAGTTCGATTTTGATTTTTTTGGATTTTTGTTGGAGAAATGGGAAAAACAATTTTTGAGTCCGGGGATAAGGCCAGATCTTTGCAGAATTCGAGTTGGGGCGAGGTAGGCAATAGTCTTGATGCTTTTGATTGAGTATATGGATTGATCAGAAAGACAAGGAGCTGAAAAGGGCAAGGATGAACATGGATCCTTTTCAAACAGGCGAAAACATACAAAACTAAATGAATTCAAAGGCAGAGCACTGTAAACAATGTATTCAACCTCATCTACTCATTCATTTTAGTTTTAGAAGCATAAGAAGGGATGGCATACATTAAACATGAAATAAACTACAATAAACTGAGAGAAAACACCATCAAGAACTGAAAGCCACAAGAATCCCAACAGGTGCTGCAAAACCTCTGATCTTTCCTTAGCCAAAATATGAAAAGTATGTACAATAGTGTGCCAAAAGTTTCCCAAGAGTCCAACCTGTAGAATGTCTCAAAAATTACAATATATAGATCACTCTAACCCCTTCCCATGCCTATAGGGGTCGAATTCCTTCTTCAGGGATCAGTTTCAACCAAATTCTAATCAAGGAACTAAAATCTAGGCAGCTAACAACTTGCCTCTAAAAGAGTGGAAACTGATTCATTTACATGATTTTCACTTTTTTGAGAGTGAATCTTCTAGAATAGGTAAAAATAAGCCAAATTTACATGCCAACCATCAATTTACATCATGAAAACCCAAAAATTTGATCCACAAGAAAAACTGGTCTCAACTAGTCGAAATTCTGAGCTGGAAGTTGAAAAATCAGCCAAAAATCTATGTGGGTAGCGCGCCTGAGCTGTATGGGTAGTGCGCCTTTCAGCCTGATTTTGAGGCACTTCCTGGCATCCAAATTGAGCTCATGATAGCTCGTTGGAAATCCCTGGATGTTGGCTATCCAACCCAAGTGGAATTTCCCAATTTGGAGCTCATTTTCCCCTCCAAAACTTCATTCTCCCAGAAGTACTTCCTGCTGGTGCAAAAGGTGGCAGCAAGGTGGTTTTCATGGTGTTTTTGGGCCTTTTGACCATCCAGAATCTGATGAAATGCTTCGGCAATGCTTGAGCATGCATAAATTACCATGAAAAACCCAAAAATGTAAATATTTCCTTCAGCAAGTGTCCCGAACAAAAGTGAGCATATCGACGCGCTACCCGTATAGCAGAAAAATCTGTTTTTGGACCAAAATATTTCAAAATGAAAAAAATTTCCCCGAATTTGCTCAAATTCGGAGCGAAGACCCTCCATCATGTATCATGTCCATCCAACGAAGCCTCGGCCAAAATCCGGAGTGGATCAGGCCTTTTCCGCCGTTTTAGTGCTTCGCTCAACCTCCTCTTCAGAATCTTCATTCTCGCTTTGCAGACATGCATGCGAGCCCAATATTGACCTTTCATGTGACGAAGCATGTCTTTGTCTCTATTGGCCTTTGCCAACAACTTCTCCCTATGAATTTTAACATGCGTGAGTTTAGTCTCTCGCTCAACCGGTGTCATGTCACCTTGTCTTTTCCGGGCCAATTGTCGATCCTCGCGAATTCGACGGAACTCATAAAGTGTGTGCTCATCCTCTAGCTGCTTGTTGTGCCGCTCCAGGTATTTTATCACCCACTGATCCCTCTGCAATTTCTCTTTCAGCGTGTCATTCTCGGCCCTTTTCTCCTGGATGATCTCTTTCAGTTTCGAGCTAGGAGAGCTCGCATCAACATCAATGATCGTGAAATCCGTGTCCCGGCCTCCTGATGGGCCCTCATCATGCATGGGCTTCTTGCCCCTATCTTGGATCTGTACCTACGCTAAAGAAGAAGGCGAGACCCCTTCCACATCATGTGGAGATAATACTCGCTCTGCTGATGAAGTCGGCGAGAGCCCTTCCACCCCGGGTGGAGATAATACTCGTCGTGTAGCTGCAAATAAGGCCCTGTGGCCTCGCTGGTATGTCACATACAATGGAGCACTGATATGCTCAATCTCAAGAATGTCAGGCTGGTGTGAAGGCTCTCCCGCATCATGAACTACCTTGGGAGGTGGCTCTGGCACTGTGAAAATGTCTCGAGAGATGAAATCCTCCCAAGTGATGCCCTGCTATGTCAACTGATGTACCACTATGATCTTGATCAGAGCGTAATGATATATACTCCTATGCTGCTGTGCTGGGGTCTTCTTCTGTACAAAAATCATCATCCTCTCTATGTTGCGATACATGAAGTATGGAATGTTCATCATACGCACCCTTGTGAAGTGCATCAACAAACGGACATGGTACGCAAAGAGACACGAGAATCTCCCCTCGCAACTGAAATACCGAATGATGAGTTTCATCAGTGGTGCAAACTCATCCTTCAGGAATCTGAAAGGAAAAACTCTGCCCAAGTGCCTCATATACCCAGGTTTGATGTATGGCTCATAGTGGAATTTCTCCAACTGCTAACGTTTGTTCCATTCCTCTCCTATATTTGGGATGTCAGTGGCCTGAGCAATAGTCACTGGTGACAGAATGAAATCTACTCCGGCGAGATTTACACGGCCATCATGTAAATGTAGAACAAATAGACGAGCTAGTTCACGATGAAGTTGGGTTTGTGAAATCATCTCACAAAATCGATAACATGACTGATGCCGAAAACAATCCATTGCAAGCGGACATGCCTGCAATTGAGCCAAAGAAGTAGGCTCCTCCCTGAGATGCTTACCACCTTTGCCACCTTTGTGAGGCCTCCGTGGCACATTATCATCCTCTGCTGTATAATCACTGTCATACCCCTGCTCATAAACTAAGTCTGTCTCTGACATGGCTTTGAAAACAAGATATTTGCAATATGGATACTGATATAGGTGCAATGAAGGCAAAATTTCAATGTATGTTCAAAACCCAAACATGTTACACATGTACCAAAGTATCACAGGAAAACAAAATTATATTGAGGATGGCTCTGCTTTAGTGGCATAAAAACTATCACTGTTTTGACCATAAGTGAGTTTTACAAATGAGTGCCAACTGCAAATGTATGGTACAACTTTTGTAATGATGGCCAAAATTTGTTAAAGGAGCAAACAAGTATGGGACTTTGTTTTATCAAATGGAGAATAGGAACAACATGATAATGAACATAGTGAAACAAAAGGCCATGACAGTGGTAATATAATGATGATGGCAGCAGCGGTGATATTATGGTGATGGAGGATATAGACCAGTCAACATAAGACTATGTAAAAACATAAAAGGACATGACAGCAGTGGTAAGATGATAAACTAAGGGCGTGAGGATAATGTACACAATGTGCTAGGGCATGAGCATATCTACCATTCACAAAAGTTTTCAAATCCTTCACAAGACTGTCCATATATATTCAAAACCCTTAAGGAATAAATCTGCATATAAATGTAGGGTTTATACATTTCTCTTTAACCAAGGCTTGTTTCCCAACATCAATAACACCACAATCATGCTAAAAATCTACTGAGCAACCTTTAGAAACCTACTTGCAAGTCGAGGGAGCCGATTTGATATGAAACTGGGCGCAAGAAAAAAAAATTCTGGGCTCTGTCGCTGTATGGGTAGCGCCCCTGCCCAACGAGTAGCGCCCGGCAAGTGGGTAGCACCCGTGTTAATTAACACTGGCTGTGGCGATTAAGTGGGTAGCGTGCACTCTGTATGGGTAGCGCGCACTCCAAACACTGTCCACGGCTATGAAAACATGGCTTCGGCCTTCAAGAACTCAAATTCGACTTCTGCCTTGCGGATTTCTTGCAAATGACTTTGTTTGCCATGTTTTATATATGAAGAAAATATCTCAACAAATCAAATTTGATTTCAAATTTGTTTGATAACCCACTTTCATAATGTTTGGCATTTTGACATTTGGTCATTTAATACAATTCTTTTCTTTTGGCTTTTCTGAGTTTTGGACTGAAAATACTTGTTGTCTTTTGCAGGGATGCGGCACTTGGCTTTGGAAAAGATCAGAGGCTTGCACTGAAGCTTCTTATGATGAAATAAATACAATTATTACAAACATGAAATTAGACAATTTCTAGTTCCAAAACAGAGTTTTGGACTAGAAATGTCTTCAAATGCTTTTGATAATAAAAATGTGAAATAGAAAACTTGCGAAACCAACCTCATGGCCTGCGGGATTTATGACATGTATGCAAAGGACTGAAAACCCTAGACTCTAGGACTAAAGACTCTTTTTAACGAAACTAATCATTTAATGACCATGAATGCAACGACGATGAACTTTAGTGATTTTTGAGGAATTTCTAAATAGCCCTGCAAGTATAAGCATGAGGAAACATAAGACAACCAAACCCCCTCGTCAGTCCATGGCATGCTCCTAGCGAAATGCAACGAAGTGGAACAAGCGAGACACCTAACAATGATATGCAAAAAGCGAAATGAACTCTGACGGAGGGCTGTAAGGACCGACTCTAACATTGGCTCCAATGGGGATGGTGGCTCCATGGAGATGCCAAGAACGGCAGATCTCTGGGGGAGTCAGACAGTGCCTTCATCCATTGGGCGATGGAGTCATTATTTCAACAGATAAAACAAAAACTTTTGACATTTTTATTGACTGCACACTCGACTGAAAACTGACTGAAACTTGACCAAAACTAACTTGACTCTAAAACTGAAAAGACTGATAAAACTGACTTGATGAACTTCAAACCAACCAACCTCCGTCTCCAGAATTATAGCCTTCGCTCCGGGCCCCAGACTGAAGATGAGAGATTGGTACACACTTGCAATAAAACAGAAATAAAATGATATATACAATGATGATGAAATCAGCAGAAAATACTTAGAAGTGGTATCGCTTCAGCAACCGACCATTGATCGGTCCTCCAGGACAATCATCTCCATTCATTTCCTTGAGAAGAAAGGTGTTTTGACCACAATACGCTGCAATCTTAAAAGGACCCTTCCATAAGTTTTCAAATTTACCGTGCTTTCCCTTATCTTCATTCCGAGCATCCCATTTCAAAACTACCTCATCCAACTGAAACTTATCTGCTTTTTCCTTTCTATCGTAGATCTTCTTTATGCGCTCCTGCAACTTGAAAGTATTTTGAAATACCTCCTCCCGTGTTTGTTGTAAATGAATCATCTGATTAATCCTCCGCTACATGGGATCTTCCTCACTACCAGCTTCCTGAAGCAATTTGACCACCGGGACAGCAAGTGAAGTAGGAAAAACCGTGTCTATTCCATACACCAACTCAAAAGGAGACATACCAATAGACTTTTTCTGACTTACCCTATCAGCCCACAGTGCATTCACTAATTTCTTGTGCCAGCCCTTTTTGTTGATTTCTAGCAATTTTTTAATGATATTCACCAAGGACTGATTTGAAGATTCCACCACGCCATTCCCTTGTGGATGGTAGGCAGTCGAATTTCCCAAGCTGATATTGTACTTATAACAAAATTCAACCATCCTCTTAGACTTGAAGGCCGCTGCATTATCTGTGATTATCTTACTAGGACACCCAAAACGTGACAGAATATTGTTTTCAAGAAAAGAGATAATTACCGCATCTGTGGCCTGTCGAGTGGGAATCGCTTCGATCCACTTTGTGAAGTAGTCCGTAGCTGTCAATATCCATCTATGCTATCCGGAGGATGCTGGGTGGATTTCCCCAATGAAATCCAATCCCCACTGCTGGGATGGTGCACTAACTTCAATTGGTTTAAGAGGCAAAGGCTGTAGTTTTTGCTTCCCTTCGAAAATTTGACACTTGTGACAATTCTTAACAGCCTTATATACATCAGAAAACAAAGAAGGCCAATAATACCCTGCCCTTAGAATCTTATTCGCTGTGGTCTTCCAAAACAAATGGCCTCCGCAGTCACCTTTGTGAAAGTCCTCCAAAACTCTTTGAGCTTCCTCCTCTACCAAACAATTAACCAACACTCCCCCAGGGTCTTTCCAATACAATGCAGAATTCAATATACAAAATTTTGCAGCTCTCAACTTCAATGTTCTACTCTTATTTCTAGGCATCCCGGGAGGTGGAGACAAATTCTGAAGCATGTATAAAATGTCAGCATACCAAGGGGAAGAAACAAAAATATCAGATACCTGAACTGACGTACTTTCCTCATCTTCATCGGACATGGAAGCGATCAAATTTATATCTAGAGCATGCAGATTTGTTTCAGCCATGAGCTTGGCGAGTCCTTGTCCTTTGATCAGCTTGGTCGGTTTAATCTCCACATCGTATTCTAACAACGCAGCGATCCACTTACCCCGTCTTCCCTCTGGATCTGCCTGTACCAAAACATCTTTAACTGCTGCGTTAGGAACGTATGCTACAATGTGGGAATGCAGTATATACACACGGAAATATTTCAAGGCCTTTACAAGCGCAAGTGCTTGTTTTTCAATAATGTTGTATTTCAATGCTCCGTCCCTTATAATCCGACTGAAAAAAGCAATGGGCTTCTCAACTCCATCCCTTTTCTGCATTAAAACAGCTGCCAATGTGTGCTCATAAGAAAAAGAAAACAAAATGAAGTCCTGTGTGTAGTCCGGGCTAATTAAGATAGGGGCTGAAGAAAGAGCTAACTTTACCAAATTAAATGATTTCACCGCCTCTTCTGTCCATTTTACTTGACTGTCCTTTTTCAGCATGTTCGTGATTTCTCTAAGATGCTCAGCAAGATTTGGAATGAAACGACGCAGAAAATTCATTTTACCATTAATGACTGTATTTCTTTCTTGTTCCGGGGCTGTTCAATCTGCTGGATGGCTTCAACACGTGCAGGGTCAATACGAATGCCGTCTTTCGATATGATGTGGCCAAGGAGCTTGCCTTCATCCATGGCAAAAAGACTTTTTTTTCGGATTCAGCGAAATGCCATATTTTCTGCACTTTTGGAAAACAATTTTCAAATGATATAAATGTTCCTCATCAGAATTTGAAAACACGGTTAAATCATCAAGGTAAAGAACCAAAAATACATCTTTCTCGTTGGCAAAAGCCATGTCCATTGCACGCTGAAAGGTGGCACCTGCATTCTTTCAACCAAATGGCACTTTTGCATAATGAAACGTTCCCCACGGAGTGGTGAACGCAGTCTTGTCACGATCATATTCATGCACTAAAATCTGATTATAACCTGAATAGCCGTCAAGTAGTGACATCCTTGATGCTCCGACTACTCGCTGCAATATATGGTCCATTTTTGGCAGTGGATAATTGTCTTTTAATGATACCTTATTCAAATTTCTGAACTCGATACATAAACGGATCTCCCCTGTTTTCTTTCTCACGGGCACCAAATTTGATATCCAATCTGAAAATCGGATTGGCACAATGATTCCAAACTTATACAACCTGTTTACCTCTTTTTCAATCGATGGTAGCAGCTTTGGATTGATTCTCCTCAACTTTTGACGGAAAGGCTTCTGATTTGGTTTAATGGGGATAGTATGCTGAATGATGTTAGTGTCATATGTTTTTAGATCTGAGTAATCCCACGCAAAAGCATTAGAAAATGAAGACAAAAATTTCACATACTCTGCCTTTACCTTTGGTGACAATGACTTTGATAACTTAACCATCTTGGGATTCTCAGCTGTCCCAATATTTACCTCTTCTACCCCTTTCTCCGTTGGCCTCAATGTTGGTTTGCGGGCTACATCGTCTTGGTCAAACAGTTCTTCCAAAGGAATCAATCCCTTAGGAATGATGTTATCTTTAAGTTGCAGCACTTCCATTTGGTTGATTTTTATGTCATCATTACCATCATCATGTTCTGTATCTATGGAGGTGTCTTTAAACTTACCCTTATTCTGCAGAAATTCACTAATCTCCTCATCATCCTGAAAGACTTGCCAACATTGCTGATTGTCTGGAACGGTGGGGCGATGTTTCACATGAATCTCGAACCTGTTGCTGGAATTCATTGGAATTTTTAAATTGCTTGCTGCCTTAGCAAGTTCGTCAGCAACACCATTTTGTATGCGAGGCACACATGTCAATGTATGATCAGAAAACAATTTCAGAATGTCTAAAATTGCATTACGGTAAGCCCTCATGCGAGGATGCTTGGCCTGAAACTCACCTTTAACCTACTTTATCACCAACTCTGAATCACCATAGACTGCAATCCTTTTCGCTTTTAGCTTTCTAAGAATCTTAAGGCCAGCAATCAAAGCCTCATATTCCGCTTCATTGTTGGAACAGTCGAATGCTAGTTTGTAGGAACATACTCTCACATTGCTCGGAACCTTATCCGGAGCGGAAAACGGACTACGAATCCACACACCAATTCTAGCACCGTCACTACCCACTGCGCCATCAAAATCCATGGTCCAAAGACCATCTTCATCGTCCTCTAGATGCTGAAATTGCGCCAGCTCTGTTTTTCATGTTTGCTGCCCATTGTCTTCAGCTGATTTCCCCATAGTAGCTTGTTTTTCTCTTCTTTCTTTTTGCAGAACTTCTCTAAAATTCTCAGTGATTTCTGGTATATCTTCCGCCTGAACTAATTGACTGTCTATATCATTAAAACTATCAGCAAATAAAACAAACGATTCTAAGTCAGTATGTACATAATTTACAGGATGATTGATTGGCTTCTCCTTGCTGGTTATCATGTATTTCATCTTCTGCTCTCGATATAACTTTCTCATTTGACCAAAGACTGGAATTGTAGCATAGGAAAAATCTAACTGAAGTGTACCTTTCAACTTCGCTCCCCAAGATCTTGAAAGGAGCATTCCAAATCGCGGAGGAATGTCTGCAACAACCACATCCATTAAGACATTTTTCGCTGGAATTTGATCTAAGCTTACAACCAAATCTTTGATGAGTCCTATACACCTCACACGGCTGGAATCAAATGAATACAAATCATGATATTTTCTTGTAATGTCAAGTCCCAACTTTTCCATGATCGCCTTTGGCATCAAATTGTGCGAAGCACCCGAATCGAACATGGCATTGTGCAAAACATATTCATGCAACCTCAAACTGATATAAAAGGGAGGAACATCATTGTCAGGGGACTCACCATCTAATGCAGGCCTGAAAATCAATTCTAGCTGATCATCCTCAACATTTACCGTATCGAACATTGGATCAAAGTTCATAATTTTGGAGACTTGACCACGGTAGCTGCTGTTCTTTATGATTTCTGTCAAAGGAATAGATATTTTTAATTTGGAAATTTCATTTTCCAAACTAAATGCTGAAACTTTTTCAACCTCTTTGACCGAAACTTCCTTCTTTTCAGCTTTATCTTTCACTACGTTTGGCTGATTTGTCTTTTCTGCTGATGATACTTTACTAGCTGCGGGATCAATTGTCTCTTTTCCTTTCTTCTGTGGTATCGGTGAATCTACCTTTGGTACCGAAGCTTCTTTTCATTTCTGAATTGGATTTATGGGCACATCTCGGTTTCTCAATGAGTATTGCTTCTATTGAGCAGACAAAGCATTCAAATATCCTCTTTGGTAATCATCTGACTCTTCCTCTAAATCTGCATCATCTTCTAAAATGAAATCTTCATCTTTCTGTGCAGCTGAACTTTCTCCATATTCTTCATCCTCAGTAATATAAATGGGCAGATCGTCGGGAGTGAAGAAATGATTTTGCTCACCTACTACATCTTCTTCCTCGTCTGAATCTTGACTCACAAAATTTTTCAAAAGAGGTGTCTTAATCTGCTGCTGGGTTGACGGCTCTTGTGGTATTTGTTCACGCTGCTTTATTCTAAACTGTGGCTGCTGCTGGCCACGGTAGTTTGGATTCCGAATCTGCGTTTCTGGTTTGTCAAGTGTCATCCTTTTGAACATTTTTTCCATCTCACGAAGAAAGTGTTGTTCGGATGTAGATGTGGAAGGCTCTTCCTTTATAGTCACTCTTTTCTCTGCTTTCAACCGTGCTCTCTTATCGTTCAGATTCGCCTCAACACTAACGGCAATCTTCTGCATATCTTATAAGGTAGGCGGATCTCTGTCTCTTAGTGAATAAGCCATCTCCGGATCAAAACCATCCGGGAATTTAAGAAGAGCTGACTTTTTAGACGGTCTTAAGTCATCTGGAATTGCATTATACACTGTATTGAATCTGATAATATAATCCTGAACGGACTCACCAGGATTACGCTTGATGTTTGTATACTCTGAAGTGATCTGCAGCGGATATTTTTTCATCTCCCATCGATCTAAAAATTGTGTTTGAAGCTCTTGTAATGTGTTGATACTCCTGGCCTGTAGAGCTCTGAACCATTTACGAGCCTCTCCTCCAAAAGTCTGGGCAAACAATCTCATTGAAACATTTTCTGCATCAATTTCATGCAGGTCTAAAAAGTCTGTCATCCGGACAATATGCTGCTGAGATGATATACTCTATGGGGTGCCGTCAAATATGGGAATCTTGCTCTGGTAATCAGCAGGCATAGGATCTAAATTGGCCAGCAAAGCGAGAGGTACAAATCTGGCTACCATGACTCTTGGCGGATTTATAATCTACTGTCTCGGAGAAACAGGAGGACTGGGAGCAGTAGGTGAATGAGGTGTATGCAGTGGAGACGGAGGAGAAACTACTGCTGATTGCTGATCAAAAATCTCAGGCTGAACAGGAATGGTAGGGATAAAGGAAGGTTCAGTGGGAATCTGTGAACTAGATGCAACTTCAGATGGTCCAAGAGTTTGTGAAGCAGATTTAATGAGTTCCGGAATGTTGGTAGCCACGATGGAATTTTGCAGATTCAGAATATAATTGTCGATAGATCTATTTTCTTACTCAACTTCTAAATATTTGATGAACTCAGGATTAATAACGGTAGAACCAATGGCACTTTCGGATTTGGTTTCAAACAATGATAACTCAAACTGATCGTCAAACTCAATATCATCAATGTATTCAAAAACAGTGGGATCTGAGTGAGATTTGACCAAAGGAACAATAGGAGCTTCTCGACGGAAAATTCTTGGGATTAGATTGGGGTTTTCATATACTGGAGGCAGATTTGGATCAGGATTTGATCTGGTATGCCTTCTTGAAGCCAGTGTATTGATCTACTTGGGATAAATTTCAAGGAACACAATCAATAATCTTCAGCCTTTCGACTTCTAGACTCAATCATCCAAAGGTCTAGAACGAACAAGTATACTGGGGTGATTTTGTAAATCAAGTGCTGCATTCACAAGCTTACCGGAGATCGACTGAAGCAGCGTTTATCTACTTCCGCTTATGCATGGCAAAAGCGTTTCGAAAGCTACCTGGCGTGACTTCAGACTCCGTCTAAGACTCATGAAACAAACACATCAACAAGCAAACCATTGAGAGTTTCCCAGTATGGTCGCCACTATGTTAGCGCTCAAATCTACCTTAAGCTGAAATAAGGTAAAACTCGAGGCTACATCAAACCACGCTCAGCCTCATAGCTAGCCCTACGAGGACAGGAGAGGGCTCTCTCCAGGTCTATCTCGGCAAAAAGTTTTCAGAGGGGCTGAGATCACTTAAAATGAACAATGAATACTGATTTTAGGCTAGTAAAGAGATAGGAATATTTGATTTTGATTTTTTTTTGGGTTTTTGTTGGATAAATGGGAAAAACAAATTTTGGGTCCGGGGATAAGGCCAGATCTTTGCAGAATTCGAGTTGGGGCAAGGTAGGCAGTAGTCTTGATGCTTTTGATTGGGTATATGGATGGATCAGAATGACAAGGAGCTGAAGAGGGCAAGGAAGAACATGGATCCTCTCCAAACAGGCGAAAACATGTAAAACTAAACAAATTTAAAGGCAGAGCACTGAAACAATGGATTCAACCTCATTTACTCATTCATTTAGTTTCAGAAGCATAAGAAGGGAATGGCATACATTAAACATTAAATAACTTACAATAAACTGAGAGAAAACACCATCAAGAACTGAAAGCCACAAGAATCCCAACAGGTGCTGCAAAACCTCTGATCTTTCCTTAGCCAAAATATGAAAAGTATGTACAATAGTGTGCCAAAAGTTTCCCAAGAGTCCAACCTATAGAATGTCTCAAAAATTACAATATATAGATCACTCTAACCCCTTCCCATGCCTCTAGGGGTCGAATTCCTTCTTCAGGCATTAGTTTCAACCAAATTCTAATCAAGGAGCTAAAATCTAGGCAGCTAACAACTTGCCTTTAAAAGAGTGGAAACTGATTCATTTACATGATTTTCACTTTTTTGAGAGTGAATCTTCTAGAATAGGTAAAAATAAGCCAAATTTACATTCCAACCATCAATTTACATCATGAAAACCCAAAAATTTGATCCACAAGCAAAACTGGTCTCAACTGGTCGAAATTCATAGCTGGAAGTTGAAAAATCAGCCAAAAATCTATGTGGGTAGCGCGCCTGAGCTGTATGGGTAGCACGCCTTTCAGCCTGATTTTGAGGCACTTCCTGGCATCCAAATTGAGCTCATGATAGCTCGTTGGAAATCCCTGGACGTTGGCTATCCAAAACAAGTGGAATTTCCCAATTTGGAGCTCATTTTCCCCTCCAAAACTTCATTCTCCCAGAAGTACTTCTTGCTGGTGCAAAAGGTGGCAGCAAGGTGGTTTTCATGGTGTTTTTGGGCCTTTTGACCATCCAGAATCTGATGAAATGCTTCGGAAATGCCTGAGCATGCATAACTTACCATGAAAAACCCAAAAATGTAAAGATTTCCTTCAGCAAGTGTCCCGAACAAAAGTGAGCATATCGACGCGCTACCCGTATAGCAGAAAAATCTGTTTTTGGACCAAAATATTTCAAAATGACAAAAATTTCCCCGAATTTGCTCAAATTTGGAGCGAAGACCCTCCATCATGTATCATGTCCAACCAATGAAGCCTCGGCCAAAATCCAGAGTGGATCAGGCCTTTTCCGCCGTTTTAGTGCTTCGCTCAACCTCCTCTTCAGAATCTTCATTCTCGCTTTGCAGACATGCATGCGAGCCCAATAATGACCTTTCATGTGACGAAGCATGTCTTTGTCTCTATTGGCCTTTGCCAACAACTTCTCCAGATGAATGTTAACATGCGTGAGTTCAGTCTCTCGCTCAACCATTGTCATGTCACCTAGTCTTTTCCAAGCCAATTGTCGATCCTCAGGGATTCGACGCAACTCATAAAGTGTGTGCTCATCCTCTAGCTGCTTGTTGCGCTGCTCTAGGTAGTTTATGACCCACTGATCCCTCTGCAATTTCTCTTTCAGCGTGTCATTCTCGGCCCTTTGCTCCTGGATGATCTCTTTCAGTTTCGAGCTAGGAGAGCTCGCATCAACATCAATGATCGTGAAATCCATGTCCCGGCCTCCTGATGGGCCCTCATCATGCATGGGCTTCTTGCCCCTATCCTGGATCTGTACCTGCGCTGAAGAAGAAGGTGAGACCCCTTTCACATCATGTGGAGATAATACTCGCTCTGCTAATGAAGTCGGTGAGAGCCCTTCCACCCCGGGTGGAGATAATACTCGTCGTGTAGCTGCAAATAAGGCCCTGTGGCCTTGCTGGTATGTCACATACAATGGAGCACTGATATGCTCAATATCAGGAATGTCAGGCTGGTGTGAAGGCTCTCCCGCATCATGAACTACCTCGGGAGGTGGCTGTGGCACTGTGAAAAAGTCTCGAGAGATGAAATCTTCCCAAGTGATGCCCTGCTATGTCAACTGATGTACCACTACGATCTTGATCAGAGCGTAATGATATATACTCCTATGCTGCTGTGCTGGGGTCTTCTTATGTACAAAAATCATCATCCTCTCTATGTTGCGATACATGAAGTACGGAATGTTCATCATACGTACCCTTGTGAAGTGCATCAACAAACGGACATGGTACACAAAGAGACGCGAGAATCTGCCCTCGCAACTGAAATACCGAATGATGAGTTTCATCAGTGGTGCAACTTCATCCTTCAGGAATCTGAAAGGAAAAACTCTGCCTAAGTGCCTCATATACCCAGGTTTGATGTATGGCTCATAGTGGAATTTCTCCAACTGCTGACGTTTGTTCCATTCCTCTCCTATATTTGGGATGCCAGTGGCCTGAGCAATAGTCACTGGTGACAGAATGAAATCTACTCCGGCGAGGTTTACACGGCCATCATGTAAATGTAGAACAAATAGACGAGCTAGTTCACGATGAAGCTGGGTTTGTGAAATCATCTCACAGAATCGATAACATGACTGATGCCGAAAACAATCCATTGCAAGTGGACATGCCTGCAATTGAGCCAAAGAAGTAGACTCCTCCCTGAGATGCTTACCACCTTTTCCACCTTTGTGAGGCCTCTGTGGCACATTATCATCCTCTGCTGTAGAATCACTGTCATACCCCTGCTCATAAACTGAGTCTGTCTCTGACATGGCTTTGAAAACAAGATATTTGCAATATGGATACTAATATAGGTGCAATGAAGGCAAAATTTCAATGTATGTTCAAAACCCAAACATGTTACACATGTACCAAAGTATCACAGAAAAAAAAAATTATAATGAGGATGGCTCTGCTTTAGTGGCATAAAAACTATCACTGTTTTGACCATAAGTGATTTTTACAAATGAGTGCCAACTGCAAATGTATGGTACAACTTTTGTAATGATGGCCAAAATTTGTCAAAGGAGCAAACAAGTATGGGACTTTGTTTTATCAAATGGAGAATAGGAACAACATGATAATGACCATAGTGAAACAAAAGGCCATGATAGTGGTAATAGAATGATGATGGCAGCAGCGGTGATATTATGGTGATGGAGGATATAGACCAGTCAACATAAGACTATGTAAAAACATGAAAGGACATGACAGCAGTGGTAAGATGATAAACTAAGGGCGTGAGGATAATGTACACAATGTGCTAGGGCATGAGCATATCTACCATTCACAAAAGTTTTCAAATCCTTCACAAGACTGTCCATATATATTCAAAACCCTTAAGGAATAAATATGCATATAAATGTAGGGTTTATACATTTCTCTTTAACCAAGGCTTGTTTCCCAACATCAATAACACCACAATCATGCTAAAAATCTATTGAGCAACCTTTAGAAACCTACTTGCAAGTCGAGGGAGCCGATTTGATATGAAACTGGGCGCAAGACAAAAAAAATTTGGGCTCTGTCGCTGTATAGGTAGCGCCCCTGCCCAACGGGTAGCGCCCGGCAAGTGGGTAGCGCCCGTGTTAATTAACACTGGCTGTGGCGATTAAGTGGGTAGCGCGTCCCATGTGGGTAGCGCGCACTCTGTATGGGTAGCGCACACTCCAAACACTGTCCACGGCTATGAAAACACGACTTCGGCCTTCAAGAACTCAAATTCGACTTCTGCCTTGCGGATTTCTTGCAAATGACTTTGTTTGCCATGTTTTATATATGAAGAAAATATCTCAACAAATCAGATTTGATTTCAAATTTGTTTGATAACCCACTTTCATAATGTTTGGCATTTTGACATTTGGTCATTTAATACAATTCTTTTCTTTTGGCTTTTCTGAGTTTTGGACTGAAAACACTTGTTGTCTTTTGCAGGGATGCGGCACTTGGCTTTGGAAAAGATCAGAGGCTTTCACTAAAGCTTCTTATTATGAAATAAATACAATTATTACAAACATGAAATTAGACAATTTCTAGTTCCAAAACAGAGTTTTGGACTAGAAATGTCTTCAAATGCTTTTGATAATAAAAATGTGAAATAGAAAACTTGCGAAACCAACCTCATGGCCTGCGGGCTTTATGACATGTATGCAAAGGACTGAAAACCCTAGACTCTAGGACTAAAGACTATTTTTAATGAAACTAATCATTTAATGACCATGAATGCAACGACGATGAACTTTAGTGATTTTTGAGGAATTTCTAAATAGCCCTATAGGTATAAGCATGAGGAAACATAAGACAACTAAACCCCCTCGTCAGTCCATGGCATGCTCCTAGCGAAATGCAACAAAGTGGAACAAGCGAGACACCTAACAATGTTATGCAAAAAGCGAAATGATCTCTGACAGAGGGCTGTAAGGACCGACTCTAACAGTAAATAAGGTCCTGTGGAAGCAAGCTGAAGAAGTCACTGAGCTTGCACAAAGGAAGACTTTGTTTAGGAGCATATGCAAAGTCCAAGGGATATGTTGCCAGCTAGTCATTGATAGTGGCAGCACAGACAATCTGGCTTCCACTGAGGTAATAGAAAATTTGAAGTTGAAGACAAGGGAGCATCCAACTCCCTACAGGGTGTCCTGGCTGCACAGAGGGCACCAGCTGGTTGTAAAGGAACAGTGTGAGATAGAGCTGAAAATGGGCAAATACAAAGATAAGGTCCTGTGTGATGTAATGCCCATGGATGTGTGTCATATACTGCTGGGTAGACCTTGGCAGTTTGACAGAGCAGCAGTGCATGATGGAAAGAAGAACACTTACAAGCTTTTCAAAGATGGGATACACCATACATTGATACCCATGGAAGAAGGAGAGCCATCCAGCAGAGTGATTGATACAAAGACCTTGTTGCTGAGCGGGAAGGAATATCTACAGTAGATAGAAGAAGAAGGGGTAAGTTTTGCTTTAGTTTGCAAACCTAAGGTAGTTCTTACTTCTACAAAGATTTCTGATTTTTTAGTAGAAATCCAAGAGATGTTAGACAATTACTGTGACATTATTGTGAATGACTTACCTGATGAGCTGCCACCCGTAAGAAAGATCAGTCATCAGATAGATTTTATCCCTGGTTCAAATCTACCAAATAAGGCAGCCTACAGAATGACTCCCAAGGAAAATGAGGAAATCAGGAGACAAGTACAGGAGTTGGTGTACAAGGGGCTGATTAGAGAAAGTATGAGTCCATGTGCAGTACCAGCAGTATTGAGCCCAAAGAAAGATGGAGGCTGGAGGATGTGTACTGATTCCAAAGCAATCAATAAGATCACAATCAGGTACAGATTCCCTTTACCCAGAGTTGAGGATTTTATGGACTGTTTGAGTGGTGCTAAATATTTCTCAAAGATAGATTTAAAGAATGGATACCATCAGATTAGAATAAGAGAGGGTGATGAGTGGAAAACTACCTTTAAAACAAATGAAGGACTGTATGAATGGATGGTAATGCCTTTTGGGTTGTCAAATGCACCTAGCACTTTTATGAGACTTATGAATGAAGTATTGAAAAAATTCATTGGTAAATTTGTGATAGTGTATCGGGATGATATATTAGTTTTCATCAGAACTCAAGAAGAACATTTAAGGCATCTTAATCATGTCTTGAAGAAGCTGCACCAAGAGAAAATGCTGATAAATCTAAATAAATTCTCATTCATGAAGGAAGAGTTGGTGTATTTGGGTTTTGTTGTTTCTGCAGAAGGATTAAAGATGGACCCAGAAAAGGTTAAGGAAATTGTGGAGTGGCCTTCACCCAGGAATGTTTTTGAGGTAAGAATTTTCCATGGACTTGCTAGTTTTTACAGAAAGTATATAAGAAACTTCAGTAAGATCAATGCACCCATAATTGAGACAATAAATAAGAGAAAATAGCCATTTAAGTGGACTGCTGAAGCAAAAAGAAACTTTAAAGTTTTGAAGAAAAAGATAACTGAAAGCCTGTGTTGATTCTGCCTGATTTTACTAAACCATTTCAAGTAAAATGTGATGCCAGTGGAGAGGCCATTGGAGTTGTGTTGAGTCAGGATGATAGGCATGTGGCATATTTCAGTGAAAAGCTAAATGACACCAGAATAAATTATTCCTCTTATGAGAAGGAATTCTATGCAATTGTCCAGGCACTGAAGAAATGGAGACATTACTTGATGTCCAGGGAATTTGTATTATATTCTGACAATCATGCTTTGTAGTATATTGTACAGCAGCCCAAGTTGAAACATAAGCATGCTAAATGGGTTGAGTATCTCCAAGGCTTTAATTTTGTTTTGAAACACATAAGTGGCCAAGCCAATAAAGTAGCTGATGCTTTGAGTAGGAGGCACATGCTTGTTCAAGAAACAAATTTTGAAGTTGTAGGATTTGATTTTCTCAAAGAATTGTATAAAACAGATCCAGATTTTAAAGAAGCATTTGAGGCATGTAGTAACCTTGTTTTAACAGATAGAAGCCAGTGGCTGGATTATTTCCTGCAGGAGGACTTGTTATTCAGAAGAAGCCAACTGTGTGTACCAAAATGTTCCATGAGAGAAAATTTGATCAAGGAGAAGCATAGTGGTGGACTTGCTGGACACTTTGGTACTGATAAGACTTATGAGTAGCTGAGTCACTTCTATTACTGGCCCAAGATGAGAGCAGAAGTGGACAAGTTTGTGAAAAATTGAAAATCTGTCAATATGCCAAAGGAAGGAGCCAGAATGCAGGATTGTACACTCCCTTGCCTATTCCAGACAAGCCTTGGGACATGCTGAGTATGGATTTTGTTCTAGGATTACCCAAGACTCAGAGAGGGAATGATGCAGTATTTGTTGTAATGGATAGATTCTCCAAAATGGCACATATTATTCCATGCTATAAAACTAGTGATGCCACCCATGTTGCTAACTTGTTTTTCAAAGAAGTTGTTAGATTGCATGGGTTGCCCAAGAGTATTGTTTCAGACAGAGACACCAGATTTGTGGGTCATTTTTGGAGGAAATTGTGGAAAAAACTTGGTACCAAACTGAGTTTCAGCTCAGCTTATCATCCCCAGACTGATGGACAAACTGAGGTAGTGAATAGGAGTCTGGGAAATTTGTTGAGAAGTCTGGCAGGAGAGCATCCCAAGCAGTGGGATCATATTTTTCCCCAAGCAGAATATGCATATAATGACTCACCAAACAGGAGCACGGGGTAGATTCCATTCCATATTTTTTATGGAATGCACCCCAGAGGAATATCAGATTTAAGGAATCTGGGAAAAGCAGAGCTAAGGAGTGCAGATGGTGAGGAATTTTCTTCAGAGATCCAACCCATACATGAACAAGTGAAACAGCAACTACAAGGCAGCAGCATCAAATACAAAAGGAGAGCAGAATTGAGCAGAAAAGAAGTTCATTTTGAAGTAGGAGATTTGGTTTTGGCACACTTCAGAAAGGAGAGATTCCCAAAGAAGCAGTATAACAAATTGAAGTTCAAAAAGATTGGGCCATGCAAGATACTTAGAAAGTTTTCTGCAAATGCTTATGAGATTGAATTGTCGCCTAATGTTGGAATATCCCCCATTTTTAATGTTGCAGATTTGTACAAGTATGAAGATAATGGTGCAGAATAAAGATCAACAGAAAAGGGACAGATTGAGTGGAAGGAGCAGCTACCTCCAACACAACCATTGCAACCAGAGAAGATATTGGAAAAAAGAGTGTTCAAAAGGACCAGAGGACAAGAGTACTTTTAGTACTTGATCAAATGGAAGGACAAGCTAGAGGAAGATGCCACTTGGATGACTAAAGGAATGTTGCAGAAGATAGGCAGATCAGTGGAAGAGCTCATGGACAGGAGCCCATGAAGAATATTGCCCTCAGGAGTCTGATGCAGGGGCATTAGACACTAGCCAGCAATGTAGGAGGTTTTTCCACCTGTTGTGGCTAGTAGGGGTCGAAAATATTTGAATTGTAACAGCTAGGTGTCAGTACCTCAGCTGACTATATCATTTATATCAGTTAGAGTTGTAGAAGTCGAATAGTTCAGTTATTCTATCTGTCATATTTCAGTTAGTTGAATTATTTTAATTAGGCCGTTGATTTTCTAAAACGGTCCTCACAGAGGAACCGGACAGACAAATGTTTATGTATATAAATGTAATCCCTCAGATATATATAGGGGGGAGAAGAGAAAAGGAAGAGATTTCTGCAATAAAACTCTGTGTATTGAGCAATTTCTTCCGGTTCAATAACCTACAAGTCCCGTTGATTTCCAAACTATCTGAATTTATAATTGTGAAGAATTGTTTAACTGTGAGGCGATTGTGTACTGGTAATTTCGTTTCTCTATATTTGATTTCCCGTAAATTATTTGGATGAACCCTGTGAATTCACCCCATTCGCAAGCGAGGTTAGGGTAGGAAAGCCATTGTCGTTGAGCTCTGTTTTACGATAATAGAAATCCCGTTCAATAAAGAGAATTACATTTGTTTGTTGGTAATTAGAAGTCCCAACCCGAGTAGCAAACCTGAGTTGAGGCATACAAAGGAGAACGCAACCACGACGTGAACCTTGGTCAAGCCCTGTACCAAAAGCACGAGCGGATTTGCAGAAGCGGATTGCCCATATCGCACCGCTTTTGCGGGTTGAGTGGTATTCCCAGAATTGGAGCGATTCCATAGAACCATCAACACGTGGCAAGGGTGGACCCACGGAAACCTCCGTTCAGAGTGTGCCATCGCGCATTAACGTTCGTACCAGGATGCTAAGCGATATGCGTACATGTCATTGATCTGGGAAAGAGCCATCGGATGGTGGTCGCTTACTATAGATGCGTGGGAGATAATGAGGGTGTCGGCATTAATACAAAGTTTCGAAGGTTTAAACATTGGTTATAAGGTTGGCAGTATAATATAAAGCCAAGAGATTTATTTAAATTTTCAAAGGTAGTCGATGATATTTATTTATCAAGTGATATTTATTTATCAAATTCCTCGAATTTGATAAATAACGCCCAAAAGAAAAAGAAAAAAAAAGTAGACCACGTGGAGTAGAGAACAATTTTTCAAAGGGAAATGCTGACAAAGCCACGTCTATAGTTAACCATCTCTCCTTAGGGGTCCGAATTCAGTTTTTTTGCATCAAACTATACCAGTTCCATGTAATATTCCTACATTAGCATGCAACTATTAGGAATATTAATTTTTCTCCAAACACATAGTTAGATGAATAAATCGGTAGGGAGACCCATAAATATTTCTAGCAGCAATAAAAACCCTCTTAATGGGGAAAGGATCATATTCACA
The DNA here is from genome assembly GCA_034641835.2 of Pinus albicaulis. Taxonomy (NCBI): domain Eukaryota; kingdom Viridiplantae; phylum Streptophyta; class Pinopsida; order Pinales; family Pinaceae; genus Pinus; species Pinus albicaulis. The sequence continues at coordinate 1,329,125,883 of CM076577.1, read as the reverse complement.
GCTGGTTAAAAACACCTTCATGTGTGAATAAGGCTTAATGCATGTAGACAAAGTCAAGTTTGACCAAGTCAACTAAGCTAAGATGGAGGATGTGGAACGTTAATGAAGATAACTCAGTGGGAATATAGATTTGTTTAGATAGAGAGAATAAAGCCACATTGAGTGGAAGAAGACTTTGCATGGAGATACAGTCAAGGTTGATCCGGTCAAGATTGATCTAGTCAAGATTTACTAAATCAAACAGCGATGTAAAAAGATGAGTAAGACTAATGGAGACAGCGTAATTTTGGAGGGCGATTCATTGCATGAAGATGGAAACCCTAATGAGTGGGACCCAAGGTGAGAAGGCTCACATTATTTATAAGGAGGAGGATGGCAGCCATATGGGGTTAGCTTATGATTATATGGTCTGTTTAGACATCTTTTCTTTCTCTGGCTGTTTAGTTGAGATAGAGTGTTGTTTAGCACAAGGTCTTCCTGTTTAGGAATTCCTTATCTTCCATTGAATAGCTCTTGGAGGAGCCTTGCACCATATTTTCCACTATCTAGCTTGAGGCCAAGCTTCATCTTCCTTTGACAGTGTAGATCCTGTTGAGGGTTTGCATGTTTCAGTAAGCTACAACAAGTGGAGGCTAGATCTTCAGATCTGGGCCATTTCAGTGCTTCTTTTCAGTGGAGGAGGGTTCTAATCCATTGGAAGGGAAATATTGAAGGTTTTGAGCTATATTTCCATATATTTGTTGTATTTAAACATTATTTTATCCCCTACAACACTCAAAGATTCCATATATGCGTTATTTCTGAAGGAGCTACTGCAGGGTGATTCAGTGCACCATTTGGAGAGCTAATTGTCTGAGTGTTGGGGATCTTCCCTTCACTTTGGATATCTATTAGAGGAGATCAGGTTATTGTTTATATCAAATCAGATCCACTTTCTAGATTTGAATATTTCCATAGATCTGCAGTCTTAGAACTCAGATCTACACTTTGTACTTGGTGTATTGCTGAAAACCCCAAGGGGGATTGATAAAAGAGCTTGTATAGTGCATGGATTTTTTGTAGATCTAAATTTTTGTCCACATACTTTCTCTAGATATGATGGACAACCTATTTTTGTTGCAGAGGTAATAAAATAATGCTTTCATGGTATTCCAGCCTTCATACATGGTTGCAGTCTCTATTTTTGTATGATTTTCAGCTATTTATGGCATGGGAGGCTTGTTTAACTATGCAATAGTGATTTGTTTTTGAATTCCTTTTAGATCTAGTTACTATAATATCATATATAAGGGATCCATGACCTGAATTTAACTTTCATTGCATACATTTTTGAAAAGTGTGTTATTTTAGCATGTAGTGCTGAGCAGTCCCATTTTTGGATATTACAGTGGTATCATAGCATGATCTTTGGCTCGGCCTGTGAGTTTCAAGACAAAGATCATAATAATGGAAAGAATGATTTTTCTCTCATCTATTTTCAGATCTAAGAAGGACCTCACCAAGGAGGTCAAGCAAAGAGGAAGTGAAGCCAAGTTAGGGTTTCAAGATGAGGAAGGTCCATGTACTTCCTATCAGCAAAAAGAAGATCCGGTGTTGCATAAAGCTCCAAAGAAACATACCATGGCCTTTTATTTGAAATAGAAGAGGCATAAAAGTGAAGAATACTTATATCATGAGATTCTAAGTGAACATCTTGCAAAATATAAGTCACAACCTAGAGCTATCAAGAAGAATCTCACTCTTCTAGATTTTATTCAGCTCAAAGAAGAAAGGAGACCTTGCAGCAATAGAATAATGAAGGGCAATAGATTTCTATTTTCTACCTTTGATGGGTCATCCTCATGCACATCAAAGGCTTGGGGAAGGAATTTGGATGCCTTTTTCCTGCTACATCTAGTAGTGGAGAAAGAATTTGTTGATATTGCAGCGCTACACCTTCAAGGTGAAGCACAAAATTGGTGGTTTAAAAATTTGAGTCATGCAAAAGTGACTGTGTTAGAGTCGGACTTTGCAGCCCTTCATCAGAGATCATTTCTCTATTTTCATTTTCATTGTTTAGGTGTCTCATTCCACTCATTCATTTGCATCTCGTTAGGGGCATGCCACTGACTGACGGAAGGGTTTGGTTCTCTTGTTTTCCCTCATGCTTGTACCTGTTGGGTTGGTTAAAACTCCTCAAAATCCATCAGAGTTCAGTTCATGTCATTCATAGTCATAAATGATTATTTTGGTCAAAAAGAGTCTTTTAGTTTTTGAGTCTAGGGTTCAGTCTTTTGACATGTTTAATAAATGCCCGAAGGCCATGAGGATGGTTTTCAAAGAAGTTCTCAGTTCAAAATTTTCATCATCAAACATATTTGAGGACATTTCTTGTTCAAAACTATGTTTTGAATAAGAAATTGTCGAATTCATTTTTTGTAATAATCATGTATTTTTCTGTCTTGAAGTTTTCAAAGTAGGCTCTAGTTTTCCTTTGCCAAACATCAACGCCAATATCCCTACAAAAATCAAATAATTTCATCAGTCCAAAACTCAGAAATTCAGTGAAAAAGAAACAGACAGAGTTCATTAAATGAAAAAGTGCCAAAGTCAATCAAAGAACATTACACAGTGGGTTTTTGGAGGAAGCAAAAATGAAAGCCATCACTTGCAAGATATTTCTCAAAGTCATATAAACCATTTACATCAAGAAACATTCATAAATTTCATATCAAAATCGTGTTTTGAAAGTTGGAGTGCAAACAGCATTTGAAGAGGCCGTGACTGTGTGTCAAAGTTGTGCGTGGCGCATACAAAGGAGGCGTGGCGCATTGGGCGAAAGTTGCGAGTGATTTTTTCCACAGGCACAGTGCACTGGGTGTGCGCGCGGCGCATTGAGCCATCAAGCCCGAAATCCGTCCAAACTCTACAATTTTTCAAAATCAATCAATTTTTTCCACTCCAAGTAAGTTTGTCCAAGTTTGTTCAATGATTTTAAGCTATGGTGTTGTGGTTTAGGAGAAAAGTGATTAGTGTTTGAATGGTGAAAGATTTAACCCTATATCCACATCCAAATTCGCTCCAAGGGTTAAAGGGAGGTGTTTCAAAACGTGAAATTTGGTGCTTCAATTCTCATTTCATTGATATGTATGCTCTTGCCATTTACTGTCATTGCTGTCACTGCTAGTTTTGTCACATTACGCACCACAGTCTCACAGTCTCTCTCCTTTTCCATCACTGTTGTCACTGTTATTATCATATCATTGTCTCATTGCTATTATCATTGTTGTTATAGCACAGTCTCATTGTTATTCCTCTATCCCATATCCCTATACCCTTTGATCCCCATGTGAAATCCCAAACCCTATCACTTGTTACCTCCTTCCCTTCATTGATTAAAATTTAAATTTCCACAAGTTTCAATGGCTGTTTTCATGTCTTTGACTGTACTTTTTCCATTTGAATAACTCTTGTTTCTATCACATTACAAGTCCCATCACTATCACCCATTCCCATACCATTTGTAAAGCCTCTCCATTTTATGTGACACATCTGGGCATTGAAACAAATACACCAATTTTCTCATTTTCTAAACAACCAAGCATATAGTTGACAAACACATTTCAGCATCATGTCAGAGACAGATTCTCCATATGAGCAGGGGTATGAGCAGGACAGTGACTCTACAGCAAAACTTAATGTGCCAAGGAGATATCACAAAAGTGGCAGGCATGTCAGGGAAGAACCCACTTCTTTGACACAATTGCAGGCTTGCCCACTTGCAATGGATTGTTTTCAGTGTCATTCATGTTTCCAGTATTGTGAGATGATTTCCCGAACTCAGCATCATCATGAGTTAGCTCGCCTATTTGTCCTACACTTGCATAATGGTCGTGTAAGCATTTCTGGAGTGAATTTCACTCTGTCACCAGAGACTATTTCTGAGGCGACCGGGACACCAAACATCGGGGAAGAGTGGAATAAGAGGCAGCAGTTGGATAGGGCATATTATGAGCCTTACATCAGACCTGGATATCTGAGGCAGCTGAGCAGGGTATTTCCTTTCCAGTTTCTGAAAGATGAGTACGCACCATTGATGAAACTTATCATTAGGTACTTCAGTTGTGAAGGGTGCTTTTCACGCTTGTATGCGTATCACATCCGGCTGTTGATGCATTTCATGAGAGTGTGGTTGATGAGCATTCCATACTTCATGTACCATAACATAGAGCAGATGACATTCCTTGTACAGAAGAAGACCCCAGCACAGCAGCATAATAGAATTTACCATTACGCGCTCATCAAAATCATGGTGGTACATCAGCTCGCACAGTAGGGCATCGCATGGGATGAGTTCATTTCCCGTGATTTCTTTGCACCGCCACAACCTCCTGAGGTTGTTCATGATGAGGGAGAGCCTTCACACCAGCTTGATGTTCCTGATTTTGAGCCTATTAGTGCTCCGGCGTATGTGACATATCAGAGAGGCCATCGCGCCTTATTTGCAGCATCTTGACGAGTATTATCTCCACCCGGGGTGGAAGGGGTCTCATTGACTTCATCAGCAGCACGAGTACTATCTCCACTTGATGTGGAAGGGGTCTCGCCTTCGACATCAGCACAGGTACAGGTTCAGGACAGAGGCAAGAGGCCTATGCACGATGAGGGCCCTTCAGGAGGCTAAGACACTGATTTTATACTCATCGATGTTGATGCGAGCTCTCCTAGCTCAAAGCTCAAAGAGATTATCCAAGAACAAAAGGTGGAGATTGATACTCTGACCGTGAATTTGCAGAGATCTCAGTGGGTTATACATTATTTGGAGGAGCGCAATAAACAACTGGAGGATCAACATACACTTGTAGAGTTGCGGCAAATCCGAGAAGATCGTGCATTGGCCCGGAAGAGACCAGGTGACATGACACCGGTTGAGCGAGAGACCTACCTCACGCATGTTAACATTCATTTGGAGAAGCTCTTGGCGAAGGAAAATAGGGACAAAGATATGCTCAGACATATGAAGAATCACTATTGGGCCTGCACGCACGTTTGCGGAGCAAAAATGAAGATCCTGAAGGCAAGGTTGAGCAAGGCACTGAAACGTCGGAAGAGGCCAGATCCACTCCGGATCTTGGCCGAAGCTTCCTTGGCTGAGAATGAGACATGATGGGAGACCTTCACTCCAAATTTCATCAAATTTGGAGAAGATTTTGTCATTTTGAAAATTTTGGTTGCAAAACAGGATTTTCCGCCCGACGCTCGCTTATGATTGGGACATCTTCTGGAGGAAAATTTTGCATTTTTGGATTTGTTGTGATATATTATGTATTCTCAGGAATGGCCTAAGAATTTCATCAAATTCTGGGTGGTCTTAAGGGCCAAAAACACCATGAAAATCACCTTTCTGCCACCTTTTGCACCAGCAGGAAGTAGTCTTGGGAAAATGAAGTTTTGGAGGGGAAAATGAGCTCCAAATTGAAAAATTCCACTTGGGTTGGATAGCATACATCTAGGTATTTCCAACGAGCTATCATGAGCTCAATTTTGACTTCAGGAAGTGCTCCAAAATCAGGTCCAAAGTAGCGCGGCACATAGAGCTTTGGAGCGCGGCGCATAGAGGAATTCAACCTATTTTTCACCTTCTAGCTCAGGAATTCGGCCAGTTTTGACTAGTTTTACTTTTTCATGAGAGGATTGATCTATCTTGATGTAATTTGGTAACCATGATGTAATTTTGGCATGTATTTACTTTTTCTAGATGATTCATTCACCTAAAAGTGAAAATCAAGTGAATGGATCAGTTTCCTAGCTTATAGAGGCAAGTTGTTTGGCTGCCTAGATTTTAGCTCCTTGTTTAGAATTCGTTAAAACTGCTCCTAGAAGCATGAGCTTGACCCCTAGAGGCATGGGAAGGGGTTATAATTGTCTATTTATTGTATTTTCTGAGACATTTTTAGGGTTATACTCTTGGGAAAAGTTTGGCACTTCATTGTACATCCATATTTCAGTTTTGGCAAAGGAAAGACCAGAGTTTTGCAGCACTTGTTGGGATCCTTGTGGCTTCTGAGTTTTGATGATGTTTATTCTCATGCTATTGTAAGTTTCATTAATATTATATGTATTCCATCCTTATTTATGCTTCTGAATTAAACAAATGAGTATTCGAGGTAGAATTCACTGAATTGCTGGTGCTCTACCTTAGACTTTTGTTTAATTTTATATGTTTTCGTCAGTTTGAAGAGGATCCTTGTACTCTCTTGCCCTCTTCAACTCCTCAGCAGTATTTTCTATCCATTCATTCGATCTTATACATCAAATCCATTGCCTACCCTGCCCCAACTTGAATTCTGCAAGATTTGGCCTCATCCCCAAGCCCAAAATTGTTTTTCCCTTTTTTGAACAACAACCCCTAAAAATCAAAATCAAACCTTCCTATTTGTTTATCTAGCCTAAGATCATTTTTTTTTATTGTCATCTCAAGCCCCTTTGAATATTTTCATTGAGATTGACCCGGAGAGAGCCCTCTCCTGTCCTCGTAGGGCTAGCTACGAGGCTGAGCGTGGTTTGGTGTTGTCCTTCTTCTGCCTTATTTCAGCCTAAGGTGGATTTGGGAACTAACATAGTGGCGACCATACTGGGGAACAAATTGGTTTGCTGATTAGTGTTGTTTGATTTATAGCTACAGACGGAGCCTGAAGTCACGCCAGGTAGCCTTCGAACCGCTCTTGCTCTGCGAGTGCATAGTAGATCAATGCTACTTCAGTCGATCTCCGATCTAGCTTATAATCGTAACACTTAACTTAAAAATTGCCCCAGTACATGTATCAAGTTCATATCTGATTGTTGATGGTGGACAACGATCAAGACCTCAGAAAAGCTAAAATAATTCACCTGGTGATTTCACTGGAAAATCCAACAATCAATGCTTCATGGTGACTTCACTGCTGATGGACCGGATTGCAAGAAGATACGCTCCCATGAGCCGAGATCACATCCCAGGTTTTCCAAATAAAATGCCCAAGGTGGATTGGCTTCAGAATTTTCCTATGTTCAGAAATGTGGAAGGTAATGACACTGCTCTTCATCTGGTGAAATTTCACATTCATGTGCATAAATTAAAAATCAATTTTCCTGAAGACTGTTTGATGAAAATTTTTATGGCTACTCTGGAAGATGAAGCCCGATCTTGGTATGAAATTTTTCCAGCTGCTTCTATTTATTGTCTAAAAGATTTTCATACGATATTCTTTGAAAGGTATAAAGAATCATATCCATCCCTGACTTTAGTTCAGAACTGTTGTATCCATGTTCATAGTTTTATTGAAGATCTTCAGAATTTTTATGGACATGATGACTTCATGGACGATGAGATCATGGAAGTATTGTACGAAAATCCATTTCAGCAGCATAAAGAGAACTTAGAAGATATTCATCAAGATGCTCCGATAATTTTACAGTAAGATCGAGATCTTAGTAAAATGGAAAATGATGAAAGAGAAAGTTTCGTTTCAGATCTGCCCACAGAAGAAGACAGCATGCAGGGAAGTCAAGTTTCAATTGCAAATTGTGATAATGACCAGTCAGCTATTTCAGATCTACATTCAGATTGTGATGACCAAGAACACCTTGTGCTGAATCCCATGAAAGAGAATTCTGTTGTTGAAATCATCTGGCATGAAGAAAACAGAGTTACAGATCTAAATGCTCTCATCCCACCAGAACTAGATCTTCATAAAGAGGTAATCCAGTCAATTTATGAACAACAAGATGAGATCTTTGTTCAAGTAAGTGAAAAAGTTTCTCTCGATGAATTTATGGTAGATGATAGAAATGTCATGTTTGGGTTTCAAGAAACATCTGAAGTTGCTCTTCTCATGATTGATGAATGTAATGAGGAATATGATAATCTGGCTGTTATATCATATGAATATGATAAAAAATATATTTAGAATATAGAAGATCAAAACATTCAGGATTGCCTTTCAGACTCTTCTTCATTTGTCTCATGTTTTGAAATGTTTTTCTAAGAGGAGAGCTGCCCATCTATTTATTCAGAATGTTTTGAAGACCCGGAACATAATTTTACTGAAGAACATTATGAAGACAAATCAAAATTAATAGAGATGGACACCTTATTTCTTCGGCAGGAGGTAAATCTTCATGTTTTTCAGGATCCAATGGAAAATTTGTTGCAGTCAGCAGTGAAGGTGATTATTGTCGTGTTCAGTGATGAAGGAGATCATGGCCAATTATATTTTTGGATGCACAGTTACCAGTATTTGTTTTTGACCAGCATATCTGATCAGGAGAATCAGTCAGGAAGGCATCTGCTTGACTGGTTACATTGGAAATCCAACTATACATAATTGTACATATTTCATCAGTATGCAGGTAGTTGTCATCATGCTTTCAAATCTTGATGGACTGCTGCCTTTTTTCAAAAGATTTGTAAATACTTGTTTTAGTCAGTCATGAGTCATTTGTGAGTCAGTTTCCAATTAATAAATTAATCGTGTCGATTTCTTGAAATAATGGATTCCATTGCCCAATGGATGAAGGCACTGTCTGCTCTTCCAAAGATCTGTTGTTCTTGGCACCTCCAAGGAGCTACCATCCCCATTGGAGCCAATGTTAGAGTCAGACTTTGCAGCCCTCCGTCAGAGATTATTTCTCTATTTGCATTTTCATTGTTTAGGTGTCTCATTCCGCTCATTCATCTGCATTCCGTTAGGGGCATGCCACTGACTGACGGAAGGGTTTGGTTCTCTTGTTTTCCCTCATGCTTGTACCTGCTGGGTTGGTTAAAACTCCTCAAAATCCATTAGAGTTCAGTTCATGTCATTCATAGTCATAAATGATTATATTGGTCAAAAAGAGTCTTTTAGTTTTTGAGTCTAGGGTTCAGTCTTTTGACATGTTTAATAAATGCCCGCAGGCCATGAGGATGGTTTTCAAAGAAGTTCTCAGTTCAAAATTTTCATCATCAAACATATTTGAGGACATTTCTTGTTCAAACTCTATTTTGAATAAGAAATTGTCGAATTCATTTTTTGTAATAATCATGTATTTTTCCGTCTTGAAGTTTTCAAAGCAGGCTCCGTTTTTCCTTTGCCAAACATCAACGCCAATATCCCTGCAAAAATCAAATAATTTCATCAGGCCAAAACTCAGAAATTCATTGAAAAAGCAAAAGATAGAGTTCATTAAATGACAAAGTACCAAAGTCAATCAAAGAACATTACACAGTGGGTTTTTGGAGGAAGCAAAAATGAAAGCCATCACTTGCAAGATATTTCTCAAAGTCATATAAACCATTTACATCAAGAAACATTCATAAATTTCATATAAAAATCGTGTTTTGAAAGTTGGAGTGCAAACAACATTTGAAGAGACTGTAATTGTGTGTCAAAGTTGTGTGTGGCGCATACAAAGGAGGCGCGGCGCATTGGGCGAAAGTTGCCAGTGCTTTTTTCCACAGGCGCGATGCACAAAACCAGCGTGGCACCCTGGGTGTGTGCACGGCACATTGAGCCATCAATCCCGAAATCCATCCAAACTCTACCATTTTTCAAAATCAAACAATTTTTTCCGCTCCAAGTAAGTTTTTCCAATTTTGTTCAACGATTTTAAGCTATGGTGTTGTGGTTTAGGAGCAAAGTGATTAGTGTTTGAATGGTGAAAGATTTAACCCTATATCCACATCCAAATTCGCTCCAAGGGTTAAGGGGAGGTGTTTCAAAACGTGAAATTTGGTGCTTCAATTCTCATTTCATTGATATGTATGCTCTTGACATTTACTGTCATTGGTGTCACTGCTAGTTTTGTCACATTACGCACCACAGTCTCACAGTCTCTCTCCTTTTCCATCACTATTGTCACTGTTATTATCATATCATTGTCTCACTACTATTATCATTGTTGTTATAGCACAGTCTCATTGTTATTCCTCTATCCCATATTCCTATACTCTTTTATCCCCATGTGAAATCCCAAACCCTATCACTTGTTACCTCCTTCGCTTCATTGATTAAAATTTAAATTTCCACAAGTTTCAATGGATGTTTTCATGTCTTTGACTGTACTTTTTCCATTTGAATAACTCTTATTTCTATCACATTACAAGTCCCATCACTATCACCCATTCCCATACCATTTGTAAAGCCTCTCCATTTTATGTGACACATTTGGGCATTGAAACAAATACACCAATTTGCTCATTTTCTAAACAACCAAGCATACAGTTGACAAACATATTTCAGCATCATGTCAAAGATAGATTCTCCATATGAGCAGGGGTACGATCAGGACAGTGACTCTACAACAGAACTTAATGTGCCAAGGAGATCTCACAAAAGTGGCAGGCATGTCAGGGAAGAACCCACTTCTTTGACACAATTGCAGGCTTGCCCATTTGCAATGGATTGTGTTCAGCGTCAGTCATGTTTCCAGTATTGTGAGATGATTGCCCAAACTCAGCATCATCACGAGTTAGCTCGCCTATTTGACCTACACTTGCATAATGGTCATGTAAGCCTTGCTGGAGTGAATTTCACTCTGTCACCAGAGACTATTTCTGAGGCAACCGGCATACCAAACATCAGGGAAGAGTGGAATAAGCGACAGCAGTTGGATAGGGCATATTATGAGCCTTACATCAGACCCGGATATCTGAGGCAACTGAGCAGGGTATTTCCTTTCCGGTTTCTGAAAGATGAGTATGCACCATTGATGAAACTTATCATTAGGTACTTCAGTTGTGAAGGGAGCTTTTCACGCTTGTATGCGTATCACATCCGACTGTTGATGCATTTCACGAGAGTGCGGTTGATGAGCATTCCATACTTCATGTACCGTAACATAGGGTGGATGAAATTCCTTGTACAGAAGAAGACCCCATCGTAGCAGCATAACAGTATTTACCATTACGCACTCATCAAAATCATGGGGGTACATCAGCTCGCACAGCAGGGCATCGCATGGGATGAGTTCATTTCCCGTGATTTCTTTGCACCGCCACAGCCTCGTGAGGTTTTTCATGATGAGGGAGAGCCTTCACACCAGTTTCATGTTCCTGATTTTGATCCTATCAGTGCTCCGACGTATGTGACATATCAGAGAGGACATCGAGCCTTATTTGCAGCATCTCGACGAGTATTATCTCCACCCGGGGTGGAAGGGGTCTCGTTGACTTCATCAGCAGGGAGAGTACTATCTCCACTTGATGTGGAAGGGGTCTCGCCTTCAACATCAACACAGGTACAGGTTCAGGATAGAGGAAAGAGGCCTATGCACGATGAGGGCCCTTCAGGAGGCCAAGACACTGATTTTATACTCATCGATGTTGATGCGAGCTCTCCTAGCTCAAAGCTCAAAGAGATCATCCAGGAACAAAAGGCGGAGATTGATACTTTGACCGTGAAGTTGCAGAGATCTCAATGGGTTATACATTATTTGGAGCAGTGCAATAAACAACTAGAAGATCAACATACACTTGTAGAGTTGCGGCAAATCCGAGAAGATCGTGCATTGGCCCGGAAGAGACCAGGTGACATGACACCGGTTGAGCGAGAGACCTGCCTCACGCATGTTAAAATTCATTTGGAGAAGCTCTTAGTGAAGGCCAATAGGGACAAAGACATGCTCAGATATATGAAGAATCACTATTGGGCCCGCACGCACGTTTGCAGAGCAAAAATGAAGATCCTGAAGGCAAGGTTGAGCAAGGCACTGAAACGTCGGAATAGGCCGGATCCACTCTGGATCTTGGCCGAAGCTTCCTTGGCTGAGCATGAGACATGATGGGAGACCTTCACTCCAAATTTCAGCAAATTTGGAGAATATTTTGTCATTTTGAAAATTTTGGTTGCAAAACAGGCTTTTCCGCCCGACGCGTCGCGCCACCCGACGCGCGCTTATGATTGGGACATCTTCTGGAGGAAAATTTTGATTTTTTGGATTTGTCATGATATATTATGTATGCTCAGGAATGGCTGAAGCATTTCATCAAATTCTGGGTGGTCTTAAGGGCCAAAAACACCATGAAAATCAAATTTCTGCCACCTTTTGCACCAGCAGGAAGTAGTCTTGGAAAAATGAAGTTTTGGAGGGGAAAATGATCTCCAAATTGAAAATTTCCACTTGGATTGGATAGAAGACATCCAGGGCTTTCCAACGAGCTATCATGAGCTCAATTTGGACTTCATGAAGTGCTCCAAAATCAGGTCCAAAGGATCACGGCGCATAGAGCTTTGGAGCGTGGCGCATAGAGGAATTTAGCCTATTTTTCACCTTCCAACTCAGGAATTCGGCCAGTTTTGACTAGTTTTACTTTTTCATGAGAGGATTGATCTATCTTGATGTAATTTGGTAACCATGATTTAATTTTGGCATGTATTTACTTGTTCTAGATGATTCATTCACCTAAAAGTGAAAATCAAGTGAATGGATCAGTTTCCTAGCTTATAGAGGCAAGTTGTTTGGTTGCCTAGATTTTAGCTCCTTGTTTAGAATTGGTTCAAACTGCTCCTAGAAGCATGAGCTTGACCCCTAGAGGCATGGGAATGGGTTATACTTGTCTATTTATTGTATTTTCTGAGACATTTTCAGGGTTGGACTCTTGGGAAAAGTTTGGCACTTCATTGTACATCCATATTTCAGTTTTGGCAAAGGAAAGACCAGAGTTTTGTAGCACTTGTTGGGATCCTTGTGGCTTCTGAGTTTTGATGATGTTTCTTCTCATGTTATTGTAAGTTTTGTTAATATTATATGTATTCCATCCTTCTTTATGCTTCTAAATTAAACAAATGAGTATTCGAGGTAGAATTCATTGAATTGCTGGTGTTCTGCCTTAGACTTTTGTTTAATTTTATATGTTTTCATCAGTTTGAAGAGGATCCTTGTACTCTCTTGCCCTCTTCAGCTCCTTAGCAGTATTTTCTATCCATTCATTCGATCTTATACATCAAATCCATTGCCTACCCTGCCCCAACTTGAATTCTGCAAGATCTGGCCTCATCCCCAAGCCCAAAATTGTTTTTCCCTTTTTTCAACAACAACCCATAAAAATCAAAATCAAACCTTCCTATTTGTTTATCTAGCCTAAGATCAGTTGTTTTTATTGTCATCTCAATCCCCTTTGAATATTTTCATTAAGATTGACCCAGAGAGAGCCCTCTCCTGTCCTCGTAGGGCTAGCTACGAGGCTGAGCGTGGTTTCGTGTTGTCCTTCTTCTGCCTTATTTCAGCCTAAGGTGGATTTGGGAACTAACAGATTGCATATGCAAATTTCACTCAAAGGTTGATCAAGAAGTTTGACAAGAATAAATCAGAAGGGAAGAAGCCTTCACCACCTCTTACTATAGGAGCATTTGTCTCAGGAGGAAGGCCACTTGCACCTTTTGCAAGATGATCTTGATCTCTTGATATCCAGAGTGCCATGCACCATTTTGGAGATGCATGAAGAAGAAGATACTTGTACCAACGCTGTTGAAGCTATAGAAGAGAAGCCATCATCATCTGTAGTTGGGGAAGCCATCACATCGGAAGAAGGAACCCTTGTAGCAATACAAGATGTTCCCAAGTTGTACCAAGGTATGCACATGTTTCCATTTCCTGTTATTTCAATGCATCATGTGGAGGATGATGGGAAGGTACCATTGCATGACCAAGGTTCAAATGATATTGCTGATTTGGAGTAGAAAATTTTCACTGCGCTAATCAGCCTTGATTCATTCAAGGAAGAGACAAATATTCATCCTAATGTATCATTGATGAGATGCACACAACCCTTGAGGTTGGAATGTAGTTTCTTGGAGGATGGGATGAGTATTGTCTTGAAAAATACATTACAAAACTATGTGTTCAGCATTAGATCTGATTTTGAGGCAACAGCTACACCATCTTGGAGATCAACGACGCTGTCATTTAGCAGCAGTGATGAGTTGGGGTCCCAACCATTGTTGGAATATTCCAATGACCTTCCCATATGTAGAAAAAAGGTGGAACAAATAGATGATGGAGGACATCTTAGGATGGATAACATCTCTCATGTGTGTGTTGGATACTTATTAATGAGCCCTACACATCATGATCGGAGGTTTTTGCCTACCACCTATTTGGATCCTTATCGAATCAATTTGGTCATTGAGGAGGTTGCATTTCAACATCCCATGAAATGCAAAGGAGGAAATCTGATTTGGGAGGATGGTATTCTCTATTGGAGGGATGCCACTTTTGGACATGATGATAGACACTCACCATGTGTTGGATGGGTGATGTTGATGAGCAAGAGGTTAAGAAACCACTTGCAGATCTATGACATTGGACAGCAGGATGCAAGACTGCATTGATTACTCTTGAAAGAGTTTGTTCATCCTATGACACATTCTATTTCAAAGGGTATGTGGATGGATGGAATTTGGAATGGCACTTACATCATATGGAAGCAAGGATTTTTGGGGTATTGGAATGATGTGATATCTTTCATATCAACTCTCATGTTGTTGCTCCATGACTTATATGATGATGGCTTGGGGAGGCAACTAGAGCTATTATTGCTTTGGTTGTTATTGAGAGAGTATGGGATGATCTTATCCCATACTTTGCATGATGTTGCAAGAGTAGGAGATGGCACTATCATGGTGCAAAGGGGCTACTCTTTAACCTTGGAATATGAGGAGGTGCTTCCACTTTGGGAGGGAGGAGCAACATTATGTTTGATGATGACTTTGACATGTGGGATGTCAAAGGGTGGAGCTATGAGATGACAGGAGCCTTATTAAAAAGGCCAACAGCGTTGTCACTTGGGAGCTTGGGTCTTTTGATGGAGTGTTCCCAGGATCACTTCATATATGATGCACTTGATGGGAATGTAGGATATTAGAGTGATGGAGTAGTGTATGGAGATATCTATTACCATGATATAATATTCTTGACATGGATTTTCAAGCATAAGAAGAGAGATCTACATGCAACACTTGTGGGCTTTCTTTCCATGCACTTTGATGCATGTCATTCCTTGATGGAGGAGTTAACTTGGGATGGCATCCAACAGGATGTATATCAACATATGGAGAGATGCGTAGCATGTATGATGATGGAGAGGTTGGAACAACCACTTATCTACTCATTTTAAGTGAGGGAGAACTTTCAATTGAGCCATTTCAGCTCAATGACTAAAGTAAATGATAGAGGATGTATATTTATGATTTATGATTTGTACTCCTTTATTTCTTATGAGATGCATATTGAACCAAGGAGGATCTTTCCTTCTTGTATTTTGTATTGTGATGTACTTGAGGCCATTTGCAGCATTGATGTTGGCCATTCTATTTGTGGTTTGTGGAGGATGCCACATGATTTTGGTGTGCACCATTGGCACCAAGTTGTACTTTCATGATTCCATCTTTTAGGATGATTGTGGCAGCAAACAAGTGGCTGAAAAGGCACTTGTTACACTTTTTTTTGAGGTAGGCAAGGAATGCACTATGCTGGTTCCATGAATGGAACTATGATCCACCTCCTGGTTGTCATATGGAAACTTGCTTTCATTTGTTTATGCTTCCATATATTGATGATGTTCTTATGTTTATGGGAAGCCTTGTTGGGAGAGTGGCACAAGAGTTGGATGTGCCCATTGGGACTATGATTCTCCATACTTCATATGTTGAATGTTTCAGGAGAAAAAATGGGAAAACTAGATTGCTACACTACACCTCTTGTATTCATATGGGAGGAGCCCTTTGGAGAACTTGAGTTCTTGGGGGAGGCACTTCATCGATGTTTTGACTGATGGGGTGACTTGGATCATTCTTGGAGACCATGATATTTCAGCCCAAGATCAGCAGCAACCCCATACATATCCTAAGTGGAGAGAGAAGTAGCATGGGATGGACATTCTAGTCCCACATATTCAGCCATGCAGCCCACCTTCTTTGCAGAAGCCTAAGGTGGAGGAGATGTTTCATGAGTTTCCATGTTGGAGGGTGACTCAATATTTATGGATGATAGCTTGGGGATGGAGGTTTCGCATGGGGATGATGATTCCCAATATATTTATGATTCATGCCTCAAGAAGGCCTCTAGACCACACATTATTGTTTCCATGTATGTCCCAATTTTTCATTTTGAGAGCCATTTGGAATTTTCACCAAAGGCATACTTTTACACATGGGAGGAACAACTTGAGGACAAATTGTTGAGAAAGCATCTTGTTCTTTGGAGGAAATTATCACTTGATGATGCCACAAGGGGAAAAGGGGAGGCTCTATAGTTCTATCCTTGTAGTTGCTTGAGGACAAGCAACATTTGGGAGGGGAGGACTATAATATTCCTACATTAGCATGCAGCTATTACGAATAAATGTTTCTCCAAACACATAGTTAGATGAATAAATGGGTAGGGAGACCCATAAATATTTCTAGCATCAATAAAAACCCTCTTAATGGGTAAAGGATCACATTCACAGCTAGATAAAAACACCTTCATGTGTGAAAAAGGATTAATGCATGTAGACAAAGTCAAGTTTGACCAAGTCAACCAAGCTAAGATGGAGGATGTGGAACATTAATGAAGATAACTCATTGGGAATATAGATTTGTTTAGATAGATAGAATTAAGCCACATTGAGTGTTGAAGAAGACTTTGCATGGAGATCCAGTCAAGGTTGATCCAGTAAAGATTGACTAAATCAAATAGCATTGTAAAAAGATGAGTAAGACTAATGGAGATAGCGTAATTTTGGAGGGAGATTCATTGCATGAAGATGGAAACCCTAATGAGTGGGACCCAAGGTAAGAAGGCTCAAATTTTTTATAAGGAGGAGGATGGAAGCCATATGGGGTTAGCTTATGATTATTTTTTTATGATTATATGTTATGTTTAGACATCTTTTATTTCTCTGGTTTTTTAGCTGAGATAGAGTGTTGTTTAGCATAAGGTCTTCCTGTTTAGGAATTCCTTCTCTTCCATTGAGTAGCTCTTGGAGGAACCTTGCACCATATTTTCCACCATCTAGCTTGAGGCCAAGCTTCATCTTCCTTTGACAGCATAGATCTTGTTGAGGGTTTACATGTTTCAGTAAGCTGCAGCAAGTGGAGTCTATATCTTCATATCTGGGCCATTTCAGTGCTTCTTTTCAGTGGAGGAGGGTTATAATCCACTGGAAGGGAAGTATTGAAGGTTGTGAGCTATATTTCCATATATTGGTTGTAGGCCAACATTATTTGTTCCCCTACAGCACAGAAAGAGTCCAGATCTGTGTTATTTATGAAGGAGCTGCTGCAGGGTGATTCAGTGCACCATTTGGAGAGCTTGTTTTCTGAGTGTTGGGGATCTACCCTTCACTTTGGAGATTTGTTGGAGGAGATCAGCTTATTTTTTATATCAAATCAGATCCACTTTCTAGATCTGAATATTTCCATAGATCTACAGTCTTAGAACTCAGATCTACACTTTGCACTTGGTGTATTGTTGAAAACCCCAAGGGGGATTGATAAAAGAGCTTGTATAGTGCATGGATCTGTTGTAGATCTAAATTTTTGTCCACATACTTGCTCTAGATCTTATGTAAAACCTACTGCTATTGTAGAGGTAATAAAATAACGTTTTCATGGTATTCCAGCCTTCATACATGGTTGTAGTCTCTATTTTTGTATGATTTTCAGCTATCTATGGCATGGGAGGCCTATTTAACTATGCAATAGTGATTTGTTTCTAAATTCCTTTCAGATATAGTTACTATAATATCATATATAAGGGATCCATGAGCTGAATTTAACTTTCATTGCATACATTTCTGAAAAATGCGTTATTTTAGCATGTAGTGCTGAGCAGTCCCATTTTGGGATATTACATTCCACTTCTTCCTCTAACTTAAGAATTTGACATCAACTAAGTTATAAAGAAGAAGAAGGAGATTCATCAATAAATTTTACCAAGGAAAGAGGGGGAATAACAACATTGGTGGGAAGTACAGCTTATTTTCCATAAACAATATTGAATGGAGAAGTTCCAATAGAAGCTTTCTGATTTATTCGATTTTCCCAAAGAGTAAAGATTAATGATTTGTGCCAATTTAGTTGCTTTTGATCAACAGTTCTTTTGATTATTCTAATCAAGTTCCTGTTTGTAGATTCTGCTAAACCATTTCCTTGCGGGTAATAATTCACAGAATACTTAAATTTAAAACTTATTTTGATTGCAAATTCAAGCATAGCAGTTCTTGAGAAGTAAGATGCATTATCAAACATTAAAGAAGTAGGTAAGCCAAACCTAGTTATGATATTTTGGTCAATGAAATAAATGATATTCTCAGATTTGGCTACCTTTAATGGAATTTCTTCCACCCATTTAGTAAAGTAATATGTAGCTATGAGAATATATCTATGATGTTTGGAAGAGTTATGAAAAATCTCACCAATTATATCTAATCCCCATTGTTCAAAGGGTTGTTCGATATTGACTGACCGTAATGGGAAGGTTGGCTTCCTTTGTCTTCTAGATGCACTTTGACGCACTTTGCATTTTCTTTCATATTCATGAGCATCTTTGAAAAGTGTAGGCCAATCGTAACCTACATGCAGGATTTTGTGTGATGTTGTATTTCCTCCAAAATGTCATCCAATTGGTCCATCATGGAGTTCCTACAAGACTTTCTCTGCTTCAGCATTTTCTAAGTATCTTAGTAGTAGAGAATCAAAATTTATCCTAAATAATACATCGTTTATTAATTCATATTGCTTGGCCTTTAATCTTAATGCTCGTTTCATTTTGTAACTGAGTTGATTTGGGGCATATCCATTCTTCAAATAGAACGTAAGATCAACATATTGAGATTGTGCATCATTGAGGCTTACCTCTTATATCTGTGCGTTGTTACCTGATTCTTCCTCTGATGATAGATGGGATGCTCCTATGCATTCTGCAAAAACCTTGACCTCTAACAATTTTAGAGGGTTTAATTTCTACATCATATTCTTGTAAATTGATGACCCAGTTAGCTGTTTTCTCTCCTAATTATCTTTGCATTAATATTTGTCTCAAATTAGAGAATGGAACTATGATTTTGGTGTGAGATTTTAGGAGAAATGGCTTAAAATGCTTTATAGCCTTAAAGACAACAAATTCTTTCTTTTCGATGGATGTGTAATTTAGTTCTGCATGTTGTAAATTGGAACTGAAAAAATTACATCGGTGATTCAATTTTTTGGTCATTAAGCTATGTTAAAACAACAATGTATGATGTATCTGATGAAAAAGTGTATAAAGTAAAAGAATTAAGAAAATTGGGGGTGGTTAGGAATGGAGCATTGACAATGGATTGTTTAATCAAATGAAATGCTTCTTTTTCATTATGTCCCCATTTAAAGACAATTTTTTTTCTTAATCAGGTTCTGCAATGGTAAAACTATTTGTGAAAATTCAAGGTCAAACCTTTTAACAAAATTAATTTGTCCAAGAAATGACGGCATAGCTTTCTTGTTATGAGGGAAAGGAATTCTTTTAATTTCGTCAATTCTTTCAGGATCAATATAGATTCCTCTTTTTGACACAATGAATACTAAAAAATTTCCTTCATATAATGCACAAAATGATTTCTTAGGATTCAATGAGATGCCATACCTTTTACATCACTCGAAGATTTATTTTAGGTCATTCATATGATTGGTTACTTGTTTATAAAAAATGCTAATTTCATCTAAATAAATAACCAGTATTTTATTTATGAGTCCCCTAAAGGTTGTGTCCATAGCTCTCTAAAAAGTGGTGCCTAAATTAATTAATCCAAATGGCATTTTTTAATAGAAATGAGTTCCCCACTTGGTCCTGAACGTAGTCTTTAATCTATCATCTGGATGTACGAGAATTTGGTTATATCCTAATAATCCATCTAGAAAGGACATAAGTTTAGAACCAGCTACTGTCTATAGTACTTGTTCCATGGTTGGTAATGGAAAGTTGTCCTTCTGACAAGATTTGTTTAAATTCCTAAAATCAATGAAGATTCTAATATCATCATTACTTTTCCTCATAGGTACCAAATTTGATACCCATTTAGAATGTCTGACTAGAAAGATGATTTTTGCCTTGAGGAGTTTGTTTAGTTCTATTTTGATTTTATTTTCCAGATTTGGATGAATCTTCCTCAATTTCTGTTGTATAGGTTTTTCTTCTGAGAACATACGAATTGTGTGTTGAATCACAGAAGTGTCATATGTTTTAATATCAGTGTAATCCCAAGAAAAGACACTTTTGTACATTCTAAACAATATGATAAATGATAATATTTCTTCGGAAGATAGACCAAGACCTAGATTGACATTTTGAGGTTTTTCGTCAGTTCCTAGATTTACTAACTCAAATCTTAAGGTAGAACTTTGTGTTTTTGAGTTAGTAACTCTTTTAAACCTATATTTAAAATCATACAAGTCTTCTAACTTGACGACAGATTTAGGAATAGGATTTTCATCTTGTTCTCTCTTAATTTCAATTTCATGTTCATTTTCATCCAAAATTTGACTATCATAATATCCTTCAGATGTTAAGAAATCTATGATATCTGAATCATTATTGAATACTCTCCAATTGGTAACATTATCAGGAATAGATGGTGTAAAAAACAATTAAATAGAAAATCTATCGGGAATAAATTCTTGGGATGGGATTAACTTTGATGCTACATTAGCCAATAGACATTAGCCAATAGATCTGCACTAGAATTCTGCATTCTAGGTATAGAAGAAATGTTGAAGGCTAAGTAATGAATGGTTAATTCTTGGACTAATGATTGGTAATTCTTTAAATGTCTAGAATTATAATGAATGGTATCTATTACCTGTCTAATGATGATTTTTGAATCTCCTAGAACCTTCAGATGTTTGATATTAAGATCAATGGCTTTGCACAAACCTTCAATTAATGCTTCGTATTCATCTGTATTGTTTGTACAATTGAATTCTAGTCTGCGGGCTAACATGGTTTTTTCTCCTTCTAGGTTTATTAAAATACAACTTGCACCTACACCATCTTCAGATTTAGAACTGTCAAAATAAAGAGTCCAGAATAAATAATTAACTACTGTTCTATCTACAAAATTTATACATTTGGAATTATCTGGCTGGGAAAAATTCTCAATCTGAGAAACAACTGCGTTATCAAAGAAAGGTGATGGTTGAGCATTGAAATTTCCCAAAAATGATTATGCTAAGTAATTTCCAATAATGTTGTTATTGAGTGCCACTGGTTCATTAACTCCTTCAAGATCGGTGACAATGTGCTTCATGAAATTTTTATGGTCTATCCGAATTTGATTTGGCTTTCCATTATATGGTAAGCACATATGTGACCAGTCTGTTGCAAAATACCCATGAAGTTTTTCATACCAATCTCATCTTAAATATAAACCGTAAAACTAAGGAATATCATCACCAATATATTGATTATTTGATTAACCTTGGGATTTGATGACAATCTGATGGAAACAGAATTTATTTCTCCTATCACTTCTACTCTAGTTCTATCAAGTTGTACTATATGAACATGGGAACTCTGAGGAGTTATGTTCAATTTAGCACAAACTAATTTTGGCATTATATTAGAGGAAGCCACTAAGTCTATTAAATAGTTATGAACGTTTTTGTTATAGATATCATAGGTTAAAATAAATGGAGGAGTATGAGAGATGGATCGATCACCTATCATAATCAAGTCTGTAGCATATTTTAGTTGAAGGGGAAGGTGGCTTACCCATTTCATTAGCAGCTGGTACTATTACTGGAGCAGGTAAGTTTGAGTAGGAACTGCATTTAAGTCTCCTCATGAATTGAAATTTTGGCCCTAGTATTCTTCATATATTAAATTACATTATACTCAATGGTGTCTGAGACTACCATTGTTTTAGATGTAGGTGGAGTATCTGAAGTAACAGGACTTGTTTTTGTAGCCTTTGAAGTAGAATTTTTTCTGACTGATTTATCTTTAGCAGGAGTCGAAATCTTTTGTTGTTGATTTGGTTGTGTTGCTTCAATAGTATTTTTTCTCCTTGTGCTCACAAGTAAAGCTTCATGTTGTTCTTCATTTGGTAGGATGAAATCCCACATTCCATTTAGTTCAAATTCTTCCTCTTCGTCATCTTCTTCTTCCTTTGTTTTCTCTTCCTCTGTATCTTGATCAGATTCAGCATTAGATATGATATTTGGAGGTTGAGTATTAGACTAACCTTTCTTGAAGTTTCTGAAAGTCTTTTTTGAGCTAGCATTTTCAGCGACTTGTTTCTTGATATCTGCCATCTCGTTTGTCATAGCCTTTAAAACTTTTTGAGGACCTTCTACGTCAAAAGGATCTTTTGGCATTTTCTTTTTAGAATCATATTTGAAATATATCTTTTTTTTATTTTCGATCTTCTTGAGAATTATTTTTCTCAAGAGAATTTTTCGTTTTTATATAGATAGAGATTCTTTCATGTTTTATGTAAGTGTTTTTAGTTTTTCTCTATCAACAAAAATAGCTATATTGGATGGAAGAGATGAAATATACCACTCAATTTGAACTTCTACACCAGGAACTATTGTAGCAGGAATTTTATTGAGTAATTTATTAAATATTGAATTGAAATGTTTTATCTTCTCACCTAATTTAGCTTTTAGATTTGAAAAATCATTGATGAGCGTAGCAGTGGTCCTTTCATCCCCAAACTTAGCTAGAAATTGTCCTTCAAACATATTTCAGCTAGTTATAAAGCGAGAAGGCAATGAAAAATACCAGGATCCTACGGATCCTATTAGAGTATATGGAAATAATATTACAATGCAATCCTCTTCAAATACTCCATTTATATTAATGGCTAATATAAAATTGTGAATGTGTTCTTTTGCTGGAAGACCATCATTAGGATTAAATTTAGGTAACCATATTTCAAGTGATTTTGGTAGAGAATGAAGAGGATCAAGAATATTTATGGCCCCTGGATCATTCCATGGATTTCCTTCCATTGGATTTTGAATAGGTTGGTTGGGTGGAATTTGCGTTGAAGAATAGGCAGGCTGTGTGCTAGGACTAGTTGTAGGGATAGTAGTTTCAGTACTGGAACTAGTCAAAGTGACACTGATTATTGGAATGGAAGTTGTGGAAGTGAGCGAAGGTAATGGAGGTGAATAAGATAAGATCTCACTGGTGATTTAATCTGATTGATTCCTCTTTAGTCTCTTTTGAGTATTATTGATGGGAAATTCAAAAGGAAGTATTCTTTTCTTCTGAATTTCAGATCGAATTAATATTCTTCGAGGTTGTAAAGAAGATGAAATACCAATATCTAATATTTGAGAAGATTCAGGATTTTCAACAAAAATGGATACTCTCTCTAACTTTTCTATTAAATACTAAACTTCTAGGGAATCTTGATGGGAATCAGGAGATAGTATAGGTTTCATATCACTAGGAGACTTAGGAGAAGGATGATCAACTTCAGATTTTAAAGATGAGGATATAGATAATTTTATGGAAGTTGATGGGGATCTAGAGGGAGAGAGACTATTAGATTGAGATTTAGATTGATCAGATCTTTTTTCCATTCACAAGGCCCTCCTTCTAGTGCCAGAATGTTGAGGCCTCGGAATTCCACTGCCAAAACATGGGGGAAAACCACCCAGTCTGAACCTTAAAGCAGCTCCTTTTCTGTTTGGTGTAGTGGCTCTGAATGGGGATAATGGAACTAGTTTCCCAATAAGGATGATTTTGAGAGTGTGTTTTTTATCATACAATGTGAAAATTGTAATGTTCCAAATCTAGAACTTTCTGCTCCATCAGGAATATCTTAAGATATTCCAATATTCCAACAACAGGAGTATTAACAATCAACACTGAACTATTTCAGAGATTGACTATTAGGGGAATTTACTAGATATGTCACCTTCATAAGGAAGGATGAGATCCAGAGGGTACCTGGCCCACTAACAGACTCTACCAATAGAATTTTTCAAAAGCTAATAATTCCCTTCAAGGAATTTTTGCAATGCCTCCCATGGGAACGTTGTATAAGGAAATACTTGCAAATAAAATGTTGTATAGTGCTAGGATTCTCTTATACATATAATATGGAGTCTAAATGCAAAAATAGAGGTGAAAAAAATAGATCTAGGTGGGTTAAATAGATCTCCCCACCCTAGGTACATCATAAATCATCTCAAAGAGTGAGCTACAGCAATATGCAAAACATCAATCTGAAAATCTGTAAATTTGAATCTATCATGAGAGGGTAAATACCACAGCCAAAATTTTATTAATATATCAACAATATTTTACAGAAATATCATGAGGAACAAGGCCCTGAAGCTCTTAGAACCAACCTCCAATGAATAAGCAGTGTAATACATGAGATGCTGCTGTTGTACAAAAAGCCGGAGAGCAGTGACTGCGCAGTCTCTATGAGAGATGCAGCTGCTGAATACATAAAAAATGATAATGTAGCTAAATTAATACAAATAAATGCCCACAAATGGGAAAATGGGTTGAATATGGTATTTCTAGCCAATCTCAGGAAGATTGTTAGAAATGTCAGATAAAATACAAAGTGACAAACAAAATGTCACTGCAACTGAAACAAATGAACATGAGGCTATGGCTGATCTGAAATGATGATGCCCTCCTCTAATAATGTCCTCAAGGAAAAGGGGTTGATCCCCTTTACTCAAAAACACTCCACCCGATGAGCTCAAGAACCTTTCACAACACTGCCCTCATGGAATAACGTAGTTTCTCCAAGTGACTGCATAGTGAGAGTTGGTGAATCAGTGGCCTGATGCCACAGATCTGAAATATGGTCCAAGATCCATTTCTATAGCTCCTCCAATGAAGATATCACTCCTCCACTGAAAAATCAAGTAAGGAAAGACCCTATGAGTTCCTCTGCTGCTACCCCAGCAACACAACACCATTCTGCTACAGAACTAAAGTTGAAATTGAAGGATTGAGATTGGAAAAATACCGGAATGATTAAATTCAGATCAAATCCTCTCCTTCCATGAGGAAGAGGTGGGGGATCCCCACCGGGAACACCCCTAGTGCTCAAGAGCACTGCAGTCCTGCTAAACAACCCGGATGTGCAAGTTCTTGGCCTCACTTCGAAATTTCTGAATCAAAACATAACCAAATGAACTGATATCTTCTTTCTTATAAAGAAAATGAACTTTCTCTCACCATAGGTCCCACAATTAGGGTTTTCATTCACTTTTGAATGCTTTCCCTCCAAAAACTACATTGTCTTCTAAGGAAATCCACCCCTCTAAGGCAGCGCTGTTGACTTGGTCAAAGATGGCCAACTCAAGGTGATCCTCATCATGTTCACACCATTAGGTGTTTATTTTAGCTGCTTATTTATTCTCCTTCCTCATAAGGAGTGTTATTACTTCATAAAAAGAGGGCTAAGGTGTCTCCTTACCCATTTTATCAAGCGAAAATAAAATATGCAACTATAATGTTCCATTTTAGCTTGAGGCTAAATTGGGAACATTACACAAATGGAGAATGATTTTAGTCTATCCTATGCATCTATTTAAACTATTTACTCTACTATATTCCTGGGGTGTTTCTTCCTTTATGCAATCTAAGGAGATATCCTTCAACTATTAGTAATATAGATCATTTAACAGTTGAAAGAGATGAAAATTATGTAAGATGATTGTTCTAACAAAGTAGTTTGACTAGAAGAATTATCAAAAATATATCGCATTCATATGTGTGATTATATATTTAATAAGAAATCACAGAAAAATATTAGACAGAAGTGCATGTAACATTCATCTATAAAAATGTTTCAAATATATAATACAATAAAAAGATTATTGTCAATCTATAAAGAAATACTTAATACAAGTGAATAAAAGTACCATATGTATGAAGTTCTACTCATGTAAACTGACAATAATTGATCTTCTCCTATTCAATTTCAAGCAATTTAAAGAGTACAGTAGTGCAACATCTTTTAAACAGCTTAATTTTTCAAAACATAACAGATGTGTTCCATTAATTCATCAAAGCATTCACAAACTTACAATAATGCATTCTTTGCAAATGTTTTTGACAAATTTCTGGACCCTTCTCTAAATGCATGAAAGGGGTTTAAATACTAAACTAACTATGTTTTAAAATATATTATTACAAAAATATAGAGGAGGTTTCAAAAAACCATCCTCATAAGGCTAACTTAAACTACAATCTAGGAAAATAAAGTAACAATATGATTATGAATTTTGTCCTTCCTTTTGGATTTGGTCACGAAGTTGAAAAATATCTAGCATAGGCTTGAGCTGAGCTGGCTATGAAATCCTGGATCTGACCTGTCCCTTAAATACTGCATTTGAGAGCATTGGCTACGATCTTCTGGTTGAATCTGTTAAAGACTATAGGTTCTGATACTAATGATAAGGTTTGTTCAAAAAATTCCAATAATTTTCTTTATCAAACTTATTTACCTTTTTAATTACTTCATCCTTCTTTTTTGACTTTTGCATCCACTGTGTTTCTAGTTGTTTTTATTTTGAGAACACTTCAAATGTGTACTCTTTGATAAGTTCCGCTTTCACGAGCTGTTCACATATAGATTCAATAATTTCCTTTGATAATTTTGATGTTTTCATTGTTGCTTTCACTTCCTTCTTTATTTGTGCTTCCCAATCTTTGAATAGGATCTCCTTATGAAACTTATCTAGCTGAGGTATATTTTCTTCCTTTCCTAAGTCAGATGCTTTCCATTGAATGTGTTCATTGATTTTCTTCTCGAGCTTCTCATATTCAAGCTTTTGGATAGCTACTTGCTAGTTTAGTATGTCATTTGAGTCACAATAAGAGTCAATAATAGAAGTTTGTTGGAAAAATACTTTTTGTTGTTGCTTTAACTTAGTATTTACATCTAATGCTTTTTTTATAAATTTCTCTAATTGCGGTTGGCTTTGCAACCTGGTCGTTGCTACTTCCAGTTGTGTTTGTTTCTCATTGATTTCTATTTAATTCCGCAATTTAAGACTCTCGAAATATTTTTTAAATTGGGTCATATTTGATTTCATTTTCTCACTGGAGTTGGATTTTTCTTCAACTCACAGTCTCTCTATTTCTTGTATTTTGTCTTCCTTTTGCTTCATCAACATTCTAACTTCAGTAGCTTTATCAATATTGGTAGTAGCATATGCCCCTGCATACTGTGATAATATAGTTAAATGTTTAGTAGGGTTAGCTAAGGAATCCTTCCACAAAACGTCAACGGATTCATCTATGAGGTTTGATATTGTGTCATCAGTTCTTCTCCTTTTATTTCTCTTGACTACAGCTTTATAACTAGGACTGTAGAATATGTCCAGCGAAGTAATTTCCTCAACTTGTAAAACTATTTGTTTTGTAGGGTAGGCCAGTATTATCTCTCGATCATGAGTCTCTAGAACTTGTTGTAGTGGATTCATAGTTTCCACTATCTTTTGGGAATGTTCAGGTGTTTGAAAACTAGTAACTAGATCAGCATTGGGATTGGTTTTAAGATTTTTTATTGCTTCAGAAAACTCATCCCATTGACTACTCAAATTATTTGTTTGTGACTTTTATAACTTATCAAGTGTGTCATGACTGTGTTTAACTTCTTGGGAAGTTGACTCTGTTCCATTATTTTCTCTTTTCTCTTTCATCTCTATCTCTTGGATTACCTGATCAATTATCTTTTCTAGGCTATCCTTTCTGGATTCAGATTCATTTTTCAGAATGATCTGAATTGTGAGATTGATACTTTGATTCACCCAATTCATCCTCTGATATGTATTTTTCTTCATTATCCAAGCTGATAGTTGGAGTAGGTCTATTGACATCTTCAATAGTTAACAAGTTGAGAGGAACTCTCTCCAGTCTCTTATTTCTGTGTATTTGGAAGGCTTCCAAATCACCTTGGTTAAGTTGACTGGATGTAAACTTGATTATATTTGAAAACTTTTCCATGCCTTGGAAGAGATCATCAAATTCATCTATTTCCTTTACAAAAGGCTTCATTTTGAGCTCAGTGGTGTAATTTTTAATTACATCATTTGGATCACACAGCCTCTTTGGCATTACTACCAAATTCAATAGATTAATCTTTGAAACCTCCTTTTAGGTATGGCCAATATCAAAAAGTGCAAAAGTACCGCACTATAAAGGGAAATTAGGAAAAACGGCCTTCTTAGCATCTTTCAGTTTTTCAGTAATACCATTAACAAGCTGGTAGGTTATCTCTCTTGCAAGTAACTTATCAGGAACATAATATGGTAGGACATGGGGATAAGCATAACTCCTGAATACTCTGACATATGTAAAATTCTCCTCTACAAACCACCTAGCTACAGAAATAATATCTACACTAGCCTCTTCAGAAACCCTAGGGGCTTTCTTATTTAACATCATCTGGTGCATATGCAACATGACTCCATGGAAATTTTATAAAAATGTAGATGGAATTCTAAATCCCAAAGGACTCTATGGTAGATGTGGATTGGGGTAGGGTATTGGGTAGTCCATTTCCATCCCATGGTAGGAAAACTAGAAGAAAATTATATTGCGTCCATGACATAAGCAGACATATAAAAGGGAGGTATTTCTCTAGATGAAACACTCCTTTTGTTCCTATATTTTTTGATGTGTTTGGCTAAACTGTCAGATAGTATATTTTCCGAATTCAGAATTAAGGACTTGATGATTGCATCAATCAATGGAACCCAATCTACTAAAAACCTAGTGGTATCAGGTTTGGAAAAAAATCTACACAACATACCGACAGTATAGAAATAAGGCGAAGGAATTTAGGCAACTGGGTACGTACCGAGTTTATCTCGCTTCAGCTCTCCCTGGTCTTCCTTCCATTCTTTGATGACTTTCTTGAGGTCTGGATGCTCTGCTCTAAAGCTTTGCAGAAAATCCTTGTCATATTTCTACTACGAGGAGGGTAGATGGTACATTGCTTGTAAATCTTCTTCCTTGAAAGACATTATGTTTTCTCCCTTCGAATCCTTAATTTTTTTGTCATCTATGATTAAGTGGTCAATTACACACTTAACCATGTCTATGTAAGGGAGAAATGTTGGCCTTGTAGCTATCTTGTGGATGAATGAACATGAAACATCAAAATCAGTCGTCTCTGAAGAAACAGATAATTCTACTTAAGCAACTTTATCTATCACTATTGGCTTTTCATTTTCGAAAAAATGATACATTGCTTCTCATGACAAACTACCGCATTCCTTGTTGCAGGTATTGTCTGAAAATAAGGGAGACATGTCTGAATCTTCAATAGACAATGTTTGAACAATCTCTTTGTCTTTCTTGTTCATCTCTATTTTCTTTGTTCTGTTATATAGTTTCCTGTTTTAAAGAAAACAGAGAAATCATTGAAAATACATGGAACAGAGACAAACTCGTCTCTATTTAATTTCAGACATGCAAAAATAGATATAAATCTATCAAATATGATATTAATCATCGATAATCATTTCAAAATAAAATCTCTTACACCTTCTCATGAAATAGTTATCATACAATTTAAGACGTGAGATCTCGGATTTCGTTTTGATTCAACATAGGTATTTCGCATGCTTGAGTAATTAAATGCAATTTAGTTCGCATATCACAATTTATAAATTTAACCGTTTATGATGTTTACCCATAAATGCTGTGAAATGCAATCTGCGCAAATACCACATCGCAACTCTTATGCGGTAATGAATTTTATTTTGGTTAAGTCATGCGAAATGTGAATTGCACATTCAAGAATTCAAGTGGTCATGCTTTATGAGACTTTTAGAGCTTTATATTTATTGCTTTGTTGGCTCGACGAGTCCACACAATCGCAACTTATATCGAATTTCTTTATAAGTTGATCATTTTAAATGAGGTGTGATGCGATAAAGAAAATATAATGATAATTGAAGTGTTTGCAAGTTTTAAACATAACTTCGGAAAAGGATTTAGCGCGTTTCTCATCCCACGTGGCTTAATGTATTACAAGTATTTTGGGTTGTAAGCTATGTGGTTTATGATGTGCACTAAGGAATAAAGCGGAAAAACTAAAAGAAAACTTTATTTCCAAAGTTTTTTGTTTTTAAAGATAAAAATAAATTTCCTATTTATTTCTAAAGGGTCCCCATTAATTAAAATAAATGGGGGGTGTTGTATAGCACAAAAATTGTGTCATGTTTGGTCTTGTAAAAGAACATGTATTTTTCAAATATGTACTACATGTTTTTAGAGGACACATGTGTTGTTTCATCGCTTATGGCTTTGAATAACAAGGTTGAAGGAGAGAGAAGTGTAGCCTTTCAGGGAACTTGTTGTGCAGACAAGGTAGTACAATAGATCGCAAATTGTGTTCATGATTTTGGAGAAAAAAATTCTCCTAAGTGGGGAGGAATGATCTAGGTATCTCCATAAACACTTAGTGATCAAAGAGAGCTCAGGAAGCTCAAAAATAAAATTTTTGGTATTGCAATGAAACTAGGGTCATATCGGAGATTTTGTCACAAGTTTTCCAACAACGCAAACAACAACTGAATCTAACATCATATGAAAGTTATGGCAAGTAAAATTTTTGGTCAATTAGACTCATTCGTGAAGGTTAGCAAAGTGCCAACAAAATTTGGATTCTGACTAAATTTGGTAGAAAGTAGTGAGGCAACCATTTAGAACTTTGCGATGACAGTTTCTGACGACCGAAACTGGTTAAATTATCGCCTATTTAATTTTTTCAGTGACCCCAAAATTTTAGCCAACGAATTTGGTCCATATTTAAAAAAAAAAAACAAAAAACAAAAAACAAAAAAATTGGCCAACGACCCAACAAATTAACATTCCCAACCATTCTACCCAAGAAGGTAGGGTTAAAAATTAACGCCAAGTTTTTTTATTTAAACTCACAAGTTTCATTTAACAAGAAGACGAACAAAGGCACGAAACTCAATGTAGAGTCAGAACCTTGAGTGGGCATGAAAACTAAGGAGTGGAACCCTGATGCGAGAGAATATGAAAGGAATCTAAAAGATTCCCTTGGGGCCAAATTTTCACATTTTCATAATAATTTCGAGTTTATTTTCAAATTACTCAGTTTTCAACACATAATATAATGGTGTAATTAGTTTCCTCATCTCAGCAGTAGATATTCAGTTAACTTCCAGAGAGGAATCTTTGTGGAATCATGACAAATCTAAAATATTCCCTTGGGGCCAAATTTTCATAATTTCAAAATTATGTCGATTTTATACTCAAATTACTCAGCTTTTCGCAAGGAGTTCGATGGTGTAATAAATTTCCTCATCTTAGCAACATATTTTCAGCGGACTTGCATAGAGGAATATTTTTGGAAACATGAGGAATCTAACAAATTCCTTTGGGCCAAATTTCCATAGTTTCATAATTATGTCAGGTTTATACTCAAATTACTCAGTTCTCAACAAGGAATATGATGGTGTAACCACTTTCCTCATCTGAGCAGAAAATATTCAGTCAACTTCCAGAGAGGAACCTTTATGGAATCATGAGGAATCTAAAAGATTCTCTTGCCCAAATTTTCATAGTTTCATAATTATGTTGATTTTATACTCAAATTACTCATTTTTTTGCAAGGAATTTGATGGTGTAATCAGTTTTTTCATCTGAGCAGTGTATCTTCAATCAACTTGCAAAGAGGAATCTATGTAGAATCATGAAGAATCTAAAATATTCCCTTGGGGCAAAATTTTCATAGTGACAAAATTATGTCGAGTTTATACTCATTCCTCTTAGTTTTTCACATGGAACGGGATGGTGTAATCTGATTCCTCATATGAGCAGCATAATTTTAGTCAACTTGCAACAAAGAATATTTATGGAATATTGAGGAATCTAAAAGATTCCCGAGAGACCTGAAAATGTCAATTTTAGAACCAGGCTGATTTTACACTCATTTTCCTCAGTTTTTTGCAAGGTATGTGATGGTGTGATAATATTTTTCATCTAGGCAGGAAAATTCTAGTCAATCAGCAGGAAAAAATGTTTTGGGGGAATCTTTAAGATTTCTGACAGCCCATATTTTACTGAGTCATAAGGGGGTCAAGTTTATACTCATTTGAATTGGTTTTTCTCCATGATTTCAACTGCGCAGTCCATTTCTACAACAAAGTTGTGCATTTTCAGGCCATCCCCGGAAGTGGAGGTATAAGATGCATTATTGTCATGTCTTCTTTTAATTTTTTCTTAGATGATAATTTGATGTTGATATCCATGTATGCCACATTGTCAGAGGATCTTGTGTGCCACATTATGTTAGAGTTTGTTATTTTTTCATGTTGATGGAGAGTTTTCATAAGTGGGAGTTCTTATAGAAGAGTGTCTCATGGAGAGACATGCCACTATATTTAAGGGATTTTTTCCTTGTATTTTAAAAATAATGCATCATGTACTCATCATCATCTTGCAGCAATTAATGAAGTGCCCTCCCCTCTCTTGACACCCGGCCCAAAGATGTAACCCAAACTCAGTGAACTTCGTTATCAATTTGTGTGTGTTTTTTGATTTGATGGTTTTCATTATGTTTCCTCTCCTTTAAAGTATGCACATGTTTTTTTTCATACAATTTCACATGAAAGAATCTTGGTTAATTCTGGTAGATGAGAGAATCTAGATCATATGGTAAGACCTGTATAATGCATAATTTAGTTGTTGTATTTCTACGCCAAGAGTGGACATGTTAAGTTTTCCTAGAAATCTGGGATCGAATCACAATCCCACTTCTCATGCTACTACTTGAAAGTGAGAACTATGGGAAGGAGAGAAAATTACATAGAGGCAAACCTAAAGCACCCAAATTTCTTGAATTTTATCTAGATATTCAACAACAATTTCGGGAAGCAGGGTGTGAACATTTTTTTATCGTTGTGAAAACTATCACGATGCAGTTGCCTAAGCTTTTGCGGATGGATTCAATGGTCAATGGGATAATGTTGGGGGAATTGTATTCCCTGTCACTAAGGAGTTAATTTTTGAAGTCACAAGCCTACCTACAAATGGAGAAAGAGCGCCCTCAAGATTCATGTTTTCGCTAGAATTGATGTGCCATGACGTTCGGGAGTTCAGAGGTCCTAGTTGAAGGGTGAGTAGCATTTTCTTCTAAGGATTACCCAATCTTACTTCAAATGTGAAGGACGCTACAATCAGGTGAATCTCTACCATTTATGGTTGTTATCTCACATATCAGGTTAGTTAAGGATAAACACACCCTATTTTCTATTAGAGAGTCTGAATCATATGTCTTCTAGAGTTAGGGAAAGACAAAATGCATATACCCATTTCATATATCATAAAGGTATGATTAAAATGTTAATTTAAAGCCATTTGAGAAATATTGGGAGGACTTGGGAACATTTTATGTTTTGGGGAGGGTTTTAAATTCAAACTATAAAACCGAAAAGGGGTAGAAATAAATAGAGCAAAAATAAAGTCAAGAAACCCCAAAATGTAGAACATGGGACCTCATCTGTGTAAACAAGGAGCCAACAAAAGAACCAGTTTCTCCCTTGGTTTCCAAATTACCTAAGTTTTATACTAGAAGGAGTGAGAGGTTGAGAAAAACATAGGATGCCCCTTCTCCCATTGTACCCCTACCTACAGAAACAAAAGTCAAAAATCAAATAGATATGGAAAAGGGAAAAATGATTGAGCACGAAATATAGTTGACACGAGTTGATAAAGAACCCACCTTGGCAGAAATGTTCAAAGGTGGAAAGAGACCATGCACAAGACCGTGGAATATGGAATAAGTCGATATTGAACATAAAACTGAAGCAAAACCCTGAGTTGGAAAGAGAATTCATCGATGTAGACAAAACCCCTCAGAAGGGCATAATTATAAATAGGGACGAGTATACAAGCTTAAAGAAACCTAAGAAAACCAAAGGCTCAAGGAAAGGGATTGCTATAAAGGCCTAGAGAACTAAAAAACCAAGAAAAAATAATGTATATATTCTACTAGAGGCAGTCGGCACACTCAAATAGCTATTTTCACAAGCTCAATTTTGATTACCAACTTTTCAGATGGAATTTTGACTAAAGGTCGATAACTATCATGTCAATAATTTTGTAGGTTCAATTTTCGATGAGTGCTGACAGTTTTAGTATAAACGATTTTCACTATGAAAATTTTGATAAGCAATGTTATTTTCAATGTCAATGCAATTTTGTATCGACTTTTATAATTGTGTTTTCAATCGGCCCATCAGAGATCTTGACACTGATCTAGTCTTGAAAAAGTAACAGTGGATAATAAGTGTTGCAAAACCAGGAAACTCTGAAAGGACGAGAAACATAAAAGATATCATTTTTAGCATGGGGACAAGGCATGAATTCCAGGAAAATAGTAGAATATTAGTCAATGGTTTTGACCATATTTTCTAGCCAATATTTTAGCAAGATTTTATAATTTAGATACAGAAATTTTTGAGTTTATGTAGTATTTTCATATACTCGATATACACTATTTTTATTTAGCAATTTGTAATTAATTATGTATGAAAAACTTGTTTTTAAGTTTCTAATTTTCCTATAAATACAAGTTCTTTAGAATGAATAAGGGTTGGTTTTTGATCAGAAGACTTATTGTACGATGTATATTTATGAAAGTTTAATGAATGAATCTTGATTCTGCAACAAACATTATCATGTTGAGAAATTTGGATATGTGTTATTTTTTTTCTATATTCCTTTCTACGTTGTCATGTGTCTATTCTTCTATGATTTATGAGATAACATAACTTATATTTATTATATGTTCAGTCATCCATATTTTTATGATCTATCGTTTGTAGGATTCATCCTTGTGATGCTCTTATAAGTATATTGTTTCCGTCCTATTTTGCATTCCATCTTAGCAATTTAAAATCTCAAAATATCTCAACTACCATTCCACTATGAATGTTTAGTTTTCTTTCTATATTAAGCCAACTATTTGAATCCATACCCAATAGAATTCTGTCAAACCCTACCACCATTAGGTCCCTATATTACTAGTGTAGTCCCTTATTATTGTTAGTGTAGCCCCCTTATTGTTATTTTTGTACCCCTATAACCCCCATATTGTTATTAACGTGCCCTTAAATTATTATTGTTAGGTTGGTTAGGATTATATTGTGACCCCATGGACTCCTATATATAGAAAGGAGGTTTTTGAATTTGTATCATCCAATAATTATTCATTTATGTAATGTAAAGGAGGTTTCCCCCTAAAATAGCTTATTTATAAGGCATTGATCTCTCTTTTCTTCTATTTTTGGAGCTGGTTTCATATCATTTGGTATTAGAGCTTTGGATTCTAGGGATTTTATGCTTCAAATTGTCATCGTGGCATACTCGCTATAACTTTTTTTTATATGAGGTTTTAGACTCTAAAAAAAAAAACCCATTTCGACGAAATCCTGAGGCACGTCTTGTAAAAATTGTAAATCTTGGTTCGCAATAATTTCGAAGATATGATCTGTGGATGTTAGGGTTTTTGTAGGCTCCCGAATTTCATCTAAAATTGTTGACCTTGGGAAAACCATCATAACTCTCTCTCTGAGCATTGGATTGTAATTTTGTAAAAAGTTGTCGAAATTACACATACTTTAGTTTCCTGTTTATCAATTTTAGAGCCGAAGGAGGAAACAATGACATGTGGCACTCCGTACAATTTCGCCCTACTGAACCAATCCATAATTAGGTCATTGTAGGAGATTGGTCACAAATTTTCCTTGACGAATCCAAATCAGGTCAGACTTATGGCATTGGAAAGAAGATTCAGAGGGCTACTATAGGACCAAATATAAAATCTCAAAGATCCGAAGTTACAGAGATACATCAGTTTCAATATCGAGCTCCTCAAAATCAAGAAAAAGTGTGTATTTTTTTTTCGAATTTCATAAGTCTTGTTTGAAAAATCAGTTTGAAGTGATTCCAAGGGAATATTGAAGCATAGATATCAGTATTGGGTTCTAAAATTCCCTTTAAAAATAATTCAATGCCCATCAATCCCTAAGAATACTCTATTATGACTCATGAAGAGAAATATGTGCAACATGATATATCAAAATTACAAGAGCAAGTGCACCAAATTTTGCTCTTACAAAAAGAAACAAAAATTGAAATGGAAGTTTTGAAGAAAGGCATGGAAGATACTATGGATGGTTTGAAGAATGGCATGGAAGCTAATATGGATGGTTTGAAGAAAGGCATGGAAGCTAATATGGATGGTTTTAGGAATGGCATAGAATACATGGAAGAGAAAATGGAAGACATGATGAATGATATAAAAGCAGACATGGAAGGTTGAAGGAAGGTTTGACTAAGTTTATACAATAAATGATTCTTAATGGAAAAATGATAGTAGAGGAAGATCATGATGAGAACAAAATAAATGTTAATCGATATTTCATAAACTCTAATTTTAGATTGAAGACCCACCATATTCCAAAGATCGATATGAGTAAGTATGACGGCAACGATCCTGTAACATGGACACTATAGATGGAGCAATATTTTGATCTCAATAATGTGAAAAAAACACAAAAGGTACGCATTGCAACTTTATATTTAGGAAAAAAAAATTGTATGGTATTG
Source organism: Pinus albicaulis (assembly GCA_034641835.2). NCBI lineage: Eukaryota > Viridiplantae > Streptophyta > Pinopsida > Pinales > Pinaceae > Pinus > Pinus albicaulis. The sequence goes on along the minus strand of CM076577.1, from coordinate 1,329,089,286 downwards.
ATTGCTTTGTTATCGTCAAAAAAATTTCACTTGGACAATTTTAACAGAGGAAATGATAGTACATTATGAGGATACAAAGAGAAACACCTTATTTATCCAATTGATAAATCTCATACAAAAGGGTTTAGTGGTGGAGCACATGGATGACTTCCAAAAATCAAATATAAGGGTAACTTATATTCCAGAGGAACACAGGATTGATGTATTCATAAGGACTTTAAAGGATAAAATCCAACATGAGGTTCACCTTTGGGAACCTGATTCATTGGAGAAGGTATTCAGGTTGGCAAGAAAAATTGAATGTAAAATTATGGTGACAAGGAAGCCTACAACTCACATCTATAAAGATGGAAGTGTTGCTACTCCTAGACTTCCACAACCTACAAGCTTGACACCACAACAATTGGAAGAAAAAAGAGCAAAAGGTATTTTATACAGTTTTGATAGAAAATACACTAAAGGTCATAAGTGTGCTAAGAAGAAACTATTTTACGTAGATTGTGAAGAGGAGGAAGAAAATGAAAAAGAAACTTCAAAAGAAGAGGATATACACCAAAAACCAACCCTAAAGAAAGAAGAAATGAGTCTGACCATATCGTGTAATGCATTTTCCGGAATTAGCACTCCTCAAACTCTCAAAATAGGACATATCAAGAATAAAAAGGCAATAGTGTTGATTGATTAGATTAGTACCCATAATTTTATTCATTGTAAGGTAGTCAAGGAATTTAATTGCTTCCTATACCCAGCACCAGAATGTCAAGTGATGGTTGCAAATGGAGGAACTATAAATTTCTCTAGAAAATGCCATAATATTTCAATTCTTTCCATTCCAATGGGAGGTGATGATATTGTACTAGGAGTACAATGGTTACAATATTTGGGGATGGTAGCTTTTAATTTTCAATAAATTTTCTTGAAAAAAAATTCGGAAGGAAAGGAAGGTGAATTACAGGGTATCACAGTGAAGTTTGGAAAGATAATAAGCTCTAATATCATAAAAAAACTTCTGAAAAAAGAACAATGAGGTGTAATTGCACAATTATTCTCACTAGAAGTTCCAACATCAAAATCATCTATTTCCCCAGATCTCAAAAAGTCTTGGTCAATCATTCCAAGGTGTTTGAAACTCCCAAAGGAATCCCACCTATTCGTGATCATGATCATGTTATTCATTTGATTCTAGGAAGTGTACCTACAAACATCAAGCCTTACAGATATCCATATGTCCAAAAGAGTGAAATTGAACGTATGATTGCAGAAATGTTAGAGGTTGGTATAATTCAACCTAGTCAAAGCTCTTTCTCTATTCCAGTAGTATTGGTGCACATGAAGGATGGATCATGGTGCATATTTTTGGATTATAAGGAGCTCAATAAGCTCACTATTAAAGATACATTTCCCATTCCTGTGATTGATAAATTATTGGATGAATAACATGGAGAAATTTATTTTACCAAGTTGGATCTTCGTTCAAGATATCATCAAATTAGAATGAAGACTGAAGAGATTCTTAAAACAACATTTCAAACTCATGAGGGTCATTATGAATTTTTGGTCATGCCTTTTGGCCTTACCAATGAATTGTCCTCATTTCAAGGGTTGATGAATTCCATTTCCAAACCCTTCCTTATAAAATTTGTGTTAGTATTTTTTGATGATATACTAATCTACAGCAGGTCTTGGAAGCATCATGTTCAACATGTTGACAAGGTGCTAAAACTATTGGAGGAGAAACAATTATATGCAAAAACTTCCAAATGTTTCTTTGGAGTACAAGAGGTGGAACATCTTGGTCATATTGTATCTCACAAGGGTTTTAAGGTAGACCCTAGAAAAATTTAAGCCATTAGGAAAGGAGATTCCCCACAACCATAAATTAGTTGCGAGGATTTCTCGGGTTAACAGGGTATTATCGCAATTTTGTTAAGAATTATGGGAGAATAGCAGCACCTCTAACAATATTATTGAATAAAGATGCATTTTCATGGACTCTTGAAGCAACTGAGGCCTTTGAACATCTTAAAGAGGCAATGTGCCTAGCACTGGTCTTAGCTATGCCAGACTTCAAAAAAACCTTTACTGTGGAATGTGATGCGTCAAGAAATGGAATTGGTGTTGTTTTAATGCAATAAGGAAGACCCATTTATTTTGAAAGTCTTCCAATCAAAGGAAATTATTTACAAGAAGCTATTTATGGGCAGGAAATGTTGGCAATATTGCATGCACTAAAGAAATGGTGACCTTACCTAATGGGAATACACTTCGAGGTAAAAATTGATCATGATAGTCTTAAATACTTTTTTGAAAAAATACTATCTTCAGAAGAGCAGCAAAAATGGGTCACAAAGATTTTGGGTTATGAATTTGAAATCATCTACAAAAAAGGGAAGTTAAATGTTGTTTCAGATGCACTCTCAAGAAAGGATGAAGAGGTGGAATCATTTCTTTGTTCCATTTCTATTATCCAGCCAGATTGGATAACCGAAGCAAGGGATGAATTTAAGAAGGATTAAAAAGTGTGGACACTCATTCAAAATTTTCAGCAAGATCCTAGTACATATGATACATTTAGTTGGAGAAATGATTCCTTGTGGTACAAATGTCGCTTATATCTTTGTAGTAATTCCCAACTAAAAAGAAATATTCTTTTGGAATTGCGCACTTCTCCCTTATGAGGACACTCGAGATTTTTAAAAACTTGCCACTGGGTGAAGAAAAATTTTTTTTGAGATGTCCTTAAATCTGATATTCAAAAGTTTGTGGTGGAATGTTTGGTTTTCAAGAAAAATAAAGTTGAGACAATTAAGACCTTGAGTCTTCTACAGCCTTTATTTATTCCAAGTCAATGTTGGGAGGATATTTCAATGGATTTTATCACAAGTTTACCTAAATCCGAAGGAAAGAGTGTCATCATGGTGGTAGTTGATAGACTTACCAAGTATGCACACTTTTTTGCATTATCTCATCCATTTAAATCAAGTACAGTTGTTAATGCATTTATGGAAACAATTCAAAAGCCACATGGAAACCCAAATATTATTTTAAGTGATAGAGATCCCATTTTTACTCGAAGTTATTGGACCAAATTATTTTCTTGTCTGGGTAATCAACTAGCTCATAGCTCATCTTATCATCCTCAATCCGATGGGAAAACTGAGATAGTGAACAAATGTTTGGAAGGATATATTCGTTGTTTTGTATTTGATAAACAAACACAATGGGTCAAGTTGTTACCTTTGGCTGAATGGTGGTATAACACTTCCTTTCATACTGCAACAAAAATGACCCCATTTGTGACACTTTATGGATATCATCCACCGTCCTTCATGTTATTGTCAGTCTGGTCATACTGCCATCAGTGATAAAAATTACTCTTTTTCATTTGCATATTAGGAGTCTCATACCATAAATTTTCATCATTCTGCTAGGTCATGGATTCATTGATGGCAGTGGTCTGTCATCATTTTTCCCTCATGTGAAACTTCTTGATTCTCCTCTCTATGGTCTTTATTCATGAGTCACTTTCACTCTGTAAGTCATGTTAGTAGGTCATAGGGTGGGTCTCATTAGGTTCTAGGGTCTCATCATGGTCAAATTTAATGATTCAAGTGTCAAATAAATATCAGCAAGGTCATGAGGAGGTCAAATAAACTCAAAGTCACAGCATCTGGGAAATCAAAGAAGTGCTCTATTGAGCTTGATGTAATTTTCACCTCAAAACCATATTTTGAGGTGAAAACATGGTACATTGCTTTTATTATCATCTTTTATGTAATTTTATGTCTTCATATGTAATAAGCTGCACTTCAGAAGCTGTTATCTCCACAAAGTCACCACCCTGCCTTTCAGAAGTGTTTTCCACCACATTTTCAGTATAAAATCATGTTCTAAGTATGTCCATCAGAAAGAGCCAACGATATATTATACTCTCAAAACTGACTCCTAGATCGAAAATTATGCCTAAGTGAAAGAAGGTCCCCTATAGCCTAATCTTTCCCCTTTTCCATTTGTCCCTTATACTTCATTTTCATAAAATTTCTAAGTTTTTATATTGTAAAACCCTTCCCTTCTCTTTCGATCGCAACCCTTTCCCTCCGATTGATCGCAGCATTTGAATCGTGCATCCTGATTGGCCCCCTTTCGATTGAGAAAATCCCGATGCGATTAACCTCCCCCGATCCAATCGCAACATTCAAATCGCGCTCCCGATCAAATTCACCTCCGATTGACTCCCGCCGACGTGATGAATCGCACATCGCAATCAACACTTCTCATATAACACTTTACCCCCACCCCGCTCATCCGCCGATTCCCGATTATGATTGACTTGGACCCCACCATGAATCTTTTCTGCCCTTTTCAAAACAAAAGGGCTTTTCCCTATGATAATTCATTTTTTTTCGTTTTACTTAAAAAATTTCTCTATCCCAAAGTCTTTGCCCATTGCAATCGGTGATTTATATGTTTGAACTCACTCCCCTTCCGATTCCCGATTGTGATTGCGATTTACACCCCTGGTCCCACCTAAAAACCCTCCACCCTTTTCAATGAAAAGTATTTTTCTCTCTCTCTCTCTCTCTCTCTCTCTCTCTCTCTCTCTCTCTCTCTCTCTCTCTATGTAAAGGGCGCATTCTATCTATTTCGCTCTTACAAAGTTTTTCCACTATCGCATCTCTCCTCTGCACCATCAAACCTCACTCATTTTCACCACTCTATTGTACTGCCCCGTCGTGTCCGCTCCATCACATCGCAAGTTAACATTTCAATGTACCAACTCCTCTCCCGCTCCGATTGTGATTGCGATTTCCCCTTCTCCCTTTACACTAATCACAATCACAAGTTTCCATCGCATCTCTCCCTTGTGTGATATACCCCCTCCCCTCTTCCGATTGCGATTGCGATTCGGGCCCACTTCCCTTTCCTTTCACACTTTTTCATTCAAAGGGAGACTTTTCTTCATTAAAGGCATATTTCAGTTTTATTGGTTCTAAAGGGTTTTTCTCGATATAAAGGCATTTTCAAAACAAAAGAAATGAAACGGTCAAATCCGAGAGCTAATTATGAAGCACAGAGATCATTACAGTCTGTCTTCTCCTCTGTTTAAAGCGAATGTAACAGCGAACGTTCCAGATGTTCAAAAATATGTTGTTGCTCCTTCTTTTCAGGGGCAAATCGTTCGTTTTCTTCCTATGTTCGGATTTCAGCCAAACATCTCCCTCTTTCTATGGATCTACTCCCCTTAATTTTTGTCTATTTAATGTAATCTTCAATCATTTGTAATAAAAAAGGGGAATATAGTGTGGAATAATTTGGAAAACATTTTAGAGGATGATATGTGCTCCATTGTAACAGTTTGACAGGGAATTAATAAGAAATGCAGCTCTGATTTATGGGATCCCTGTGGTATGAATTTTAGCATTTGTTCTTTCCTTTGTGTTCATCTGTAAATTTGTTATGTTGACCATTCATTCATTCACATCTCTGGTTGAATGTTTTCAAGATAGATAGGTAGAATCCATTATTAATGCTCTGCCTTGGGAAATCATTCAATATTCTATGTTTTCTTCAGTTTGAAAAGGATCCATCTCCTATGCCTTTTCAGCTCCTCACCAGTCTTACCATCCCATCATAATTTAAAATTTAATTGTTAAAATTCCTGCCTACCTTGCCCCATCAAATACCTTATATCTCTGATTTAATTCCCCCGATTCAAACTGCCCCATTTGTTCCATACAACCCTGAACTTTTTATAAAAACATTTCCCATTATTGTACCTATCCTAAAATCAGTTTACTCTTATACTTCATTGAATATATTTTTACAGAGAGAGCCCTCTCCTGACCTTGTAGGGCTAGCTACAAGGCTGAGTGTGGTTTAAGGTTGCCCTGATTTTCCTTCCTTCAACTTGAGGTTCAAATTAGGTGCTAACACTTCAAATCATCTTTAAGATAAAATTCTAAGGTTCAAGCAGTGGAAGATCACATCGAGCATCAACAACAAGTTCTCCAACTCTTAAAGGATAACCTAAATTTGGCACAGAATCAAATGAAACAATAGGCAAATCAACATTGCAACGAGAGAATTTTTTATCTGGGTATTTTTATGGCTACAACCATACAAATAAATGTCCCTCAAGAAAGCTAATAAGGATAATAAATTATCGCCAAAGTACTATGGTCCTTACAAGGTGTTGCAAAATATTGGTACTATGGCATACAAATTGGAGCTTCCTGCTTCTTCTCAAGTGCATCCACTTTTCCATGTTTCATGCTTAAAGAAGGTTATAGGTGACAAAATTCTAGTTCAAACAATATTATCAAAAATTTATGAGGAAGGAAAAATCATATTGGAACCTGAAGGAGTCACTGAAACAAAAACTTGACAGCTACGAAATTGATCAATTTCAGAGTATCTCATCAAGTGAAATAACTTACCCACTGAATATTCTACATGGGAGGATGAGAATTTTATACAGAAGCATCTAGATCTAATCAAGTGCTAAGGAAAAAACTTTTTTGAAGGAGAGGCGCATGTTAGGTCCCTATATTACTAGTGTAGTCCCTTATTTTTGTTAGTGTAGCCCCCTTATTGTTATTGTTGTACCCCTGTAACCCCCATATAGTTATTATTGTGCCCTTACATTATTATTGTTAGGTTGGCTAGGATTATATTATGACCCCATGGACTCATATATATAGAAAGGAGGTTTTTTCATTTGGATCATCCAATAATTTTTCATTTATGTAATGTAAAGGAGGTTCCCCCCTTGAAGTGCCTTATTTCTAAGGTGTTGATCTCTCTTTTCTCCTATTTTTGGAGTCATTTTCATAACAACCACATTTTTGGAACGTTGTTACAGCAGACCTAGCCATTTTTTAGGTACATAAATAGTCGCGTTTGACTGAGTTATAGAAGGGACCCCCTTTTCAATTGAAATGGATAGCTTTAAGTTAAAAAGACTGGTTACAGATCACCTTAGATTTTTTCCCACAATCAGGGTTTTTCCAAGTGATAACATTTTGGCATCATTTTTGACGAATGAAAGATATATTCCCCCTAAAAAACTTGATTTCTTAAAATCAATTTTTTTAGAGAAAACATGGATCTGAAATAGTAGTTTGGTTGCAATATATTGCTTTGGAAAATCTAGTTTGAAAATTAATTTAATCCTATTGGAAAATTTCTGACTCATATGGGGGTCTACATATGAAGGAACTCTGATCCAAATCCACCACTAAAAAAATTTAGTCCAAAAATTCTATTCAAAAGAAGAATAAGATCTCCAAAAAATTCTTGTACGGTCTATTTGGAGAGTTCATATTAATTACCTAAAAAGGTTGAATCTGTTGATGATATATAGTTCGATATCAAGTTTTAACATACTTTATTTAGATCTAAGTTTGAAAAAAATATTTCAGATATTATGTTTGATGAGATCAAATTTGGAAATTTGGAAATGATAGTTCATGAACTTCATATAGTTTCATCCAAGTCCCCAACTTTTCCATTTTCCATTCCATAATTCGTTGCTTCAACTAGTCCTCTGGTTTTCGTGGAATTTCATATTCCTATTTCATCAACTATCATAACAAAAAATCCACCCATGTTATCAACATCATTCCAAATCCCTAGTGTTAGTACAACCTCATCTCTCACAACTATGGCTACTAGATATGCCCCTCTCAATTTACAAGCTTAGTTTCATGATATTCCTCTGAACTATGAACAACATTTACTTTAGTTTGATGGTAAAATACCCCTCACAACTCAACAACATGTAGGTAAGATGAATTATTTCATTGATCTAGAGGAGGTAGATCATGAGGATATTAAGCTTAGAATTTTTTCACAAAGTCTTCAAGGGAGGTTAAGAGATGTTTCATATATTTACCAGCAGCAAGCATCGTAATTTTCTACAGTTTAAAAAACTATTCCTTACTAGGCTAGAGGTGAAGAAAAATCCTCTGCAAATATTGGACAAATATGAAAATATGAAAATAAACCCAGTGGAGATAGATTCGGAATTCAAAACAAGGTTCAATAGGGTTTAAAATTCAGTCCTTGTTGATATTAACCCCCCTATTTAATCCTTGCTGCACTATCCCGATGGTTTTGATGTTGAACTAGCTTATTAACTTAGAGAGAGGAATCCTACTGCCTTGGAGGTGGTGCAGAACAATGTTATATGATTAGAAGAAAATCTACTATCTAAGAAATCAAAGATGAAGACTGAGACAAGGGTAGTATTTAAAGAAGAGTCAGCTTCTTCATCAGATGTTAAATTTGATGTCATGTTAAAAACAATGGATAAATGGGTCAACAAGTTGGCCCCTTCCAGAAATAAACCTCAACTTCAGGTGTAAAATCCAAATTTTAGAAGAATTCAAGGCCCTCAAAGAGAACAAAAAGGTCCTAAATAGCAGCAGGTTGTTAGGCCTCCTTTTCTAGATATTTTTTTTGGTGAAGATTCAACTGAAGAAACATATCATCATATAATTTGTTTTGATGATAAGAAACTCAAGTGTTTGCGACCAAGGAAGCACATGATAATTATGTCGAATATTCAGGAGTGAAATATAGCCTTCATATGTGTGATTCGGAAGTTTACCCACAAGGTTATAATAACACAGTGGGAATTTTTAAAAGAAATATAACCTAAGAGGCTGAAATTTCACAGTTAGAGCTCCATCACAAAAAACAACAACAAGTAGGACAAAGAATGAGATACTTAAAATACTGAAGGAGAATAAAAATAATGTTCCAAAAAGGGTAGAGGAAGCAAAGAAATATTCCAAAGAAGTGGAAAAGATGCATACATCATTCAATTTGGAGATTTAAATTGGTAAATTGAAAATTCCTATCCATTTTGTTGAATTATTGAAAAATGAACACTATAGAAAAAAAAATTCAATGGTTAAAATTTCAAAAAATGATTATATAAATAAAAATTTACAAGATTCTCTCAATTTGGATGATTATTCTCTTGAGTTTGTTTTTGGTCCCCATGTAACTAGTGTGAAAGATGATGTCCCTCCTTTTTATGTTAGTCTACATGCTCATGATACAATTCTTCAGAATGTTATGTTGGAATCTAGAGCATCACACAATTTCATGCCTAAATAAGTCATGGAAAAATTGGGACTTGAGATTACTAGACCCTATAAAGACTTATTTTCATTTGATTCGATAAACGTCAAGTGTTTAGGTTTAATAAAGGATATGCTAGTAACACTGGCACAAATACCTACAAAAAGTGTGATGATGTACATACTCGTGGTAGATATTCCACGGAGATTTGGTATGTTGTTGTCTCAATCATGGGAAGCGAAGCTAGGAGGAACACTACAAATGGATATGACTTATGCATCCATTCCACCATTTATTCAACCAAAGAGGTTATACAAATAAATCCAATTGGTTTATACATAGAAGTCCAGAGGAAGTACAGAGAAGTAGAGATTGGATCTCATTTTTTTTAATGACTATTTTGTTGATACAAAAATACCAGAACATACTGAGGGAATTTTTCAAAAAGAAGTACAGGAAGCTCCAGATGAAGGCATATGGAATTTTGATTTTGATGGTTTTAGATGTAGAGAAGGTTCTAGAGCAGGAATTTGGATCATTCCACCAAACCTCATAGTAAGCTACATTCTTTTCGGAGCATGAAATTTCTCTTATTCCTAGAGGATAAAATGGAATCGAAGAAAATTTAGCTACTTCTACCAACACCTTCAAAAATAACACTTACCCATAAAAAAAATATGAAATTAATGTAAGACAGAGACCCTCGACTCCTGACAATAGCAAACATTGGAAAGTCTTTAAGGATGATCATCAAATCAGGATATTTCACGAGAGAACACATGAGTTTATCAATACCTTGATTGATAGAGATGATGAGGAAGCAACAAAGGAAAATCCTAGAAAAAAAAATATCTTTCTTAAATGAAATAGTTGGGCGGGATATCATATAGTTAAATAAAAATATAATTCATAGAGGCTTAATCCCTTTAGAAATACTTTTTGACTCAAATGATGTAGTTGTCAAGCCTATAATTTACAAAGTGGCGGAGAAATGGAGGACTATAATTTAGGGATAGAAGATAATCCTAAAGTATTTGAGGTCTCTAATTCTTTGAAAACAAAACAAAAATATTAGTACGTCAAGTTGTTGAAATAATTTTTAGATGTGTTCGCTTGGAGGTAAGACGTTTTGAAGGTTTATGATAAGACTATTATTCACACACCATCCCACTTAAAGAGAATGAGAATCCCTTCAAGTAGAAATTGAGAAGAATAAATCCTAAGTTCTTTCCATTAATTGAAAAGGAGGTTAAAAGGTTGTTTGTTGCTAAAGCCATTATCCCTTTGATATTTTTGAACTGGATAGCCAATCTAGTTCATGTAGGTGGAGAAATTAGACTCTATGTAGATTTCAGAAATCTAAACAGAGTTTCTTTGAAGGATAACTATCATTTACCCAAGATGGAACACATTTTTCATAACGTAGTTGGGTCTGAAATAATTTCTATGCTTGATGGATTCTGAGGATATAACCAAATATTGGTAAATCCAAAAGATCAGAATAACACTACCTTTACTACACCATGGGGTACATTCATGTACTCAAAAATTCCCTTTGGGCTCACGAATGTCGGGGCCACTTTCGAGAGAGAAATGGAAATAATATTTGTTGATGAGTGTTATAGGTCAATTTGGGCATCACTCCCAAAATCCAGATCAGTATCAATTAGGGTCTAGCATACTCTAAATTAGTTGCTACATGCCCTAGACTAGTCATACCATTGATGGTTTTCCTTCATGAAAGTTTCACTTCTTATATGCTAGTTGAATTGTTCCATTGAGTCATCAACACACCCCTACACTATAGTAAGTGCTTTGCAGAGCATCTACTCCCATGAAAAGCTACGTTTCAAAGCATCTAGGCCCATTTTATAGTGTGTTGGTCAACTGCGAGCGAATTTCTCATTGGATTCCAGGAATCTTCCCACCCTCTAGTGGCTTCTAGAAGTTGTTCCATCTATCACATCATTTGATAAATTCTAATATAGACACCATGGAGCCATTTAACCTCTTATCCTCCTATTCCCATGAACAAGGAAACCTCTTCATCCATTTTTGGTAAATCCATTCAATGATTCATTAATGTTAAACTACCTTCATCTACTTATAAATTGAGCACTGATCATATTGCACAAGAGAGCAAGAATTTGAGTTAGTAGAGTTATGATTGTGAGGTCACGGCTCTTGGAGGTATCGTCTGCATGTAATGTTATGCTGCTGGAGTGATGCTATTGCTGTGATGAGGATGGGACTGAAGATGGAGTGAGTTGGCATCGAATCTATCCAACTAGTTGTAACTTCTCCTTCTACTTCATAATAAAGAGATTAGTTCCTTTCCTAATACATGTGTCCATAATGTTATATGTGTATTTTCAAATGAAATTGATTCAATTTGTTTAACATGAATTAATAATATGCCTTTATTTCATTTTTTGTCTTTTGTTTTCCATTGCAGGTACCAATCAAGCGAGTTCGGTTTGATTGAGAGCGACAGAAGCAATGAAAGGGAGACGAGGAGTAATGAACTATTACAAGTAAGTATTCTTCTCTCATATTTTCATTTTAAGGAAAAGTTCAAATATATTTCTTTGGTTACTTAGGGAAAAGGTCATGTTTTCCCTAAGTTGCGACCACCACACTTAGGGAAAACATTTCTATCTGTAGGTTTGATTTCTATAAAAACAATTGGCGACCATATTGGGGATTTACGGATCATCCCTAGTGGTTTTATCCTTGTTTATCAGCCTCTAGAAAACTTTAATTTCCTTATTTCAACTATTTGAGTATGTTTTAGTAAAAGTAGTGTGTTTGATTGCTTTTTTTAGTTTTCATCTAGTAGTAACGCATTGTTGGTCTTGATACAGTGCTCTGCATAGCATTGTTGGATTAGGGATAGTGCATTGCAATGCATTGTCTCCCACTCAGGGGTGTGTTGCTCCTGTGACAAACCAAAATCTATCATATTTTGTCTTTTGCAATTCATTTTAGTGTTTTGTTTGATGAGTTTTCAAATGTCTGATTGCCTCTAGAGACCATATTTCCTCTACTATTCTTGCCTCACTTTGGATATTTGTTTTATCAATGTTTATTTTTGTTTTCTTTATCATTTTCGAATAGTTCCAAAGTTAAAATTTTATATTGGATCATTTCTTTATTTTCGAAAAGAGGAATTGTCGTTTCAGTCTTCGTTTCTCTGGGAAGTATTGAGTGATTTTTTGTGCATTATAGTTTATCTTTAATTCATCTAAACTTAAAATAAATTAAAAAGAAAAAATTGCATTTTCATATAGGGATTGTAAGTGCTTCATAGGAATAGTTAGGGAATTTTCATTTAGATGTGCTCATTGTTGATTGCTTACAATCTGATTGCTATATCCCTTGTAGCTAGTTTTTCATTGTCGAAAATTGAATCGAAAATAATGTTTATCATCTTTATTGCATTCTAGGAATATCAAATACATCTCACTGTGAACCTGAAAGACAAAATTATAAGCAAGATCAACTTAAAATTTATATGAATTAATCTAAGGAAGCATTGTCATTTAATGATAGCATTTATAAGTCTAAGCTATAAACATGGTCTGGCTTCGTTAAACATAGCAGTTGTCATTAATTTTTTTCGATACATTTCGAGTGTGATACCTCATTCCACATACGTAAGTATATTGAAGCTTTTCCATGTACCTTCAGGTATATTGGGCGGTGTTCTAGTGCGGAAAGTATAAGGGGATTCTCTCACTATGTGGTTTCGCATTATACAGTGCTAATACGGATTGAGCCTCCACGTACCATCAGGTATATTTGGGAGGAAAACAATAGTTTTCTTTCCATCCATAGGTAACTGATTCGACTGCCTTGTACACTATGATACACCAAACACAACATTCGGTAAGATTTCCTCCACGTACATAAGTCCTTGGCTTACTAGGGCGGTATATTGTAGTTCATAGTTACTTGGTAAACCTTTGGCCTAGACCTTTTTTTGTTTATTTGTTTTGTATTAAAATAAATCATAAATCGTGGAAAAATATCAACGCTTTCTCCATCGTTGACGTAGGCCATCAAATAAACCACCTTTACCACTAGAAGTTACACCTAATAGATGAAGGCAAGCTCGTCCTACTGAGTCCGGTACCTCTACAACCTTTGGTGCTACATCTTCATCTAATTTACCAGAGTCATCTTATCCTTTGAGTACTGAGTCTCAATTAATTTCAACCGATCTCAGTTTATATGCTGTTGTCGAGACGGAACCCTCATAGTTACCAGAGGACACTGAAATTCAATCTAGTGAAATGGTAAATCCATAACCCAAGCTTGTTCAACTGGAAGTCAATCGGGAACCTATTGTTATTTTACCAGAACATCTTGATCCCGAAGTTGAACAACAAGAGGTTGTTCCCATGCAATTGTCTCATCCTCAGTCATCCGTAACTATTGAGTGTTCCTTTTTACCGCGGAGTTTACCACCTAAAATTTATCTCAGGCCTGACTGTGAAGTACTTCCACCTAGTTTGATTTTGATAGAGGAATAACTTCAGGAAGAGACAACCCCTTCAACTCACACTCATTTTGGGTCAGGGCTTCATTTTATCTGTCTTTTCCTCATTTGACCTACTCTTCTCCTATTGATCATTTTCAATCTCAAGTTCCCTTATATTATTTAGAGTATTTGTTGGGTTATTTAACCATGGCTGAGACAACATCCCAAACTGTACCATCTATTACAGCTGTGAAATCATCTACTGTTGCTTCATTTTCGATGTTTTCTATGACACCTGAGTCTCATCTTTATGGTGGTATGTCCGTCCCACTGGGTTACCAAGCTTTGAATGGAACCTACTTTGGTGTCCCCTCTAGTCCATGCACTTCGCCCATGTCATCATCTGAAATTTTATCTGGTTCATCTCTTACGAGTACTGAATGACTTGATCCTTTATTGACATCATCAGCTCAATATCAAGCTAGTCTAGCCAATTACCATCCATCTTATCCATTATCTGCTGGAATCCCATCATATGAAATTCAGTATGTGAAATACCCTTATACTCCATATGTTGGGGGGTAACAAATGTTCGGGCCATATGGCAGTACTCCTTTTTTTTTAGGTCAATATAATGTTGGAATTCTTGTTTTTCAATGGCAACCCACCTTGCATGTCCAACTGCAAATGGTTGTGTATCAATATCAACCAATTCAACCTGTTGCATCGGTACCCACTACACTTTTTATTACTTATTTGGTTGTTTCTCAGTCTGATCAAGCGGTTCCTTCAACCCCTAACCCTCAAGTTTTGGGTCTACAAAAATTCTCTTCCCATGCTAGTGTTCAACAACCATCTGTATCAGGAATTTTACAACCACTGGCTACTTTACCCTTTTCACAGGCTTCTATTGGTCTCATCTATTCACAATCTGGTCCAAATTATCCTGGTAGGCAATAGTAGTTTTATCAAATACCATGCCAGCCACAACAACCATTCCAACAGTTTCAAGCTTATCCAGGTCTCGTTCAACAATCCTATCTAGATTTTGGTCAACAAAATTACCCCTATCTGGGTTACCAAAAGAAAAATCCTTATGTTGGTGCACAACGGCCTATTTCCCAGGATATTCCATCTTACCCTAATTATGCTCAACCTGACCTAAATTGACAATTGTCGTTTGTTGCAACATTAGAGTTACCTGATTTAAAATGGCTCACTAATTATCCCATTCCTTAGTTAACTTGGTGATCGATGATTCCTAATAGATTACCCTCTGATATTCTGAAATTCAATGGAAATTCTGCAAAAGATCTATCTACACACGTTATGGATTATCATTTATGGTGTTCATCAAATTCCTTAAATGATGATTATGTTGGAATGTATCTTTTCTAACGAATTCTTACTGGTCTCGCAGCGAACTAGTACATTGAATTACTACGAGCTTATTTTGATAACTTTACAGCTTTAGCCACTACTTTTTTAACCCACTTCCAGTTACCCATCCAATATGAAACTGGAACGGAAATTTTCACCAGCTTTAAAGAGACCACTGCTACTCATATATCATATCATATACATGAGTGGCATTGCCATCATTGAATGGTTAAAACATGTGGTCCTGCTTAGCTTTTAGTTAAGTGGTTTATAAAGTCCTTTTATCCATCTATCACTGAGGATGTGGCCAAAGGCAGTGCTTTCATTAAAGAGCAAGTAATTGCTCATGCCCAACATCTGGATCTGATTTATACTCAGTTTGGCATGCTCTATGAAAATATTTTGAATGCACCGCGACCAAATTTTATTGTTCCTCCTTCTCCATATAGTAAGGACATTCATGTCGGGGATGGTGTGATTGGTTCTGATAGCACTCCACCAGCAAGTTGACCATCTAGTTCTACACTTAATGTTTCAAATCAAATCTCTATTGAATCTAATCCTGTTTCTTCTTCTGAAATTCATGTTGTGTCATCTAACAAAGGAAAAAGTGACAAGAAACCCAGGAGTAAGAAGAAGGGAAAAGATAAGAAGAAATCAAATTCAACCCCACAGGAAAAATCATCTGATTCATTTGGTTCTTCTCAGAAAACTCATTACCCTTTCTTGATATGTAATGAGGAGAATTTTACCCGAGATTGTCCTCACCGCTCAAAAGTCTCGAAGCTTCTTAAGACTTTAGTTGCATATGCAGTGTTGACAAATCCTTTTCCGAACCCAAAAACACATATGGTTGCTACGGATTCCACTTCTAGTTCGCAAGTGGTTACGTTATTTGCCACTAAGTCAAAAACTAATGTTTTGTTGTCTACTGTTGAGATTCAACAAGAAAAATTTAACACCCATGTCTAGTTGCATTAAGCACCTAGACTAGGGTGGGGCCCATAGTGTTATTTTTGGGTGCATGTCTATTTTGGTTATCCCTTAATTAATATGGACATTAAACTATAATATATTCTCAATGTAACTTGAAATAGTTAAATGAAAGTGATAAATTCAGTTAGCTAGTGGATTTCGAGTTAGAGGTATTTGGTGAGGTATGCATAGTAATTCTAGTTGTAACAGAGTTCGAAGTGCATTGGTGCATTATTTAATGCAAGTTGTAAATATAAGTTAACTTAGTTAAGTGAGTTAAACTCGGTTTTTCTAGTTTTAACTAAAGATACACTAGTGAGAGATCTAATGAATTAAATATTAATTAATTCAAAATTAGTGATCTCATATGCAATTGAGGATTTATTGTTATTAGTTGCATGCATGTCAGATCTAGTGGAGACCTAGTTGAGTTCTAGGTGAAAGTGAAGTTGACTATCAGTTGTAGGATTATTGGGTTGCACACATGCAACCAAACACCCATTGGAGTGCCCATGGTACTTGTGCAGTCAAGGAAGGCAAGAATTCCTATCTTTTAGGTATCTTTCCATCAAGGATTGCGCAAGCGAGGAAAGTTGTCTGGAGGCTAAGAATTGGCTATGTGTTGGTCAGTTTTGCATATGACAGTGTGAGAAAATTAGTTGAGTACTGCAGGGCTCTTGTGAGAAGAATTTTGTATGTAATTGTTTCATGATCCATGTTGAATATACAATAGAAGATAGTGGGGTTTTTAGCTGTAATCTTTCCCCAGGAAATTATTTGTGTTGTGTGTGATTGATCTTTCTTCATGCTCATGTGATTAGTGATTGTGTTTTTAATTTCGCAAAATATTTGTAGAAGTGATTCAGTATTTAACTTTAGTACATTGTTAGATCAAGTGAATCCAAGATATACATGCATGTTGTATAATTTCTACATCTACTCAAAGTAAATGTTACAGTAATCCTCTATCTTCGTCAAATGGTTGGGCTATAAATCAACCTACTACTTCGACTTCATATGATTCGGCTCCACCTCCTATTATTCCTGACTTAACCATAAAGTCGCCAAAGGGAATCATTCATAAATTGAATTTCAACCCTCAAGCTCATGCAGCTCAAAATTATAATGTAGTCGAATATTTGTCTCAATCACCTTCAGCTATGTCAACGCTTTAGGCTCTTCAGAATTATCCCTCCCAAAATCAGGCTTTGTTGTCAGCAATTGGTGGAATCGATCTGATGGATTCTAATCTTGTAGTCTTTAATCACGTAGGATATGTGCCACAATTACTAGCACAATTAGCATTTTTTATTCAAGTACATGTCCTGAATCATCTCATTCATCAGACTATCATTGATGAAGGCACATATACTTGTATAATTTATTAGATTTTTTGGAAGTCATATGGCTCGCCGACTTTATCACAATCACCTACGACGTTGAAAGCTTTTGACAGTCATACATATAAGCCTTGTGGAATTCTCAATAACCTCCAAGTCGAACTAGGGGGGGAATTAGTTACTAATGAAGTTGAGGTCGTTGATGGACCCCTTGACTAAAATATATTACTTGGAAGACCTTAGGTTTACACTATGGCTGCAGTAGTATCTACTTATTTTTGTATGGTCGTCTTCCCCTACAAGGGAAGCATCACAGTCATTAATCAACTCTCCTTCTTTTCCTTTGTTTCCCAGGCATTTCTTCATAGCATTGGTGCAGGATTCTTTAAGTATTCTTCCCTAATTGGCACCTTTTTGTTACCGTTGCCTGTGACATCGGCGAAAATCACAAATATAGAGACCTGCAATATGATATCTTCCACTTCATCTCACTTAAGGAAGATTCATAATGATTCTCAAATAGATAGGTTGGGCAAAATCATGCTACTAAGTCCAATTGAGCTCGCAAGCAATCAATATTTTTGGCTTGTGCGGCCAATCCAAATCCTTTGTCACTGACTATTTGGATCAATTATTCTTTGGATTTTGGTACTTCTTCTGATCCTTTTTCACGTGTATTCTCAATGGATGAGAGCATTATGGAATCCATGATTCCAAAGGAAGAACAATGGGAAGATTCACATCAATGATCCAATCTTCCATATTACAATGAAGATAATTCATCTGAACTATATCACCCTACAATCATTGATTTCTTGATGAATTCTATTCCTATCCATGTAGTCGATTCTAAGAGAAACCCATCAAATATCAAAGAAACAATGTCTATCGATATTTCAGCCAAACCTAGCATCGTAGAAAACATTCATGTCAATGTGTCTTGTTCTCCATCTGAACTTGACACTTATCTATATCTTTTTCGTGAATTATGAGATGTATTCGCTTGGTCATATGAGGAAATGACAAGCATTGACTCCAACATTTTTGAACACGAGATTAAAATGTACCCTGATGCCAAGCTGGTACGATAGCGTCTATGTCCTGTTCATCCTAAAAAATTTGTTTCCATTAAAGCAGAGGTTGAAAAAAAATTTCCTGTTGTTTTCATTTACCTTATTCCTCTTACCAATTGGGTTTCTAACATTGTTCCTGTCATGAAAATAGGGTACAATTAGAGTGTGCGTTGATTATCAGGATGTTAATCATGATTGTCTGAAAGAAAACTATCCTACTCCCTTTATCGACCAAATTATTGATGAATGTTCCAGATGTGAAATATTTTCTTTCATGGATGGATTTTCTAGTTACAATTAGATTAATATTTGCCTAGAGGACCAATATAAAATTGCTTTTATCTATCCCTAGGGCACATTAGCTTATCGAAAGCTCCCTTTTGGTTTAAAGAGTGCTAGGGAAACATTTCAGGGGGAAATGAATTATGCTTTCCATGACCTCATGAACATTTTTCAACCATATCTGGATTACTTACCTGCACATTCACGGAAATGGGTTTACCACCAGCTACATTTGAGAGAAATATTTGTATGATGTCATCACTACAAAATACACCTTAATCCACACAAATGTGTGTTTGGTGTCAGTTATGGTCGTTTTCTTGGATTCTTCATGTCGAAAGATAGAATTCAACTTGATCCATTGAAGGTCCAGGCCATTCTCAATTTTCCTACTCCTTCCAATCTACTTTAGCTACAGAGACTCCAAGGGAAGGATAACTTTCTAAGGAGGTTCATTCCCAACTACGCCGAAATGTCTAAAGTATTTACTCGACTCCTAAAAAAGGGGATTCTCTTCCATTGGGATGAGGTTCCGCAAGATTCCTTTGGTGTTCTTAAAGATACCCTAATCTGAGCATCATTAATTTATTCCCTAAATTATCAGAGTGATTATTTCATGTATCTTTCCACTACAGATACAACCATCACTATGGTTTTATTCTAAGAAGAATATGGGATTCAACATCCGATCTATTATTTGAGTCGTAATCTCAATGATACGGAAGTTAAGTACACGTATGTTGAGAAGCTTTCTTTAGAAGCCATTCAAGTTGTACAAATATTTTGCCATTAGATCCTGCTCTAGAAGATCGTTGTCATTTCGGATTGCAAGACTATGACATACATTATGTCACATCAATTTTTGGGGGGGGAATATTCAAAATGGATTGTTATTCGTAAGAATTTGATTTGGAATTCATCAAATCCAAGTCAAACAAGTATTTGGTGTTTGTTGAGCTTATCTGTGACCTTCCCTCAAGTATCATTGATTCTACTATGGAACCATCAATTATGGATGAGTATTTTTTTCTAATCAAGGCATCTAATCCGTGGTATGCATTAGGGGAATTTTGAGGTCTAAAATGGCCCTCCTAAGGAAATAATAAAATAATAGCTAAACCAATAAAATAATATTTATGAATTTTCAATTCAATTTTTGCACCACAATCCATATAACCATAGTTAAATTCAATTTAAAAGTTGTACCAAAATAAAATTAATAAAAAAATTGTATTGATGTGACTATAAATAAGAATGAGTTTTTCAAGAAAAAATTATTATCATTGAACAAATAATGCATTTGTCCTTTGTACTTTAATAACTTAAAATAAAATATAAATATAAATTTATAAATTCTTAATTATATTATATGCTAATAATTAAAATTATATTATTTAAATTATATAATAACATGTAATTAATATACTATAATAATATAGTATAATATAATATAATAAATGTGTAGGGATATGCATTGTTTCTTTCAAGAAATATGAAATGACAATAATTTATTTTTATTCAAAAAATGTGAAATGACATTTATTATGAGTACTTTACTTTGACTTTAAAAGTACTTAGAGCACTACCATGGTTAACCATGATTTTTTATCCACCATTGAGAATGTGGCAAGTAAGTACCTTTAACTCAAGTAATGCCATCTCAACCATTAGGGATGATGTCATCCCCTAAAATGTGATTGGTTCTCATAAAGTGAATTTTGATTGTACATTTTCCTTAGGAGGCCCATTTTATGCCTCAAAATTCCCCTAATGGAGATTTCATCATCTATCTCGAGACGCAAACTTTTCATCCCAATACCTCTCACTCACAACAGTAACATATTCGATACCAAGCCAAATATTATATTATCGTCAACAATCCACTTTATCGCTGTGGTAACGATAATATTTTATGTAGGTGCCTCACTCATGAGTAGGTCGAGAAATTTTTAAATGATTGCCACGCTGGTGCCTATGGTGGAAATTTGTTTGGTCTTACTACCACGCAGAAGATTCTCCACACTGGTTACTTCTTGGCTACCATATTTCACAACTGAATTTGTCATGCTTCCTAGATATTTGATCGTAAAACCTGCATGCTGCTAGCACCAATGCATCATGTCATTGTTGTTGGACAATTTTCCTAATGGGGCATTGACTTCAAGACATGTAGCCCCCACTCGATCGAGGGGCATGGGTATACTATTTTCTTCGTCGACTATTTTACTAAGTGGGTCAAGGCGATGCCTACATTTAACAACACAGGACAAACAGCTGCATTGTTGGAATAGGGTCTCCTTGCAAGCTACGAAACCGATCCATTTTGGTTATTTTTGTTATATTTAGTATAGTGCATGGGTTTTGGGGTGTGTCAAAGCCCCGAAAATCATTGTAATGGGGTTAAAGGGTAAACTAGGGGTCCAAAAACCATGGGTTGCGGACCATAGGAATGTTAGAGCTAGATTGTTATAAATAGAGAGGCATTTCGAATTGTAAAAGGAAAGAATTGGCTGAGATATTGATGTGATCTATTGTGTAAGCGATCTGTTGGGGTTTTTGGGGAATGGAATCCTGCTGGCTGTGTGCGCGGAGATCCTAGTCTAGCTGTGTGTGGACCTTGCTGCTATGTGCGCAAGCTGGGAAGGGAATTGTAAGGGTAATGAATGAATGAATGTGCAAGACTATTGGATCTGAATTTATGAGTACTATTGAATGAATTGTTGGTTATCACTGTGTTATGCATTTCTCTATCTTACACTATGAAGATCTGTATATTGAATGATTGATTTATTCTGCTTTGGTTATATCATGCTGCGAAAGTCTGTGTATTAAAGTAAATCTAGATCTATTCTATTCGGGTACGTAATGTTGTGTTAATGTTATGAGAAGCATATAATTGTAGATCTAGTGCACGTGGATGCAATTGAACATATACTTGACCTTGCGCAGAGATAATATAAACAAAATGCAGCCCTGCTTGCCTTACCCTTCCTTTCTTAGGGTGCGGAAACCTGGTTCCAGCACCCACCCATACTACTTCGGGTGAGACTGTGACCTATGCAAGTAGGTCACTACCGAAAGGGCCAGTAGTATAGGGGTTTTTTGGCAAACCTTGCACACAGAACCTGGGTCAGGACCCTTCAAGCCAACATGCATTATTCTTCTTTAACCATGTGGTTACATGGTTTGGTGTGCCACAATCCACAGTCACTGATCATGGAAAACATTTTCGCAGTCACATGATGGATGAGTTGACTACCAATTTAGTACTGTCACATGATAGCTCTACCCCTTATTATTCGCAAGCTAATGGAAAAGTTGAAGCTATCAAAAAAATTCTTAATTGTATGCTTCAACAAATGTTTGGGGTTCATAAACGAAACTGGAATTTGATCCTGTATTCGACTTTGTGGGCATATCGAACCTCAGTGAGAAATGCAACCGACTTTACTCCCTTTCAGCTAGTTTATGGTCTGGAAGCTATCTTACCGATCTAATGCAAAATTACATCATTTAAACTTATGATTGACCTTCTACCTGACACTTTTGATGAAGAGTCGCGTCTTTTAGATCTCATCCATTTAGATAAAACACATCATGAAGCCTCATTGGCCAACTAATCACATAAGAGACGAATTAAGGCGCAATATGATCGCAATGTCAAGCCTCCCACCTTCTTGGAAGGAGACTTGGTCTTGCTTTATCATCAGGAAGCTAATAAGATAGGAACAGGAAAATTTGAACCATTATGGCATGGCCCCTACATTTTCAAGTGCATTCTGGCTAAGGGTGCCTACGAGTTGGTAGATTATGATGGGATTCCATTGTCGCAACCTCAGAATGGGTTGTATCTTAAACGTTACTATGCTTGATTCTGCGTAGTAAACACTGTATGATACTATATATATGCTTTGATTTTGTGTGTGTGTCACAGTGTGTCTTTTAGAGTTTTTCATGTAGTTAGTAATCTACTTTGCATTTTGTTGTAGATGTCAGAATCTTCGAAACCATTTTTTGAATATGCCGATGGTGCTAGTCATAGTACGCAGAATCTATCCTCTACAACATGGGCCATCTTCACTCCAAGTAGTGAGTTAGTGAGTTTCCAAGGGATTTTTAGTGGTCGATCTACCAACAATATCGTTGAGTATAGTGGGTTGATCGAACTCCTCTCTGATGCCATTTCACTTGGCATTTGTTGCATCATCATCAGGCTAGACTCACAACTCGTCGTACTACAACTTACTAGTGTTTATACTGTTTGAAATCTGGCAATTCATCGTACGTTCCTTAGAGTTCGTCTTTTGGAAATAAATTTTGATTACATCCAATATCAACACATTTCTAGAAACTTTAACACTTTAACTGATTCTTTAGTGAATTATATGTTAAATAGACATTTGCAACATATGTAAAGATATATTTTCAATTCACATCACACAATTGAATAGGATTGCACATAATCATAGGAAAACACTCAAAGTAAAATAGATTTATAATTTGCTTTTTTACAAAAATTGTGTCCAAGACACGTTGGTCATATGACCTCAAAATGTATACAGACATAGCACAATCTAAGTAAACCCAGTGGTGCTCATGATAGCAGGTCACTGCATGGGCTATCATGAGCAATAGCCTCATCCAATTGCTAGGCACACCAATAGTATGGCATTTCAGCCTCATAGGTAACTCCTCGATCTGTACATATGGTATCGTGAGATTCAATCCATCCACATTTTTTTGTAACTCAGCAAGAGTCTTAGCTAAATCCAAATCCCGAAGGACTACTATCCTGACAATCCTCTTTGTTGGTTCTCCCACCTGATGTGCACGACCCACTAGTCGAACAATACCCACATTTTCATACATAAAACATCTTTAGTTTAGTCTTGGAAACATAAAAAACACAAAATATGTAAAAAACCCAAAAAATCAAAAACATGATAAAAAATTTTACCTATGGCACCCCATTGAGCGTCGGCTGCTAAAATCAAATCTAGATCTCCACGGAAATCCATCCCTGCATATGGATGCTCCTCTATGAAGATATTATGTCTTCAGAGCCAAGAGAAGAATGCAGTGGAAAATGAGATCGATGATTGACCAACATGTCTAGCCATCAGCTCGACCCACCACTACATCTGTGGATCTCTAGGACCAACTAAACCTAATGTCACATGTTGTGGTTACATCAATAGAACTCTCTCCAAAACGAAAGTGATCAAGATCGACCCATAACTGAAATTCTTCGTCTTTTCACTTTTTACTTTGGTCAGTTGTTCTTTAAACTAAAGGAGTACTTCTTCAGCCCAGTTGAACACAGTTGGCTCAATACACTCAAGCGCATACTGCATGTATGATCTGTTCGCGACATGAGGTGTAACGTTTCCTGCTAGATTTTCGATAGTAAACAGGAGCATTTTCAAATGCATATCACGTACATCTTTGATATTTATCTTTCCATATTTTCTAGGCTCAGTACCTGGTCGAAAAAATCGTCAAATTTGTTCCTTCACCAACTCACCTCCATGAACGAAACCTACAAGGGAAATGGGGGCACCATGTCTTGACAAACCTGTTATAAATTAAATGTCATCAACCAATATTGGGAGGACTTTGTCCCCAATGTGAAATGCTCATAGTGTCGAGTCCCATGATCGAATTAGGAACTTCAATAGTTCCATATGTTGCCTCATCCCTGATAATATAAAGTACTTGAGCAACCCATAGTCCCTGAGGGCTCTCACAGTTCCAAGATCATTTAGGGAAACCATATCATGTTCCTCATTTTCTCTTTCTCGCCATGTAATCGAAATTATGATCCTATCAAAGTCTGAAATTAAACCAGAGGCTTAGTTAGGATCCATTCCATGCAACAAAATGGAGAAATTTTGGGCAGAAAACATAATACAAATTTCTGAATTGTTCACAACGCACTCCTGAGTGGAAGACAGAGTGTTGTAGAGGACCTGGGCTTATTTTCATCCCCTCTACAAAGCACTTTTCGACATCCAATGGTGTGTTGGTCCTAGGGCATTTTATATTTACCCTAGGAGGCCCAAAACCCTAAAAAAATTACATGAAATTGAACAAGAATACAATAGAAAGAGGAAGGTTAGATCTCCTACCTAGCCTGGACAGCACGAGAAATGGTCCACAAAATCTATTGCAATAAACCGTTGAAGTTCGACTGTAAAACTAGCTCAGAGCACTGAAAACTAAATGGTAAATTTGAAATGGTAAAAATTATTTGGTAATTTCTTATTAATGAATTTACTATAGTTTTTACCCATTTTTACTATTGCAACAGGTATTTTTAATCTATTTGGTGGTTCTTTGAGCAAGTTTACAGCTAAATAGATTGAATTCGACGTGCATGATAATGAAATGAATTTTGACCACATAACACACTTTTATCTCTTAATCGAGCTCTATTAAACATGAAAAAGGAATCCCCTTGGATTTCTCTTTCAGCTCTTCTCAGACTCCCAAAACGTGAAAAGGTTTTCGAGCACTTGTCCTTTAGAGCTCGTAAAAGGAATTGAAATGACATCTACTCAGTACAAGTTTAACCCTTTTCTAGACTAAGATAGATTATTTTTATGAAAAAGGAAAACCCTAGTTGAACATGGCGAGGAGGTTCTCTCAGGTATTATTTTACGCTTTTTCGGATCTGAGGGAAAATTTTACAAAAAAGGACTTGTGGAGTTTTCTTTTCATTCCTTTTTCAAACTCTCTAAACATGAAAAAGGACCGAGTTTTCACTTTCGTTAGACTCGTTAAAACATCAAATAATGACAGACTTGTCCATCATGACAAGATAGAGTGTCACCTTTGCTAGACTCGTTAAAACATCAAATAGCAATGGATTCACCCAAAGGGTGGAATTATAAATCAAGCATATGTTATCCTCCTCAAGCTTGTTAAAAAATAAAGAGGTACTGGTCAACAATGACTGGGGGAAATTGGAAAGGGATAAATCACTTTATGGTAGAAAGTCGTTCTTGAACATGACACTCATTCACTTCATCACTGTGACTTTTGGGTTGGGTTATCTGCTTGATGGTCTATCATACCTATGATCTATCACACCATCCATCACTTCGGTTTTGGGTCAATGCTACCAACTCATTCAGTGTCGCCAATATGTTCAAGTGAAGTCACTCAGTTATTCCACATCCTTTGCAATACTAATAAACCTTCATCATGACCGTCATCCTTGAACAATACTTCATCAGTTCAATTATGTCTCTAAAAATAATTACCCCCATTTCGTGTCATTGATGGGGGATACATGAAGGCCCTCCTGCGATGAGTCACTTCCTATCAACATTAGCTCATCATCCAGGAAGTTGACTTAGAAACAACCCTTTCAGTACCTTGGAGCTTGCTTACAACAATGGTAGGTTTATCTCTTTCGGTGACATGATGACATCATAGGTTTTCGACCAAAAGACTTTGTATGGTGTTTGACATCAAATCATCTATTCACACAATGCAGAATGTACTACAGTACCTTGAGATCCATTATCATCAATGGTGGTTTCTCTCACGTCTATTAACGGCTTACATCATTGGTTGGTCATCATATGGTGTCTTCCCATGTTTGACTTCAGATCACGTATTCGTATAGTTAGACTCGTACTAAAATGATCAAGTGAATGAGATAGAAGACCCCAGATCTAGTTTCATCCATTCAGGCTGTGATTTCAGGAGTAGTACCAAATCATTTGTATGATGTTCTTTACACATATGGTCATCCTATCATGGGTCTATATCTGTAGACGAATTTCTAATGTTATGATATTTTATGTGTTGAGTATGGTTATGCCTCCCTCGTCAATTCATGTCCAAGATGAAAAGATATCATGATGTAATGTATTGTAATTAACGCAAGTCACCGTCCACTTCAGATCCTACTCATCACATCATAAAACATATCAATCAACAATATCACTTTTGACTCCATGCTTTAGGGGGAAGCTGTTACAAGTAAATTTGGGCATCACTCCCAAAACCCAAATTAGGGTCTATCATAATCTAAATTAGTTGCTATGTGCCCTAAACAAGCCATCCCATTGATGGTTTTCTTTCATGAAAGTTTCATTGCTTAGATTCCAGTTGAAGTGTTCCATTGAGCCATCAACACACCCCTAGACTATATTAAGTGCTTTGCAGAGCATCTACTCCCATGAAAAGCTACATTGCAAACCATCTAGGCCCACTTAATAGTGTGTTGGTTGACTGGGAGTGAATTTTTCATTGGATTCTGGGAATCTTCCCACCCTCTAGTGGCTTCTAGAAGTTGTTCCAGCTATCACATCATCTGATAAATTCGAATATGGACATCATGGAGCAATTTAACCTCTTATCCTCCTATTCCCATGAACAATAAAACCTCTTCATCCATTTTTGGAAAATCCATTCAATGATTCATTAATGTCAAACTACCTTCATCTACTTATAAATTGAGCATTGATTATAGTGCACAAGAGAGAAAGAATTTGAATTAGTAGAGTTATGTTGCATTAGGGGAATTTTGAGGTCTAAAATGGGCCTCCTAAGGAAATTATAAAATAATAGTGGAAAAAATCAAATAAGATTTGATGACATCATCAAATTTTAGAGGGAAAAATGAAAAAACTACTTTTCAACTCATATTTTCAACTTATCTCCGAAAGTTTTTACTCAAATTTCGAGCGGGAGTACTCGTTGGATGCAAAATTTAATTCCTCATCCAAGGAGTACCCATGTTGCATACTTTCGATGGGTCCTACTACACGAGCGTACGGTAAAAAAGCTTATGATTGCAATCATATTTTTTATGTATTTCTCATTTTTCGTGTAGTAATTTCATCGAAATTATAACTATGCGTGCTGGATGAGGGAATAAATTTTTCATCGCGTGTCTACTTTAGCTGATAGCTGGAATGGATTAAATCTGGTTGAAAGAGTGGAGTATTTATTTTATTTTTCATTTAATGTACCCTTTTATTTAAAAATAGTAAATCATCTCCCATAGTTGACATCATCATCTTGAATCCTATTAGTTTATTTATAAATTTATTTTGTTCTTACCTTTTCTTAGGAAGGCCCATTTTGAACCTCAAAATTCCCTAATGGTGAATCACAACTCTTGGAGGTGTCGTACGCATATACAATATTGTCTTCACTAAGTGGTGGCTATTCTTTAATTAGCAATGAGGATGGGGACTTATTTGGAAGTGGAGATTATTGTCAGAACCCCGATCCAATATAGCTCTGTTTCTCCTTTATATAATAAAGAGATTTTTTCCTTTCCTAATACATGTTTCTATGATGTTATATGTGTATTTTCAAATGAAATCAATTCAATTTGTTTAACATGAATAGATCATATGTCTTTATGTCATTTTTGTTCTTATGTTTTCCATTTAAGGTACCAATCAAGCGAGTTCAGTTCGATTAAGAGCGACAGAAGTGATGAAAGAGAGACGAGGAGTAACGAAAGATTACAAGTAAGTATTCTTCTCTGGTCTATTCATTTTAGGGAAAAGGTCAAATGTCTTTCTTATGTTGTTCTAAGTGTGACCACCACACTTAGGGAAAACATTTCTATCTATAGGTTTGATTTTCGTAAAAAAATGAGAGGAAAAAATTTGTTGTAATATATTTAGATGATATTATAGTTTTTTTCTAATTCTGAAAGTGATCATCTAAAACATCTAATAATAGTTTTCACAAAATACAGAAAGTTAGGTGTTTCATTAAATCCAAAGAAATCTTATTTTTCCATGAAGGAAGGAACATTACTAGGCCATATAGTATCAAAATAAGGTATTCATATTGATCCTAGTAGAGTAATAGCCATACATAAAATTGAGTAGCCAAGGAGCAAGAAAGAGGTTCAATCCTTTCTGGGTAAGGTAAAAAATTTACGCAGAATAATTCCTAATTTTGTTAAGATTTTGATAGTTAATATTAGAATGATGAGGAAAGGTAATGATATTAAATGGACTGATGAGATGAACGAATCTTTTGATGACATTAAAATAGATCTAGGTCAGGCTCCTGTACTCATTAGTCCTAATTTTTCCAAAGAATTTGTAATTTTATTTTTTGCCTCTGAACATACCATTTTAGGTGTTTTGCCTCCTAAAAATGTAGAAGGTCATGAAAAGCTTATTTATTTATTCAACATAGCATTGAGGGACGCTAATTTGAAATATGATACCATGGATAAACAAACCTACACATTGGTAAAATCATTCAAGGATTTCAGATTTTTTGTACTTCATTCTCATATAATTTCTTATGTACAAAATGTTATAGTAAAAATTATTCTAAATCAACCTAACAACGATGGTAGGAGGGGAAATGGATTGCCAAAATTCTTGAATTTTACTTAGAAATAAAACCCACTGAGCTAATCAAAGGACAAGGCTTGGCGAGATTGATGGCAGAGGCATGTCATGGAACTCTTGGGGTTAATATGACTATGCAATTATCAGACAAAAAGGATGATGAATAATTTGTAGTATTGGATGATCGTTTTAAAATTTCTTCATGGTATGGTGATATTGTTTATATATTGCAAAATTTGCAAGCTCCACCAGGAATAAATAAAACCTGAAGCTTAAATCCGTTAAATATTATATCCTAAATGATTATTTATTTTGGAAAGATCCACAAATTATTCTGTTCAATTGTTTACTTAAATATGAAGCCAAAAAAATGATGAAATAATTCCACCAGGGAATGTGGCAGTCACCATTATTGGAAGGCCACTATTGACAAAATCTTGAGTGGGGTTTTATTGGCCTACATTTTTTGCCGATGTTCGTCAAGAAGTTGTAGTATGTCATAAATGTCAACTATTTGAATGAAAATCTAAGTTGATGTCTTTACCCTTAAATCATATTTCTATAGAAGCACCATTTCAGCAATGTGGCCTTAACTTTATAGGTGAGATTCATCCAGCACCATCAAGACAACATAAGTAGATCTTGACAAGAACATACTACTTCACTAAATGGATTGAGTCTCTACCAACCAGGAAATCAACTAATATTGTTTTCATATAGTTTTTAGAAAATATTATTTCTATATTTGGTAGTCCAAAAAGAATCATAATTTACAACGGTCAATGTTTCAAATCTAAAATATTGATTAAATTTTGTGATGAATATCATATAATTCTTAGTCACTCTACAACCTATTACCCCCAAGGTAATGGACTAGCTGAGTCATCAAACAAGAGTCTAGTTATAATCATCAAAAATTTGTTGGAGGATGATAAAAAAAATCTTGGCATACAAAGCTCAAATTTCTTTGTGGCTTGATAGAATTAATACAAAGAGATCAAGTGGTACCACTCCTTTTCATATAATCTATGGTGTACATGAAACTTTCTCAGTTTCTCTTGGGATACCAATTATGAAGTACTTGCAATAATTAGGAGAGGAACCAGATCATTTTCAAAGAAGAATCAATTAGTGATAGAGGTATAGGAAAACAGAGAAAAAGTGTATGAACAGTCTCAAAGTTTCCAAGAAAATATCAAGAAGGTATTTGACAAAAATACTAAGGATGATAATTTCAAAATCTGGGACAAAGTTTTAAAATGGGATGCATGTATTGAATATAAAGGTAAACACAAAAAGTTTTACCATATTTGGAAGGATCCATATCAAATTGCAACTTTTCATGGTAATAATAACTTTATTCTGCAAGATTTAAAAGGAGAGTTACTACCTGGAGGTCGAGACAATGGACAGTTTCTGAAGAATTACATTTCTTGGGAGACAACATTTCATTTTTTAATTGTATATATCCATGTTCTTTGAAAATTTGCAAGTGTGGATGAACATTTTGAAGGACTTGAAGCTCAGGGAGAAGGCCCTAAGGTTATGATAAATTGTTATCATAGAATAAATTTGTTTTACCTTGTTTATTTTATTTTTCAATTCCAAAAGAGTCTATAAAGAACAAACTTGAGAAATTGACTTTATTGTTGAATAGATTCATTCAAAGTGTTACTTTAAGAAAAGTTCATTGTAATAAATAGGATTCTGGTCTATGGGGTTTTGTCTTCCATATATCATCAAAACATCCTCATGGAGCCAGTTTTTATCACAATTTTAGTCAACAATTTTTAAAGCACTGACAGTTTAAGTGTCAGCGTCGATTTGTAATAAAAAAGGTTAAAATTATGACAAATAGAATATCAATGTTACTGTAAGTTCTGGAAATAAAAAAAAATTGTGATGTCATTCATGATAGCAATGCGTCTGTGTAAAAAAGGGTTAGTTAAAACTCTAACAATGAGAGTATCAATGCCAAAGGGAAAATTTTAATTTTTTGTCTTATGTCCAAATAATGCGCTTATAGAGTACATGTCAATAGATGATCAATCATTTATCAAGCTAGAACTGATGAGTCAAATGGTGAGGTCAAGTGATTCATTTTTGGGTTTCGTTGCTGAGAGGTAATGTTCGATTAAAAGATCATGATTGCATGTTAATCTTTTTGAAATCACCTGCCAGCTCGTTAAATGATGTACTAGTTTCCACACCTAAAAATATCGTAAGAACCTTATAATGCATAATTGATTTTTTGTATTTCTACACCAAAAGAGGACAAGTTGTTAAGTTTTAGCGGAAACCCAGGATCAAACCACAATTCGGCTTCCAGTGCTACTATTGGATGGTGAGAGCTATGGGAAGGAGCAAAACATTACATAGAGGTGAGCCTAAAGAACCTGGCCTTCTTGAAGTTTATCCAGAGATTTGAAAAAGTTTTTGAGAAGCAAGTTTGGAACAATTTTTCTCTCGTTGTGCAATATATCATGATAAATTTTCCATACATTTTGCGGAGGGATTCGATGGCTAGTATGTTAGTGTTGTGATAATATCATTTTATGTCACTAAGGAGTTAATTGTTGAAATCGCAAGCCTACCTTCAAATGGAGAGAGAGCCTTCAAGAGTCATGTTTTGGCTGGAATTAATGTGTGATTTTTCCTGAAGGATGAGTTTAAGGATATGAGTTGGCATTTAGGAGTTCAGAGGTCCTAGTTGAAGGAAAAGTGGCATTTTATTCTACATATTACCCAATGTTACTTCACATGTGAAGGATGCTACAATCGGGTGAATCTCTACCATTTTTTGTTCTTAGCTCACATAACATGCCAATTAAGGATAAAAAATCCCTATTTTCGGTTAAAGAGTCTGAAGCATATGTATTCTAGAGTTAGGGAAAAACAAAATGCATCTACCCATTTCATATATCAAAAATGTTTGATTAAGCTAATACTTGAAATCCATTTGAGAAAGTTCAGGAGGACTTGGGAACATTTTCTGTTTTGGGGAGGGTTTTAACTTACAATTGTAAAACTAAAAAGGTTTAGAAATAAAGGTAGAAAAAATAAAGTCAAGCAATCCAAAAACCTATAATAGAGGACCTCATTTGTGTAAAAAAGGAGCCAACAAAAACAAGAACGGGTTCTTCCCTTAGTTCATGAATTACACAAGTTTTATACCGGAAGAAGTGATAGGGTGAGAAAAAAAAAGGATGACCCTTCTCCCACTGTACCCCTACCTATAAAAACAAAAGTCGAAAAACAAACAGAGAAGGAAAAG
Organism: Pinus albicaulis; assembly: GCA_034641835.2. Lineage (NCBI taxonomy): Eukaryota > Viridiplantae > Streptophyta > Pinopsida > Pinales > Pinaceae > Pinus > Pinus albicaulis. The sequence goes on along the minus strand of CM076577.1, from coordinate 1,329,057,046 downwards.
GGAAAAATTGTTGAGCCTGAAACAAAGCAGACACAAGTTAAAGAGCCCACCTTAGGAGAAATTTTAAAATGTGGAAAGAGACCATTCACAAGACTCTAGAATAAGTTTAGATTGAACATCAAACTGAAGAAAAACTCTGAGTTCTAAAAATAAGTCATCGATGTAGAGAAAACCCCTCAGAAGGACTTAATTATAAATAGGCAAGGGTCTAAAATCTCAAATAAACCCAAGAGAACCAAAGGCTCAAGGAAAGGGGTTGCTACAGAGGCCTAGGGAACTAAAAAACCAAGAAACACTAATGCAGATATTCTGCTGGAGGAAACTAGCACACTTAGCTAACTATTTCACGAGCTCAATTTTGATTACCAACTCTTCATATGGAATTTTGACTGAAGGCTGATAACTAGCATGTCAGCAATTTTGCAGGGTCAAATTTTGATGAGCACTGATAGTTTCAGTGTCAACAATTTGTAATATGAAAATTTTGATAAGCACTAAAAGTTTCAATATCAGCACAATTTTGTATCGATTTTTATAAATGTGCCGACAATCATCCCATCAGAGATCCTGGCACTTATCCGGCCTTGAAATAGTATCAGTGGATTATCAAATTTGGCATATCAGGAAACCCTGAAAGGAAGAGCAGTGTAACAAATGCCATTTTTAGCATGGGGATGAGGCATGAATTCTAGGAAACTAGGAAGAATATCATTCAATGGTTTTGACCATATTTTCTAGCCATTATTTTAGCAAACTGTTATAATTAAGATACATAAATTTTTGAGTTTATGTAGTATATTCATATACTCGATATACACTCTTTTCATTTAGCCATTTGTAATTAAGTATGTACAAGAAAATTGCTTTTCAGTTTGTAATTTTCCTATAAAGACAAGCTCTTTAGAATAAATAAGGGTTGGTTTTTTATCAAAATACTTTTTGTACGTTATATATTTCTGAAAGTTTAATGAAGGAAGCATGATTCTGCAATAGAGATTCTTTTGTTAAGGAATTTGGATATGTGCCTCACTTGTTTCTGTTTTCTTTTCTATGTTGTCATATGTGTGTTCTTTTATGACTACTGAGAGTAAATGAGCATAACTCATATTTATTGTGCTCCATTTATATGTTCATTCATCCATAGCTTTATGATCTATGATATGTAGGATTCATCCTTGTGATGCTCTTACTTGTATATTTTTTCCCTCTTATTCTACATTCCATCTTAGCAATTTAAAAACTCAAAGTATCTCAACCACCTTGTCTCTATGAATGTTTAATTTTCTTTCTTGATTAAACCAAATTTTTTACTCCATGCCCAATGTAATTTTGTCAAACCCTACCACATTTTTGGAACCTTGTTATAGCATACCTAGCCATTGTTTTAAGTACATAAACATTCATTTTTTACTGAGTTATAGAAGGGACCCCCATTCGAATTGAAATGGATAGATTTTAGTTCAAAAATATTGGTTAGAGGTTAACTTAGAATTTTTCCCACAGCTAGGGTTTTCTCGAAGTGATAAAAATACTATTACTTTATTATATAGGCTCATTATCTTTCTCCTTGTCATCAAAGTACCTTATATACATCGCAATTTTATTCCTCGTAGTGTTGACTTGCTTGTTTCAAAGAATGTTTGTATGACCTCTTATGTTAATAACGGAAACTAAAGAAAATCCATAAGGATAATGACAACCAGTTTTATTTCTAGTTGGGGATCCTACTCCAAAAGGTGTGTGGTCTAACCGGGACTTCACATTAGGGAGACCCCCTTGGTTTATGGATTTACAGCAACGTCAACAAGTTTCTAGCTTTGTGTCATTGGGTAGGCCAAATTCAGGCAATTCTACAACATGCCAAGTCCATAGAAACAATTTACCCTAGTTTTGTAACAACCCCATAGTGATCAAATACAAGTATCATAACCCAATAGAAAGCTGTAATGGAATGATTTATAAAATTATTATTTCTGCTATTCATGAAATTAAAATAAAACACAACTTAAAATAGAATTTTATGTGAGGGTCTATTATAATGAATTTGATTCCATAATTAAAACACACACACACACACAAGTATTATAACCGAGCTAAAGTATGTGAATGCAAAACAACAGTTCAATGAATCATTAAATCACTATATCCAAATGAAAGAAAAAAAACTAACAAAAAGCCTTACCTTTAATGGGCCCTTCCTCAAGGTCATCCTGTGCTTGTTATTCTAAATTCATATCAACACAGGCTACAAATGCAATATGAATTCATATATGTGAGATTGCTATGAGAAAATTACAAAACAATACACAAAATTTATATTATCAAGCACAAATTGGTAACTACTACTTCATAGAAGCATATCTACATACATACATATCGATATTTATACATGCATAAATAATGAGGGGAGTTATTTCAAACATATCGAGATTTCTCAACCTTTGTGGATAGGCCAATTTACAAAATAAGGCAATAATCAGTTGCTTAGTTACAGTAAAGATAAGAAGGTATTTAAACTTGTTCAAGCTACCATGGGAGACGATGTTTCTTTTTAACAATATTTAATTGTGTTGGTTGTGTGATCCTATAGCATGGCCAAAAGTGTGTTGGAAATATGATGCAGGATGTTGTCCTTGATGGCAACCCACTGAATGAAGATGAAGACATTTGACTGTTGACATGTGTTGTCCTTGATGGAAATCCACCTGATGAAGTTATGCTTGACTTGATGGACTTAGTAAATGATGTAAATCTGATGTGATATGATGTTTGTTGACAATATGATGCTAAGTGTTGTCCTTGAAAGGCAACCCACTTGATGAAGATGATGACAACTTACTTGATGAAGTTGTGCTTGATAGAATATGTCCTTGATGAAAAAAATCTGATGTATCTATAGTGTGAACAGAAGGCAATGAAGAAAGGAATTCAGAATGTGCTCAAAATATGATGAAAAGAGTATGTCTCTTTGTATACGCGAATTTGCCTAGGGGAAGTCGCGTATGCACGCAGAAAATAACGTTTCAAGTCGCGTATGGGCAAAAGCGCTCAAAAGTGCAAACCCAAGGGTAACCACCATGGTATTAATCCATTGTATTGGGTAATGATCCGCCTAATTGACCCCGTCCAAGTAGTTTTGGGCTTATGGTATTGTTTTGGTCCATGGTATTGAAAAAGGGGCTCATGGTATTGACAAAAGGTAATCATATAAAAGGAGAAGAAATTCATTGTGCAAAAAGATAGAGTGGGTGCAAGATGTCTGAGCTTGAATGAATACTTCTCTCTGAAGTAGATCTGAATGAAAGGGTTACACTTGAAGATAAATCTGATTGGATGATGTACCAATGATGAAGAAAGGGATCTAGATCTGAAATGTATCTACTAGATCTGCTTATGGAAGGCTTAGATCTATGATGAGGCGAACATCTAGGCGAACATCTGTTTGAAGTGAAAGGGTAAATCTGAACTGAATATCTGATCTGAAGAAGTATCCTTCTCTATAATAATTGAAGATCTATACGCTACTTCAACGCGGAGGAAGCGCGTATATACGCAGCTTCAGCGAAGAGAAAGCGCGTATGCGCAATAAAATATACACCGAGTTATACGCTGGTTTGTATGGACGGAAGCGCGTATACACGCGACATCAGTGAAGGGAAAGCGCGTATGCAAACTAGGGCTTGCTGAAGCAAGGGGTATGAAATATCTGATCTGTTCTGCTGTGTTTCTGCTATCTGATCTGTGTTGATATGTATCTGTTGATGATGTATGTTCATGCTTAAAAATATGGAAAGGGTTCCGTCTGGAAATATGATGAATTGCGGTCTGCAAGTTGTGTTCTATTGAAGTGGTTGGATCCAGTGTGAAAATTGATGAAACGTGGTCCAAGGTGGTGCTGAGGGTTGTAGCCTTCAGTCAGGGGGTTGTAGCTCCCTTCCAGGTGAGGCTGGTAAACGAGATCGTGGGGTCGTAGCTCCCTTCCAGGAGAGGCTGGTAAACGAGTCAGGGGGTTGGAGCTCCCTTCCAGGAGAGGCTGGTAAACGAGCGCAGGTGGGTGCCTGCGTGCTGGTCAAGTCTGCGCCAGCACATATGTTGTAAGATGTTTTCTCTATAATAAAATATTGAAGGCCGAGCAACTGCAGCGGTGGTTTTCTCCCGATTTGGGTTTCCACCTAAAAATCCTGGTGTTCATGTGTGATGCTTTGTGTGATGGCTTATTCTGTTATTACTGCACATGATTACAGTTTATTGAACATCTGATAAATGAATGATGGAATGATCTAAGTGAAGAGTTAATTACATATCTAGATCTCTGTATACGCTAGTTTCACAAAGGATATCCGCGTATATACGCAGGTTTACTGAAGTAAAGTAGCGTATGGGATTTAAGGAATGAAAAAGTAAAAAGTTTTGATTATGCTGTAAATACTGATTCACCCCCCCTCTCAGTATTTTTCCCAACAATTGGTATCAGAGCGTGGTCCTTCTGCAGAAGCTTGATTGATCGCTTGAAGGAGATCCGTAACAATGGGAAAAATGAAGAATGAAGGTCTTGAAGCTACAGTCATCTCTCTAGAAGCATCAAGTAAGAAGAGTGAGGAACCTCTACAACTACTTGAAAATGAAGAACTTGGAGCAAAAATCTGGTCTGTCATAGAACGTCTACAAGCAGATCTTGAAGAATCAAACAAGAAGAATGCAGAATTTGGAGATGGAATCATCTCTCTACTAGCAGATCTTGAAGAATCAAATAAGAAGAATGAAGAACTTGAAGCAGAAATCATTTCCCTCAAAGTAGGTCTCGAAAAATCAAATAAGAAGAATGCTGGACTTGAAGCTGAAAACATATCTCTGAAAGAAGATCTCAAAGCATCAAAGAAGAAGAATGAAGAGCTGCAACAAACATGTGAAGAAAACGGAAATTTGTTGAAAGAAGAAATTCTAAATCTTAAGGATCAAGTAGAAGATGGAAGAAGGAAAGAAGAAAGCATGACAAAGCAATGTCAAGACTTGGAGGATGAGGTAAACATTCTCAAAGGTAAATTAGAAGAAAAGGTTAAACTTTTGAGGTTTCATGATAGTACTAATATCTTGGACAATATTCTGAGTAATCAAAGGTCTCCTGCTATCAAACATGGTCTTGGTTTCCATGAAACTATTAAAGGTGAATCTAGCTCTCAAGGAAGTGCACAAAATTCAAAGGTAGTCAATGCAAAACCTGAAGTGTTGAAAGAGACAAAAGCTCAACCAACCATCATGAATTCTCAAAGGAATTCATTCAAGAATGTTGAATGTTTTAAATGTCATAATTATGGGCATGTTGCAGCAAATTGCAGAAGCAGAACAATTCAGCCACAAACAAATAGGTTCTACTCAGAAAGGTACTCTAGTAGCTTCAAGGGATATTGTTTTTCATGTAACAAGTATGGACATAAAGCAGCTGATTGTAAAAAGAGGAAGAATAGAAATACTCATTATGATTCTTATGTTTATTTCTCTGGCCACATGAGATGTTATGCTTGTAACAAGTATGGACATGTAGAAAAAGAATGCAGGATGAAAAAATCTGGGAAAGTGGACAACTTCCAGCACACAAATAGAAAGATCAAACAAGTCTGGAAAAAGAAGGAAGACCGTTTAGAAACGTAGGGAAATCTGACCCTACTGCAGTCATCCGCTTCTAGAAGCTTACTTCTCTGATTGACTGCAGGAATGATGTGGGATACATTATGAGATCTAGTAATGTATCGTCACAGGGGGAGCAATGTATAATGTCTCTCATGGTTGATTTGATTATTCTGGTTATATGTATTTCTGACAATGCATCTGGTGTGAAGAAAAAGACAGGAACAGAAGGTAAATTTGCAAGAAGAGATGAAGGTGTGAAATTTTCTATATTACACTTTCCATACGCGAGTTATATTCACAAAAGTCGCGTATACACGCGAGTTTCAGCAGACACAGTCGCGTATGCATTGATGATAAAAGAATTTATCTAATAACTGAAGATCTAGAGCAGAGGTCCAAGGGGAGCATCAGTCTGACTGCTGATGATTGCACTGTTTGCATTATTCTGGTTATATTCATGATTATGATGATATGATACTTGGTTTCCTATGTTGAAGGTTATGGTTGAGTCCTGTTTGCTTGTTGATGAAGAGTATTCGTTGAAATATTATAATTCAGAGAGAAGGACAGATCATGCAGAGATTGTCGCTGATGACTTGCTGTTGAAGGTGTTTCAGATTGCACAAGTTAAGAAGGAGCACTGGTCCAGGGGGAGTAGCAGGTTGATGATTGCATTGTTGGCAATATGATTGCTTATTCTTTGGTTTTTGTGATACTCATGCTCAAATGATGATCACTTGGTACATGGTTTGTTATGATGAGATTTTGAGCCCTGGTTGCGGATAAGTATCTTTTGTACTCCCACATGGATGAGTTGGATGTCATTTGATTCAGAAATAAATCATGCAGAATGTGTTACTATGGTTGAGAGATCTTTTGCCTACATATGTTACTTCATGTTAAATCTTGAAGATCATGGTGATGTTGGACCACATGGATGATTGCTTGACACCTATGAGAAGATGTTGTTCTGATATGAGAATCTTTCTTGGAAAGATTGTATTGATGCTGCAAAGAATCTGAAGGCTTGATTACTATTGTGCTGATGCTACAATGATTGGATGATGCTTGAAGATGCAACTACACTGTTCTATCTATCTGTAGTCCAGGGGAGCAGTCAAATATCTCAGAAAGAAGCTGAACACTATCTTTTCCTCACAGAGATTCAGATCTGGTTGAAATTTAGAAGATGTCTTGGGATACGCGGGTTTCCTGAAACACAGTCGCGTATACACGCGTGTTCCTGCACAGAAAACCGCGTATGTCTGATTGCTGACAATTTTTGGTTGGTTCAGCTCTCTTCAGCACAGCTGCAGTGCTGTTTGGTATCTTTGATACTGTTTGACATCTCTGGTGGTGTTTTAGTTCTCATAATTCTGTTTCTAATGTTTTGATGAAGATGCCTTGATTATTTGTTGGTGGAAGTTTTCAGGATGCACAAACTAAGGGGGATCCTTAGTCATTTGGAAAGATTGCTTGGTTGCACAGATTCAGGGGGAGCATTAGCTTTGCTGACTATAATGCAGTGTTGGCATTATTATGGTTCTGAAATATGTTCTCTTTCTTGAGGACTTTCTAGTGTTGGTCATAAATGGTCATATTTATATTTTGGTGAAAAGGTCTTGTTGAGACCCATGATGTAAAATTGTAATATTCAGTCATGTAAGGACTTGTCATTTTTGTAAACCCACTTGGTTGGGTAGCTGATTCAAATTTTGTAAACCCACGTGGTTGGGTAGCTGAGTCAAATTTGTAAACCCACTTGGTTGGGTAGTTAAGTCTCATATGTAAATCCACTTGGATGGATAATTGATGTAAGTATGAGTCTTTGGTGATAGGAAGAGTCATGTAATTTATTGAAAAATATGTTTGAAGATTCAGCATGAACTCAGGGGGAGCTTGGCCACTTCAGTATACATCAGATCTGCAGAACGCTTCTTCTACATGAGGAGAAAAGGGGGTGAGTGTGTTGGTTTTGATCCGCCCGTTGCCCTTGATGTCAAAGGGGGAGAGTGTGTTGGTTTTGATCTGTTGGTTTTGTCCTTTGCCCTTGATGTCAAAGGGGGAGAGTGACATGGTGTTTGAATGAAGATAATGATGTGCCCTTTGTCCTTGATGTCAAAGGGGGAGAATGACATGGTGTTTGAATGATGCCAAAATGGAGAGAGTGACATGGAAAATAGGGAGAATGACATGGTGTCATTGTATTCTTAATGTATCTATCTGTTGTGGTAACCAAACACCATCATGGTTGCCATCAAGTCCAAAGGGGGAGATTGTTGGAAATATGATGCAGGATGTTGTCCTTGATGGCAACCCACTGAATGAAGATGAAGACATTTGACTATTGACATGTGTTGTCCTTGATGGCAATCCACCCGATGAAGTTATGCTTGACTTGATGGACTTAGTAAATGATGTAAATCTGATGTGATATGATGTTTGTTGACAATATGATGCTGAGTGTTGTCCTTGAAAGGCAACCCACTTGATGAAGATGATGACAACTTACTTGATGAAGTTGTGCTTGATAGAATATGTCCTTGATGAAAAAATCGATGTTTCTATAGTGTGAATGTATGTGCATTGAAGAAAGGAATTCGAATGCTCAAATATGATGAAAAGAGTATGTTCTCATACGCTGACCTGTTTAGTGTAAGCTATATAACGCGGAAAACAACGTTTCAAGTCGCGCATGGGCAAAAGCGCCTAAAGTGCAAACCCAAGGGTAACCACCATGGTATTAATCCATTATATTGGGTAATGATCCGCCTAATTGACCCCGTCCAAGTAGTTTTGGGCTTATGGTATTGTTTTGGTCCATGGTATTGAAAAAGGGGCTCATGGTATTGACAAAGGGTAATCATATAAAAGGAGAAGAAATTCATTGTGCAAAAAGTGAGAGTGGGTGCAAGATGTCTGAGCTTGAATGAATACTTCTCTCTGAAGTAGATCTGAATGAAAGGGTTACACTTGAAGATAAATCTGATTGGATGATGCACCAATGATGAAGAAAGGGATCTAGATCTGAAATGTATCTACTAGACCAAGAGAAGGAAGGCTGTGATCTAAGGACAGTGTTAACATCTGCAAGCAATATCCGTTTTGAAGTGAAAGGGTAACCCCAATCGAACATCTCGATCCGAAGAAGTATCCTGCTTAGCAATAATTAAAGACCCATACGCTACTTCGCCGCGGAGGAAGCGCGTATATACGCAGCTTCAGCGAAGAGAAAGCGCGTATGCGCAATAAAATATACACCGAGGTATACGCTGGTTTGTGTGGACGGAAGCGCGTATATACGCGACATCAGTGAAGTAAAAGCGCGTATGCAAACTAGGGTTTGCTGAAGCAAGGGGTATGAAATATCTGATCTGTTCTGCTGTGTTTCTGCTATCTGATCTGTGTTGATATGTATCTGTTGATGATGTATGTTCGTGCTTAAAAATATGGAAAGGGTTCCGTCTGGAAATATGATGAATGCGGCCCCGTGTTGTGTTCTATTGAAGTGGTTGGATCTGCAGAAAACTGAGCGAAAACGGGTCCAAGGTGGTGTCGAGGGTTGTAGCTCTCTCGCCCTGTGCTGTAGCTCCCTTCCGCAGGCTGGTAAACGGACCAGTCGTAGCTCCCTTCTGCCAGAAAAGGCCGGTAAAACGGAAGCCGTGGGTCGTAGCTCGTAGAGCGAAACGCAGCCAGGGTACCGTGTGCTGGCCGAAGTTCAGCTAAAGACATATGTTGTAAGATATTTTCTCTATAATAAAATATTGAAGGCTGAGCAACTGCAGCGGTGGTTTTCTCCCGATTTGGGTTTCCACCTAAAAATCCTGGTGTTCATGTGTGATGCTTTGTGTGATGGTTTATTCTGTTCTTACTGCACCTGTTTACTGCTTATTGAATATCTGAAGAATACATGATTTAAGTGAAGATTTAATGACATATCTAAATCTCTGTGTATACGCTAGTTTCATAAAGGGGATCCGCGTATATACGCTGGTTTACTGAAGTAAAGTAGCGTATGGGTTTTTAAGGAATGAAAAGTAAAAGGATTTGATTATGCAGTAAATACTGATTCACCCCCCCCTCTCAGTATTTTTCCCAACAAAGTGTTGTGCACTAATACTTAAAGTAATATTTGATTTTTTCCTACACTTAACCATGCTACACCTTCCTCAAACTGGCTCTAATACTTTTGTGCATGGTCGAGGTTCCCTATAATATTAATATTTCTTTGCAACAATCCAATGGAATTTCACTCATCAAGTTGGTCTTATTGGCCCTTGAAAAGTGGAACATGTATACTTATGTAGTTATAATGAGGTATCTCTGCATCAAAATGGGGAGGTGGTTCCATTATTTCCAAAACGAGAGGCTTCTTGTATTAGGTTACAAACTACCCAGATGTTTTCTTCCCACATGTCTTAACATTGTAGTTTTATAAGAGCATGCCTTGATAACTACATACCTATGGATAAAAACCTTTTTTTACCATAATCATTCCTACTTATTACACACATCACAATTAGTCTTAAATGTCTATAACACCTAGATTTGATAACTTCTCTAAAAGTGCACCTTAATTCTAATCTAGACATGAAAATGAAAGATATATAAGAAGCACTATACCTTGAGCTTGAATATTACAAAAGACGCATTTAAATGATTCAAAAAGTCAAGGAGGAGGAATGAATTGAGGAAAAAAGGGGGTAGTTTTGAGGGGAAATGACGTCAATTTCGCAACCCATCAGTGATGAATAAGAAAACAACAACAAAATAAAACCTTATAGACACACAAAAAAAGTAAAAATTATTAATAATAAGAGTTTTTACTCTGGAGAGGATAGTAGCTAATTTGAAGAAAATGATGGATATGTTTCTAATATTGACAAAGAATAATTCATGTTCATAGCCATGGATACAAATTGTATTGACAACTAAAATTAAGGCAATCAAAAATAAAAATCATAAGCAAAATAATAAGAATTTATGGGGAAGTGAATCTTGAATCAAAACTCCTTATTGCTTTAGAAGAAATAGAAAGGCTTATAGGAAAAAACAAGAATAATTATGGAAATATAAAAAAATTAATCATGATCTTGTTGAAATAGAAAGAAAAAAAAAATTGTCATCCCAATGACTCAATTAGAAGGTACAAAAAGGATATAAGTGATGATAATTCAACTGAAATAAAAGGAAGAAAATTGCAAGCTTGAATCTTGTTAATTTTAGAGTTATATTGTTCTTTACTATAGATAATTGCATTTTAAAAATTTGCAACAATTTCACATTACTTTCACCCCATATCATCATAAGAAATTATATAGAGAGAACATTAACATCAACAATGCAACGGAATATTAAGGAACATTAAAATAAAAACATACACAATAAAGACACCAAGATTAAGGTCAGAGACGAGAGAGAAAACTCACAATGGGGAAAACCCAAAAATAAATTATTCTTCTTCTTTAGATATTCATAAAATTTTCAGCTGAGATACAATGCATAATTATAATGAGATACAAGTCTTTCGACATCAATCACATTAGGCCTCCTAGAGCCCACCTTGGATTACACGAGATCCTCAAGAGATGGCAGTAGGAAAATATACTAAAGGGGAATTCATTAGCCCTTCAAAAAACCTTTGATAATAATCAACAAATGAACCCAAGATAATTGCCTCATATCATTTTCAAGAGTATAAAGTATCACTACCAAATATCATTTCCATTCATCATTGTCAAGATAATAAATATCACTTCCATTCATAATCTTCGCAAGAGCAAGTGTCATTATCATTGTATTACATCAATTCTAACACTATTATATGTCATTATCATAATCATAGATATCCCTTCCATATGTCACTATCATAAGAATAGGAAATATTGACATATGCCATTGTCATACATCATAGGTAACACTATCATAAGCATAGGAGATAATGTCATATATCAATGTTATAAGAAAAACCATTACAATCATCACTTTCATAAGGAAAAATATTACTGCCAGTCATAATTTTCATAAGGAAAACCATTACTACCATTCATCATTATCCAATAACATAAGGTAAGGCACATAACCATTATGTTGAAAAATACTGAGAGGGGGGGTGAATCAGTATTTAGAGCTGACTGAAATTTTTTTAGTTTTCCTTTCTCTTAAAACCATATGTTACATTACTGCATCCAACTTGTATGTCCAGAGATCTTATTATGTCTTTACATAGATCATTGCATCATTTATTCATCAGATAAGAAGTAAGCATGAATAGAAATAATAGAACAAACCATCAAACATAAGCAACACATATGAACACCAGGATTTAAGGTGGAAACCCAATTCGGGAGAAAACCACCGTTGTTGTTATCTCAGTATTCAATATTTATCATAAAGAAAACTTTGTACAATTTTATGCTGGTGCAGACTCATACCAGCATGCAGGCACCCACCTGCAGAAACCTACAACCTTCTCTCATTTACCAGCCTTTCCTGGAATGGAGCTACAACCCCCTGCTCTCGTTTACCAGCTACCACTGGAAGGGAGCTACAACCCCCTCACTGAAGGCTTTGACCCTCAGATCTACTGCGGACCACGCTTCATCCAATTCCTCACAACATACCTTGCAGGCCACCAGATTTATTTATTTTCTTCAGAGGTGCATCCTTAATTCAGCAATATGTTACCCATTCCATACAGATATACTTTAGAGTGAAGTATTCATTCACAACCCTTATACGTTCTTCATGATTTCGTCAGTCGATTGAACCAGGAATTAATCATCATTTGATCTAAAGATCTTGATCAATCATCATATTCACAGGTGCACCATAGATTCAGATATATCAGAGTTTATTCATACAGATATCTCTAAAAGAGATTCGTTTATTATCGACCCTTTCGCACGCACACCTCGTTCTCTATTTCTCTTCTCCTTATATATTTTTTCCTTTAGTAAAACCATGAGTCAAAACCACGAACCACTAATGGTATTCCTGGACGAGGTCAAAATAGATAATCCAGCGTATTAAAAATCGAGGCAATCCAAATTGAAACCCCAACCTTCGTTCTTCCATGCACGAATCGTCCCAAAGATAGTCTTTTATCTCCGCCATATAATATTATTTCAATTTGGGGGCTTCCTTCACATTTCATAACAAAATGTTTGAATTTTATAACTATAACCCCAATGGTTAATAAATCCGCAAATCTTAACCATGACCAACGCATTCGTATGCATGGGCCCTAGTGTTAATGTCATATCCATCCGACGGTTGTTATCACGTCGCGCCACCTCATTTGATCGAATGGATATCGCTCGGTGAAGGTGCGTGAACAATAACGCGCGATGGCCTGCCGTACTTTGGTTAATCTTCGTGGATATTCCTCATACGACCATCGTCCGATGGCTTCCCTCTAGATCAACGACGCACAACAATATCGCTGGGCATCCTGGATCGAACAATAACATGCGATGGTGCGCAGTGACAAGAATTTTTGTGAATTCATACAGGGACGTGTGTCGCCCATTCTATGGAATCGGAGCCAACCTATTGAATACCGCTCAACCCGCAAAAGCGGTGCGATATGGGAAATTCACTTCCACAAATCCACTCGCGATTTTTAAACAGTGATCAACCGTCTAATCAAATTCTCGCTCCGTACTCCAGGTTCCGTCTGCGAATATATATGAACTCTACCCTTCATGTGCAACAAATTAACAAATATCGCTTGGTTCCATATGAATTATATATAAACTTTGGACCTTTGTGAAATATGTAATGCGCTATATATGCTTTTATGTTCCAGCTTTAGAGTATCCTCCAGTGGGGTAGGCGATTCTCAGAATTTATTTATATATATATATATGATGCTTGGCTGGGTAATGATTCTGGGAATAAGGTTTTACATATACATACATTGTCGATGTTTGTTTAACTGATATTTTAAGAATAGCGTCAATTCCTTTGTAAATGATTCGGCACTACATTTCTTAAGTTCAACTCTTTTGTACCCAACCTTCGAAATATTATAATATACACTTGCCCTGTAAGACCCATATCATTATATCATCACATCGCATCGCATATTCGTTACTCTGCCTCTCTGTTTCTTCGCTAATTGCGATATGCAATCTCATTGCATCGCATCACAGATCAATCACATACTCTGCCTCTCTGTTTCTTTCACCGATTGCGATGTGCGATCTGATCGCATCGCACATACAAATATTGCATCGCATCTTCATTACACTGCTTTTTCTGCTGACCTTTGTTCTCTGCCTTGCTTTTCTCTTTTCATAGTTACTGTTTCAGATGCTCCTTCTTTTCCAATTCCTTTTCCATCAATGACAACATTTCCAACACATTACTCAAGTAAAACTTTTTCTAACATTCCTCCAAAATGTGCACGAGCTTATCATTCAAGTCTAACCAAACAAGAATAAAAAAATCATAAAACTTGTATATCCAACATACCTTTTTATAGGTTAAATTCCTTCCATGGCCTATGCACTTTCCATTTAGGTTTCAAATCTATTTGGGGCTTCTTGTAATGCTATATACTTTCTCTCAATGTGACCTCAAACCATTCTATTTATCCACTTCCTATTAGCCCTTATTCTTGTGCTATACAACAAGGAATTTCGACCACCATTTACTAGTATGATCCATGATGATATGACCTCAAGTATACACCAAATTAGGGCTTGAACCTCCTATATCATCCATAGAAACTTAAACCCTGGTTAGCGTATTTGTACATCCCTATTATTAGCCTTTATTTCTCCTCAATTCTTGTGAACTCCTTCTTTATACTTTTTTGTTGGTTCCTCTAATAAATCAGTCTTACTCCAACATTAAACTAGATATCTTTGCCCTCAAAAATAGGCCTTGCGACACTATCCAAATAGTTGCAACAAGGCTCAACCCTTTCCTAAGTGACCATTGTTGAAAAGTGTAACTAGGTTTGGTCTTCATAATCACATATGTAAATGTTATTTTATGTGATGAAGGTGCATTAGGTTGTTCACATAAACATGAAAATTTATTGAAGTCGGACCAAGAGCCTAGCCATGTGATGGATTGGTCACATTCCAAGGCTAGAACATTTTAAAGTTTATTTGTGAAAAGTTTTTTATATTTAATTAAGAACATCTAGTTAAAATCAATTTTAAATAGTTAAGGATAGGATTTGATAGCTGGTAGGGAGTCAGAACTAATGGAAAATTCAGATCGTGTTTCCTCATGATGGGGAGTGAAAAAATTGGTTCACATTAGCGAACTCATTTCTTGGACGTTTTTTGTTTTTCAGTTTTGAAAAAAAGGGAATATTTTCTTGGAGTTTTTCGTGTGAGAGAGAGGGAGATTGTTTTTTTCTCTGTGTGAGACTAAATTTAATGGAGATATACATTAATACATTCATGAGATCAATCTCTGGGAATTCATCCTCAGTCTGTTTGAAATGGATGTGGCATTTGGAGTTATTAGATAATTGAACAACATTCATAGAAAGTGTTTTTTTTTCAGAAAATCGCATTTGTAAGTGTGTGTGAGATAGTTTATTTCAAATGCATTTTTGAGGTTTTTAACAACAATATAGATATATGAATATTGAAATTTATTTGGTATTTAAATTACTGTGTTGTATGAGAAATTTGTGCATTATATTCCCATTGTCCTTACATTTGAATGCAACTAAAACACAGACTTGGAGAACCATATCACAGTTACTATTCTAATCACAGTTTGCATCAAATATTTTGTATTGGAAGGAGTCATTTGCATTATAGATTTGAGAATACATAGAACTTTGTGTCAAGCCAAGAGAAGAAGAAATTTTCGCAGGGGAAAATTTTCATCTAACTTACGATTCTATTTCTAGACAAAGGAAGACGAAATTAAAAATTTTGCCATCTCAGTTTTGTGCAGAGCAGGGTATTTTTGGTAAATTGCGAGTTGTTTTCCAAGAAAATCCATGGTTAAGGAGTTTCGAACTAACCTTTAAACACTATTTTTCCAGAATCCATGAGTGATAAAAACAGTTCAGTCTAATAATGCCATAAATTTGTGGTATCAAAGCCTTAAAGTTGTTGGTATATACAGTATGTGATCATGCCGAAGGGTGCGAGTTCGAGGAGGAAAACCCATGGGTAATCCAGAACTTCGAGAAGAGATAAGGAAAGTGCAAGTTTAGTTAGAAGCCATGGAATTGGGGAGACATCGGGATCTTGAAGGTGGAGATGTTAGTGAGGTCGAAGAGGAGCTTGAAGAAGAAGGAGCAGCACCTGTTGAAGAATATTTTGAGGTTAGGTTGGTGAGAGAAGCATTAGGCTCAAGTTCAAAGCCAAAGCCTGAAATCTCCATTTACGACGGCAGTTTCAAAGATGAGAATCTAATAGACTGGATAAATGAGATGGAAAAGTATTTTGAGTATGAGGAAATTGATGAGGATAAGAGAGTAAATTTTGCAGTGACAAGATTGAAAGGCCATGATGCACTATGGTGGGACAACGTACAGGCTGAAAGAAGGAAGAAGGAAAAACCATTGATCAAGAGCTAGGATCAAATGGTGGAAAAGATGAAGAGTACATTCTTGCCAAAGGATTACCATCTAACTCTCTACAAACAAATGAAAAATCTTAAGCAAAATATAATGACAATGATTGAGTACACTGAAGAGTTTTACAAGGTGAAATTGAGAGTAGTCTATGTAGAAGAAACCCCGAACAAGAAAAAAAGGCATACCAATGGTTTGAAGCTTGATATCCAAGATGAGATAAACATACTTTCTCCAAGGACAATAGAGGAAGCATACTAGTGCGCCCTAAAGGCAGAAGAAAATATAGCTAGGAAGAAAAGCTCTAGCAGAGGACATGGTTTTTCCAAAAGGAAAGGACAGAAAAATGGAAGAGGGAATATTCCAGTGCAAAATAATAATGAAGGTGGCTCAAATCAGCAAGGGAAATCAGAGAAATAAGGTGGTAGCAAAGGAGGAATAACTTACCAGAGAGGTAGAGGTAGAGGAAGAGGCAGAGAGATTGTATACCAGTGTTACAGATGTAACAAATTAGGTTACCAATCTTTTGAATGTCCTGAGAATGAAAATACGGGACAGCGAGGTGCATACATATCTCAAATCGAAGTAGTAGAGGCACAAGTCCCTGAGGCAGAGAATGTGCCAGTGACTGGAGAGGTGTTGATGATGAACAAAGTCTTGTTAAAACTAGCAAAGGAGACTGTTGAATTAGTTCAAAGGAAATATTTATTCAAGACAATGTGTAAGGCAAAAGTCAAATGTTGCAAATTGTTGATTGACAGCAGAAGTACGAACAATATATTCTCCCAAGAAATGGTGGAAAATTTTGGATTGAAGAAGATTAACCATCCCACACCTTATAAGGTCTCATGGTTGCAAAAATTACACCATTGTTGGTGCATGAGCAAAGCGAAGTCTAGTTTTAGATGGGCAAGTATAAGGACAAGGTGCTCTATGACATAATGCCAATGGATGCTTTGCACATTCTTTTGGGTCGCCCATGGCAGTTTGAAAGGAAGGTGACACATGATGGAGAGAAAAATTATTATAAGTTCGAAAAGGATGGAATGAGAACACTCTTGTACCGTTGAAAGAGGAAGGTACAACTGAAACAAGCAACCCAAAAGCATCACTGCTTAGTGGAGAGTAATTTCTACAATAGATGAAAGAAGAAGAGGTAAGCAATGCAATAGTTTGCAATCCAAAGGTAGTAATTCTACACACTGAAATTGTAGATTTACCTATTGAAGTTTAGGATTTATTGCATGATTTTCATGATATTGTAGTTGATGAATTGTCGAGTGAGTTTCCACCCAAAATAAACATCAGTCATCACATAGACTTGATACCGAGAGCAATTCTTCTGAATAAGGCTTCATATCGAATGACTCCCAAAGAGAATAAGGAAGTGAGGAAGAAAGTCCAATAATTGTTCGACAAAGGACTAAAACCAGAAATTTTTAGTATGTGTGTCATACCTGCAGTACTAAGTCCAAAGAAGGGTGGAGAATGGACAATGCACACTAACTCTAGAAAAATCAACAAGATCACCATTTGTTACAGGTTTCCATTTCCACAGACGGATGATATGATGGACTTCTTGTGTCAGGCAACTTACTTCTCAAAGATTGACCTAAAAAGTGGTTATCATCAAATTTGGATCAGAGAAGGAGACGAGTGGAAGACAACTTTCAAGACCAATGAAGGCTTGTACAAGTGGATGGTCATGCCATTTTCCTGTCAAATGCACCCAGTACCTTTATGTGGTTGATGAATGAATTCTTGAAGGAGTTCATTGGTAAGTTCGTCATTGTTTATTTTGATGACATTTTAGTTTTCAGTAAAACTAAAGAAGAGCACTTGAGACATTTGAAGTATTTTTTAGAAATATTGCAGCAAGAAACATTACTGATTAACATGAAGAAATGTTATTTTATGAAGAGCGAGCTTGTATACCTAGGATTTTTCATTTCTAAGGATGGCTTGAAAATGGATCCGGAGAAGATAGAGGAAATTGTAAATTGGCCCTCGCCTAAGAACATTTTTGAGGTAAAAAGTTTCCATGGATTAGCTAGATTCTATAGGAATTTTATCAGGAATTTCAGTGGCATTTTTGCACCTATCATTGACACCATTAAGAAGGATAGGTAGCCATTTTATTGGAAAAAATAAAAAATAAATTAAATTAAATTAAATAAATAAAAATAAAAAATAAAATAAAATAAAATAAATAAATAAATAAAAACAAAAAAATCAACTATTGAAGAAGAAGATCACTAAGAGACCGGTGTTGAAGTTTCTAGACTTCAATCAAACCCTTTCAAGTAAGAAGTGATGCCAGTGAGACAACCATTTGATTTTTACTGATCCAAGAAGATAAGTGCATTACATATTTCAGCGAGAAGTTAAATGAGTCAAAATAGAAGTACTCTTCCTACGACAAATAATTTTATGTAGTGGTTCAAGCTTTGAAGCATTGGGGGCATTACTTGATGCCTAAGGAGTTTGTTTTGTACACGAATAATTATGCCTTACAGTACGTTATGCAACAACATAAGTTGAATCATAAACATGCAAAGTGGGTAGAGTTCCTCCAAACTTTCACTTTTGTTTTGAAGCACATTAGTGGGAAGGAAAATAAGGTTTCTGATGCTTTAAGTAGCATATTTTTAATCATCTAGGAAAGTCAAATACAAATTTTAGGCTTTAATTATTTGAGGGACTAGTATCACATTGATGTTTATTTTAAAGAATCTTTTGCAGCGTGTAAGAATCTAGTCAATAGGGACAGGAATCCATGGAAAGATTTTATGTTGTAGGATGGGTTATTGTTCAAGAAAAATCAGCTATGTATTACCAATTGCTCAATGTGGGAAAACTTGGTCCAAGAAAAGCATAATGTTGGGTTGGATGGAAACTTTGGTGTTGATAAAAC
This sequence comes from Pinus albicaulis, assembly GCA_034641835.2. NCBI lineage: Eukaryota > Viridiplantae > Streptophyta > Pinopsida > Pinales > Pinaceae > Pinus > Pinus albicaulis. The sequence goes on along the minus strand of CM076577.1, from coordinate 1,329,037,946 downwards.
ACTTGGGCAGCTAAGTCACTTCTATTTTTTGCCTAACATGAAGGCATATGTACAAAGTTATGTGAGTAAGTGCAGGGTATGTCAGCCTGTGAAAGGGAGAATTTAGAATTCTGGACTGTACATGCCTTTACCCATTCCCAAAAGACCTTGGGATTCAATGAGTATGGACTTTGTTCTGATTTTACCAAGAACTCAATGAGGTAATGATTCAATCCTTGCAGCTGTGGATAGATTTACTAAGATGGGTCATTTCATTTTGTGTTCCAAAACTAGTGATGCTACCCATGTGGGTAATTTGGTTTTTGATGAGATTGTTCGATTGCATGGTTTTCCAAAAATCATAATCTCTGATAGAGACACAAGATTCACTGGAAATTTCTAGAGGACCTTTTGGAAGAAACTTGGCACTAAGCTAAATTTTTCCTCAGCCTATGATCCATAGTCTAATGGGAAAACAACAGTTGTAAACAAGAGCTTGAATAATTTTTTGAGGAGTTTAGTAGGTGACCGACCAAATAAATGGGATCATGTGCCACCTCGGGCTGATTTTTCCTATAATGACTCACCAAATAGGAGCATAGGAAATATTCTATTTCAGATCTTGTACGGCATGCATCTGAAGGGAAATTGTAAGCTAAGAGACTTGGGAAAGCTTGAGTTTAGAAGTCCTAATGGAGAGGATTATGCAATAGCCATGAGTGATTTTCATGAGAAAGTAAAACAAATATTACAAAGCACAAGCAACAGTTACAAGCAGCAAGCAAATTTACACAAGAAAGAGATAAAATTTGAAGTGTAAGACGTGGTCCTAGCTCACCTAAGAAAGGAAAGGTTTCCAAAGGGAGAATACAACAAATTTAAAATGAAGAAGATAGGACCTTGTAAGATCCTCCGCAAGTTTTCAGCGAATGCTTATGAGCTGAAGTTACCTCCAATAATTGGCATTTCACCCATTTTTAATGTAGCAGATTTATATTCCTACACAATTGGTGATGCAAATCAAACTTCTAGGAATATTGACCATGATGAAGGAAAGGAACAACAGTGGATGAAACAAATGCTTGTGGAAAATAGTTTAGAGGTTGAAAAAATTTTGGATACACGTGTTTCCAAGAATACCATGAGCAAAGATTAGTTGGAGTATCCTGTGAAGTGGAAATACCATCCGATGTAGGATTCTACTTGGATGAATGAAGCAACACTATAGAAAGTAGGTCATTGTATCGAAGATCTTATGAGCATGAGCTCATAAATTTTTCTTTCTTGGGGATTCTTATTTAGGTACATTAGACTCTGCACATAAACATGAAAATTTATTGAACTTAGACCAAGAGACTAGCAATGTGATGGATTGATCACATGCCAAGGCTAGAACATTTTAAAGTTTATTTGTGAAAATTTTTTGATATTTAGTTAAGAAATAATATTTAAAAGAAATTTTAAATAGTTAAGGATAGGTTTTGATAGTTGGTAGGGAGTTATAACTAATGGAGTGATTAAATTGGTTCACATCAGCGAACTCATTTTTTGGACATTTTTTTGTTTTTCAGTTTTGAAAAAAAAAGGGAACATTTTCTTGGAGTTTTTGGTGTGAGAGAGAGGGAGGTTGTTTTTTTTCTCTATGTGAGACTAAATTTAATGGAGATATAAATTCATACATCCATGAGATAAATATGTTGGAATTGATCCTTAGTTTGTGTGGAATGGATGTGGCATGTGGAGTTACTAGATAACTAAACAGCATTCTTAGACAAGTATTTTTTTTTCAGCAAATTGAATTTGTAAGTGTGTGTGAGATAGTTCATTGCAAATGAATTTTTGAGGTTGTTAAAAAAATATAAATATATGAAGATTGAAATTGATTTGGTCTTTAAATTACAATGTTTAATGAGAAATTTGTGCAATGTATTCCCTTTGTCCTTAAATTTGAATAAGACTAAAACATAGACTTGGAGAACCATATCACAGTTAATATTTAATCATGGTTTGTGTCAAATATTTTGTATTGGAACAAATCATTTTCATTACAGGTTCAAGAATATAGAGCACTTTGTGTCAAGCCAAGAGAAGAAGGAATTTTTGCAGGGGAAAACTACCATATGACTTATGGTATGATTTCTAGTCAAAGAAATATGAAATTCAAAATTTCGCCATTTGGGTTTTGTGCAGAGCGGGGTCTATTTGATGAATCTTGAGATTTTTTCCAAGAAAATCCTATTTTGAGAAGTTTCAAATTGATATTTAAATAGTGTTTTTTCAGAATCTATGAATGATAAAAACGGTTCAATCTGTGAACGCCATCATTATATAATTACTATAAAGAAAAATACAATTATTTTTTGCAATGCTTTTTGCATGGGTTTTGTTAGTGTCAATCTAGCCATACTTCCATCAGTGATCAAAATTACTCTTTTTCATTTGCATATTAGGTGTCTCATACCGAATAAATTTCACCATTCCGCTAGGTCATGGATTCATTGATGGTAGTTTTCCCTCATGATGTATTTGTTGATTTTCCTTTCTATGGTCTTTAGTCATTAGTCACTTTCATTCTCAAAATCATATCAGTAGGTCATAGGATGGGTCTCATTAGATTATAGGGTCTCACCATGGTCAAATTGATGAGTCAAATGTCAATAATATCAGCAAGGTCATGAGGAAAGTCAATAAAATCAAAGTCACTGCACCAGGAAGATCAAAGAAATAGTTTATCCAGCTTGATGTAATTTTTACCTCAAAACCATGTTTTGAGGTGAAAAAATGATATTTTTCCTTTATTATTATCATTCATTATGTAATTTTATATCATCATATGTAATAAGTCACAATTCAGAAGCTGTTATCTCCAAAAAGTGATATTCCTACCTTCAGAAGAGTTTTCCATAGCATTTTTAGCATCAAATCATCCTCCAAGCAAATCCATCAGAAAGAGCCCAGAAAGAGCTTTCCAACGGTATACTACACTCTCAAAACTGACTTCTGGATTGAAATTTATGCCGAAGTGAAGTAAAAGTCCCTATATCCTCATATACCCCCTATTTCCTATTTTTCCTTTAAACTTTTTATTATTAAAGTTTTAATATTTCCCTTAAAAAATCCCTTTTCCTCTTTCTGATTACAAAATCGCATTATAAATTATTTTAAATAAATATGCGATTTATGTATAAACCACTTTCCCAACCATACCTTGTAGAACTTTATAATAAACAATATCAAAGTCCATTATAAAGTTCCGCCATTCCCAACCACTTCCCCTCCATTTCCCGTTGGAACCTTATGTTAAATATTTCAAAGGTTCGTATATATATACATAACCCCCCACCGTTATAAACCACTTCCCCTTTTTCATAACCCCTTAAACTTTATAACAAAGTTTAAGACTTACATCCCGCCCTTCCGAAACCTTTCAATCGCATCGCAAATATTAACGTATGCCCCGATCACTCCAATCGCAAATATCTCTGATATCCCGATCGCATCCCTCCTCCGATCGGCCAATCGCAACAACCTCTGATCGATCAATCGCGTCATCCTCCGATCAATCAATCGCACCCCTCCCTCTGATTACTCGATCGCACCCCTTCCTCCGATCTCTCGATCGCACCCCTCCCTCCGATTACCCGATCTGCTCCCCCGATGGCAAAACCTCAGATTGATCTCCCCATCGTTGATCTATCCCCCGCCGATCCGATGGCTCAAAGTTAATCGGCCATCAGCATCGTCATTCCCAAAAAAAATTCACCTCCTCCCCTCCGATATTGCGATTGTGATTGACCCTGGGCCCACCATACAGTACTTCTTCCCATTTATAATATAAAGGGCCATTCCCTTTGTTAAATCCAAATCTTGTTTTATTTTCATTTTTACAAAGGTTTTCCCCATTCCCCCCTTCCCAATCACATCGGAGATTTCATATATACCACTCCGTCCTACTCCCGATTTCGATCCCCGATTGCGATGTATAATACCTGGTCCCACCATTTAATTCCTCTGCCATTCATTACAAAATTCCCTTCTCCTTTGTAAAAATTAAAATTTTCCCATTTTGTTTGTTACAAAGGCATAATCCCAAATCGCATCGGAGGCTTTTGGTTGTGTTTCACATATGTCTTCCCCCTCCGATCTCGGTTGCGATTAATACGTGAGTCCCTCCTACTCCCCTTCCCCGGTCCTTCGGATTCTGATTGCGATGGTGCCATATTATAATTATATCCCTCTGCCCGACCCACTCCGATTGTGATTGTAATGCGGGTCCCGTTTCCTTTTTTCCATTTAAAAATTTGGTTTTTCCCTTCACGAAGGCTTAAATTCATTGTATTTTATTTCAAAGGCATATTATTTAGAAAAGTTAGTTTTCTCCAAACAATAAAGGAAAGCAAGCGACAGTCAAAAGGCCGAGAACTAAAATAAGCAAAGATTGTTACAGCAGCAGCAAAATAGGAAATCTGTTCATCGAATTACCTATTTTCTTTCATACACCATAACAGAAAAATCTCCAAAGTGGTCAAATGCAATGTTGTCCCTTATTTTCAGGGGCAGATTGTTGTATTTCTTTACTATGATTGTATTTGAGTTCTTCAGTTGTTAGAACAACTCCCTTTTCTTTGGATCTATGTTCCCACATTTCAGTGTATTTATTTTAATTATGAATCATTTGTAAGAAATCTGAGGTCTGAAGTCAGTAACTAAGAAAGTAGGGGAATAGTATGGAAGAAACATCTTGTGCTCCATTGTATAGTTTGAAAGGAATTAATAAGAGATGCAGCTCTGATTTGTGGGATCCATGTGGTATGAGATTTAGCATTTGTTCTTCTCCTTTGTTTCATATGTGAATTGTTATGTTTTTCATTCATCCATAAACATTTCCTTTGAATGCTTTCAAGATAGAAAGGTAGAATCCATTTTATATGCTCTGCCTTGGGAAATCGTTCATGCTCTGTGTTTTTTCTTTCTGTTTGAAAAGGATCCATTTACTGTGCCCTTTTCAGCTCCTCATCGGTCTGTCCATCCCATCCCTATTTAGCTTTATTTTCTAAGTTTCTTGCCTATATTTCCCCATGAAATACCCTGTGTCCTAATTTAATTCCCGGTTTCAACTGTCCCTTTTATCCCACACATCCCTGAAATTCTTTCATTCATTTTATTAAACCCTTTTCCCATCATTTTATCTAGCCTAATATCAGTCCATTTATTGTGTTCCATTGAATATTCTTTCACGGAGAGAGCCCTCTCCTGTCCTTGTAGGGCTAGCTACAAGGCTGAGCATGGTTTAGTTGTTACCCTGTTTTTCCCTTTCAGCCTGGGGTCCAATTCGGGTGCTAACATCTCTGGCGACCATACTGGGGAAAGCTCAAGATTGTTTTTTTGTTAATGTTATTTTTTTTGTAAACTACAGACAAAGCCTGAAGTTATGCCAAGTATCCTTTGAACTACACATTGTTTTGCAAGTGCATAAGTAGATAAAAGTTGCTTCAGTCAATCTCCGGTCTAGTTTTATAAATGTGACATCCGACTTGCAAATTTTCCCCAGTACATCGGATAATCCTAGACTTTTAAATGATGATGTTCATATTTTGATAGGCTGGAAATAAAATTGTTGTAAAATAGAAATTCAACCACACTGGCTTCAAGAAGATACACCAGGGCTAATCCAGATCCAAATCCTCCCCCTGTGTTTGAAAATCCAAATCTTATCCCAAGAATTGTTAGAAGACAAGAGGTATCCTTAAGCCCCAGACCCATCTTCAGATCCTATACTTGGCCCAGTAAATGGTTTTTTGTAGAAGATATTTCCTTTGACAAGAATTTTGATCTTTCTTTATTTAGGAACAAGTTTTAAAATGACATTGATGATACAGTTTTAGATCCTGACTTCCTTGTAGATATTGAAGTTCAAAGAGAAAATTCCTCCATTGACGATTACATTTTGAATTCTCCTCAGTCCATCACTATAACTAATATTCCTGAGCCTTCAAAATCATCACAAGCAGTCTTTCCTCCTCCCAATTCATCAGCATTCCCATCAGTCAATTCCCAATTATCATCTCCTCCATTAACACCTCCCTCAAATCCTACAAATCCTGTTGTAAATCCACCCAGAGTTATGGCTGCCAGGTATGCACCCATGGTCTTACCCTAGGTCCTCAATGATATGCCGGCTGACTATCAAAGTAAAATTCCTATTTTTGATGCCACTCAGAGCATCACAACTCAGCAGCATGTTGATAAAATGAATGAATTTTTTGACTTGCATGAGGTAGAAGAAAAGAATGTGACGACAAGGTTGTTTGTTCAAAGTTTCGAAGGCAAAGTCAGAAAGTGGTTTAAAGCCTTACCACCAGGCTCAATTCACACTTTGCAGGCGTTTCACACTCAGTTCCTGGACTGGTGGGAGGTAAAAAAGAACCCATTTCAAATTCTGTCTGAGTATGAGAACATTAAAAGAAATGTGGGTGAAACTGTGCAGGATTATTGTTTAAGATTCAATGTTGTATATAATGTTATTCCAGCTAATTTGAAGCCTCCTGTGGGACTAGCATTGTTGAAATTTCTCGACGGTTTTGACGCTGACATGAAATATCAGATGCATGAAAGAGATCCCTCTTCACTTGAAGACATGCAGAAGATAGTGGTAAACGTTGAAGCTAATCTACTAGCTAAAAGAGCATGAGCCAGAGTTGAGAAAAGAGTCACAATAAAAGAGGAGGCCTCTACTTCAAATAGTAAAATCGACGCTCTGATCAGAACATTAGAAAAAATGGACGATAGGTTAACCATTGTAGACAGACCGGAGCCTCAAATAAGAAATCTGAATTTCAAAGGGCAGCAACCACAATTTAGAATTAAAAAGAGAGACCAAAGAACGCCAGACCAAACTGCGCCACCACAGCAGCAGATTAAAACTCCTTTGCAGCAGAACTACGTGCAAGGGATAGATTCAGATGAAGATGATCCTGTGATTGAGGCTAATCACTTTTTCACAGTTGATGGTGCGCCAATTTTCCTCACAGAAGACGAAGAATACACAGTGGCGATTCCAGACATTCAAAAAGACCAAAATTTCATTTTGGCCAATGATACAGTACTGGAAGAGGATTCTGATGGCTACCAGAGAGTGTATATGAATGCTCTGTCAGCTCAACAAAGGCAGTACTCTATAAGGAACAGAGAGGTTACAGTCAGTCCCATTCAAAAGAGAAAAGAACTCCAAATGAAGAATGATGCACATAAGAAAGGAAAGGAGTCGGTTGATCCTTCTTCTAGTAAAGCGCCTGCAGTTTATAATACAGCAAATGAAAAGAACCAGCCGAGCATAGTAAAGGAGCCAAAAGAGAAGAAAGATCAGCCCATTAAAGAGGTAGAGAAAGCTCCCTCCTTTAATCTAGAAAATAAAATTTCTAAGTTAAAAGTGTCTATTCCCCTCACAGAGTTGGTGAAGAACAGTGCATATAAAACTCAGGTGTCAAAAGTCTTGCAAATAGATTTTGTCTCTGATATGGTCAAAGTAGAAGATGACTACCCTGAACTTATTTTCGGTCCAGCCACAGAAGAATCTGAAGAAAATTAAGTCCCTCCTTTTGACCTGAGTCTTAGAGTACATGAGTTTATCCTGCATAATGCTATGTTGGACTCTGGGGCCTCACATAATTTGATGCCCAAAGCTATCATGGAGAAGCTAGGCCTTGATATCACTCGAAAATATCATGATTTATATTCCTTTGACTCAAGTAGGGTCCACTGTATTGGTCTAATTAAATATTTGGTAGTGTCTTTAGATCAGATCCCAGCAAAGAATGTCTTGATGGATGTAGTCGTTGCTGATGTCCCACCAAAGTTTGGAATGCTTCTATCTAGGTCTTGGGGTACCAAACTCAAAGGAACTATGCAACTTGACTTCTCTTATGCCACTATCCCTATATTTGGCCAATTGAGGAAGTTATATAGGGAAAATAAAATGAAATATATGATTACCAGAAAAGACAAGCCTATAAATCATCCCATTAATGTTGTCCATACAGAATTTGAGTCTTTTGTCTTGTATTTAGATGGTGGTTTAAATGATGAGAATGTTCAATTGGTACAAGTGGATGAAATACCTGAGATTTCTAAGAATTTCATAGAAGTCCTCAGGAAAAGGATAAAGAAGCAAACACTTCTGAACCTCCTTCCTGCCAGCAGCAAAAGGACAATGAGCAGCTGGAAATCAGCCAAGGTAAAGAAGAGAAAGAAACAAACTTGCAGCATTTTCAAGAAGAAGAAGAAGGTATATGGAGTATGGATTTTGATGGAGTTGTTGGTAAGGATGGAGCTGGCATTGGAATATGGATTAGGAGTCCTGTTTTCTAGCCTGAGAAGGTTCCGAGCAATGTTAGACTTTGTGCTTATAAGTTAGCTTTTGATTTCTCTAACAATGAAGCAGAATATGAGGCTTTGATTGCAGGCCTCAAAATTTTGAAGAAGTTGAATGAAATAAGTATCTCTGTGTATGGCGACTCTGAATTGATAATCAAACAGGTAAAGGGAGAATACCAAGCAAAACATCCAAGATTGAGGGCATACAGAAATGTAGTCCTGGACATTATGAAGACTTTCCCAAAATATACTTTGACAGCAGTACCCCGGATGCAAAATCTGATTGTCGATTCCTTGGCCACTACTGCAAGTAACTTGAAGATTTCGATGAACTCCAGCAATAAGTTTGAGATCTATGTCAAACATAGGCCGGTTGTTTCAGACAATTTAAGGTATTGGCAAGTATTTTGGGATGACAATGAGATTAATGAATTTTTGCAGGGTGATGGAAAATTCAGAGATACTCCCACAGAAGGTGAGTATGAGGTGGATGATCAAGAGTTAGAAGCAAACCAGATGGACGTATTGCAGCTAAAGGATAATGTAATTCCTAGAGGTCTCATACCTCTAGAGGAGCTTTTTGATCAGGATGATGTCACAAAGAAGCCAAGCTTGGTGCCCATGGAAAAAGGAGTTGAAGATGTGAATATTGGAACAGCTGACCAGCCTAAGTTTGTCAAATTTTCAAAGGCATTATCCCTTGAGGTAAGGGAGAAGTATGTTAAGTTTCTTTCTGAATTTTCTGATGTATTTGCATGGGATTATTTATATTTGAAAGTGTATGATAAGAACATAATTCAGCATACAATTCCTATTAGGCCGGATCAGAAGCCTTTCAGACAGAAGCTGAGAAGAATCAATCCAAAGTTGTTGCCATCAATTGAAAAGGAGGTAAACAGGTTGTGCAAAGCAGGAATCATATTTCCTATTAGATTTTCTGATTGGATTTTGAATTTGGTCCCAGTGCGTAAAAATACTGGAGAAATAAGATTGTGTATAGATTTTCGAAACTTGAATAAGGCATCCTTAAAGGATAATTACCCACTTCCGAAAATGGACCATATTCTGTAGAGAGTAGTTGGAGCATCTAGGATGTCACTACTTGATGGCTACTCAGGCTACAATTAGATCTTGGTGCATGAGAAGGACCAAGATAAAATTGCCTTCACAACACCCTGGGGAACCTTCCAGTATGCCAAGATGCCCTTCAGACTGAAGAACACTGGAGCTACCTTCCAGCGTGCAATGGAAATTTCTTTTTCAAATGAAAAAGATGTTTTTCTTGTTGTTTATTTGGATGATTTGACAGTGTTTTCAGGTTCAGATGATGAGCATTTGCACCATCTAAGAGTGGCTTTTCAGCGTTGCAAAAAGTTTGGGATTTCTCTCAATCCCAAGAAGAGCCTTTTTTCCATGGATGAGGGCAAATTTCTCAGGCATATCATCTCTAAAGATGGCATCCGCATAGATCCAGCCAGAGTGGAGGCAATTTAGCTCATAGATATTCCACGTAACAAGAAAGAGATTCAGGCCTTCAATGGTAAGATGAATTTTTTGCACAGATTTATACCTAATCTGGCTGAAAATTTGAGAGGAATGACCAATATGTTGAAGAAATACAGCACTGTTAAGTGGAGTGAAGAAGCTATCAAGTCATTCAATTTGGTAAAATTTGCTTTGTCTAATGCCCCAGTTCTGATTAGTCCCGACTATACTCAAGATTTTATTATATTTTCGTTTGCATCTGAGCATACTATGGTTGTTGTTTTAATGCAAAAGAGAGATGAAGTAGAAAAGCCAATTGCCTTTTTCAGTAGGACTATTAGAGATGCTGCTTTAAGATATAATATTATTGAAAAAAAAGCATTGGTTCTTGTCAAGGCATTGAAATATTTTAGGGTCTATATTCTGCATTCACACACTATAGCATAAGTCCCTAACGCAGTAGTCAAGGATGTGCTCATGCAAACTGATCCAGAAGGTCGAAGAGGCAAATGGATAGCAGTAATGTTGGAGTATGATCTGTAGATCAAGCCCACGAAATTGATCAAAGGCCAAGGATTGGAAAAATTGATGGGCCAATCAAATTTGCGTGCTTTAGATATAAACCTCATTACGGCAATATCAAAAGAGGAAGATGAAGGTTTGCTGGTTCCTATTTCAGATATTTTTCTGCAGTCCCCTTGGTATACAGATATTGTGTATGTTCTTCAGCATCTGTCACCTCCTCCAGGCATGTCTAAGAGTAAAGGTAGATCTCTGAAGCTTAAATCTACAAAGTATTGCACTTTAAACAGTGCTCTGTTTTGGAAGGATCTAGGAGGCATTTTGCTAAATTATCTAGTTAAAGAAGAAGCTCAGAAGGTAATGCATGATTTCCATAAAGGTGACTATGGTGGTCACTTGTTTTGGAAGACTACATCCAACAAGGTATTAAGAGCTGGGCATTATTGGCCCACATTATTTTCTGATTTATATAAAACAGTGATGAATTTTCATGAATGTCAGATTTTCCAAGGGAAGAAGAAATTGCTTCCACTTCCTTTGAAACCTGTTTCAGTGAACGCGCCCTTTTAGAAGTGGGGGCTCGATTTCATAGGAGAAATACATCCAGCGTCCTCAGCACAGCATCGATGGATATTGACTAGGACAGATTAATTTACGAAATGGATCGAGGCCATCCCTGCCAGGCAAGCAATAGATACAGTAATTATTCAATTCCTGGAATCGAATATTTTATCCTGTTTTGGTTGCCCATGTAAAATTGTAACAGATAATGCAGCCGCGTTCAGATCAAAGAAAATGATCGATTTCTGTGACAAATAAAACATTGTGCTGGGCCATTCAACAGCATATTATCCACAAGGTAACGGCCTGGCAGAGTCATCGAACAAATCACTGATGAATATAATTAAGAAAATGTTGGAGGAAAATAAAAGAAATTGGCACTGGAAGCTTATCAACACATTGTGGTCAGACAGAGTCAGCAGTAAAAAATCAATAGGTATGTCACCTTTTTAGTTGGTTTATGGTACTGATGTTGTCTTTCCTGATTCTCTTACAGTTCCCGTTATGAGATTATTACAAGAAGTTGGCAGCGAAGATGATGACAACCAGCAAAGGATCAACCAGATGATCCAACTTCAACAAAAAAGAGAAGAAGTGTCACCGAAAGCGAGTCAGTTTCAATACAAGATCAAAAAGATCTATGACAGGAAGACTAAAGCAGAAAAGTTTCAGCTAGATGATGTAGTGTTGAAATGGGATGCAAGAAATGAAGACAAAGGGAAGCACAGTAAGTTTGACAACCTTTGGAAGGGACCATACAGAATTATAGCATACAAGGGAAAGAATGCCTTCTTGCTTTCATAAATGGATGGCCAGGATTGTCCAGGTGGAGCAGTAAATGGTAGGCTACTGAAGCACTACCATTGTTGAAGACATGAAATTAGAATATTTCTCATCATCATTGTATATACCATGTTATTTTGATCAGAGTTCAAATGCATAGTCATTCAAGTCTGGGGTCCGAGGTGAAGGCTATAAAACTTGGATGATATGTGTATGGTTTGGTTTTATTTCAGTTTTCAGTCTTAGTCTAGAGTCAGAGTCAGTTTGCATTTGTGTTAGTTTTCAACATTTTTGACTCCATGCCCAATGGATAAGGCTACTTGGTCTACTATGTTCTTGGCACCTCCAAGGAGCTACCATCCCCATTGGAGCCAATGTTAGTGTCATTCTAGTCATACTGCCATCAGTGATCAAAATTACTCTTTTGCATTTGCATATTAGGCGTCTCATACTGAATAAATTTCACCATTCTGCTAGGTCATGGATTCATTGATGGTAGTTTTCCCTCATGACATAATTTTTGATTTTCCTTTCTATGGTCTTTAGTCACTAGTCACTTTCATTCTCAAAATCATATCAGTAGGTCATAGGATGGGTCTCATTAGTTTCTAGGGTCTCACCATGGTCAAATTAATGAGTCACACTACTACATTTGGTGGAAATTCCGACACTTGGTTCTGACGCTTTTGACCAAATGTCGGAAATTTCCCCAATTTTTTTCCATCCCACCTGAAACCGTCGCTATACCAACATTTATAGAAAGGTGTCGCAATACCGACACTTAGAAAAGTGTCGCCATTGCGACGTTTGGAGGAAGACGTCGCACTGGCGGCACTATGGCCCAACGCGTCGCTATTGCGACAACTGCAAGTGCGACACAATGTCTAAGTGTCGTAATTGCGACGTTTGGAGGCCTTCGTTGCAATAGCGACGCCTTTTCCGCCGTCAGTATAACGACACTTATATGTGCGCTAAAATACAAAAACGAAACTTATATGCACACTACATAAAAATGATTTTATTGTTTCGTATCTGTCGCAATAGCTATATTAACGTCTGATATCACGCGCGCATCCGTCCTCCGCTCTTGCAGAACAACATTCGCCCTCAGCTCTTGCAGAACATAATTTTCCCTCAGCATTCGCCCTCAGCGTTCGCCCTCAGCTCTTGCAGAACAGCATTCACCCTCAGCTCTTGCAAAATGGTAAGTTCTTACTGCATGCCCTTCCTCCTATAGTAGGGTTGACTCTATTTGGGTTTTTTTGGTCAATTCCATTGGATTGTGTTAGGCTGTAGGGTTCTCTGTAGATGTCAAGAATCAAGATTCAATACCCTATATTATCTTCATCACCCAATACAAGATTTAAATTTTTCCCAAAGAAACGCTTATTAATTTGGCAGCCATTATTTCTCCCTACTTTAAAAACCCTACATTTAAATGAAAACAAGCATTGCATTTCAACTACAAAAATCTATTAGTGTTAAAATGTACATGTGTGCTACATTAACGTCTGATATCACGCGCGCATTCGCCCTCCGCTCTTGCAGAACAGCATTCGCCCTCAGCATTCGCCCTCAGCATTCGCCCTGAGCTCTTGCAGAACAGCATTCACCCTGAGCTCTTGCAGAACAGCATTCGCCCTCAGCTCTTGCAGAACAGCATTGGCCCTCAGCTCTTGCAAAATGGTAAGTTCTTACTGCAGGCCCTTCCTCCTATAGAGGGTTGACCCTACAGCCTAACCAAATAGCTCCACTCGAGAAAACTTTTCATAATCTTGGGGCTGGATATACTGCAGAGCAAACAATTGTAGTTATCATTCGTGCTCCAATATATTAATATACTTTTTACTTTGAACTGAAGAAAGGGAAACAAGCAAATGCTAGCCATCATACAATGCTTTGACATAAGAGTTTTGAGTGACATACTTGAAAAAAGAACTCATCGACTGATATTTATAATCAGTTGAGTTATTCAAGTTAAACACAATGTCAAGAATCAAGATTCAATACCCTCTATTATCTTCATCACCCAATACAAGATTTAAATTTTTCCCAAAGAAACGCTTATTAAATTAGCAACCATTATTTCTCCCTACTTTAAAAACCCTACATTTAAATGAAAACAAGCATTGCATTTCAACTAAAAAAATATATTAGTGTTCAAGTGTACATGTGTGCATCACTTGTGTAGGGTATTCCTTTTCCACTTTCACATTATCCAAGAATGTGTGCAGTATAGTTCATATTTTTTGTGATTTAGATTATCTTGAAAAAGGAAAGGTAAATTATTTCCTATGGAAAAAGAAGGTTTTCCCTTTTTACTACTGGAAATGGTACAACAAAGTTCCATTTCTACCCAAAACTCCTATGAAACAGGAACCAAATAAAGGCCATGTCCTTAATGGACATCATTTGGCTTTGAAAATGGCCATTGCACCGTGTTGTTTCTTATATTACATCACGATAGTTTCTTAGGTCATTTCTTGTTTCTTGAGATGAAAAATAACCAAAGAAATTGTGAAGATCCTTTCAAGAAATAAATGATCATTTCTCAATCATATCTCAACTATTTTTTATTTTATTCAGTGGTTGCTTACTTTGAGAGAAATTTGACACTTTTATAAGGAATATAACATAAAAACACAAAATGGGAAGGAATTGATGATGTAGATGACCTTTAGTTGTTGTCAATTAAGAATCGATAATACAAGATGCATGTTCTGTACTACAAATTAGATTCCTTCCTCGAGTTAGGACACAGAGTATTGAATCAAAGTTGTAGTTTCTAACTTCTTGTATTGGTTCATCAATCTTGAAATTCAGACATTGCATGTCTTCATTGCTTCATGTTTGAATAATTTGCATCATATCGTACAATAGGAAATTAGGAATTATGATTACTATTACTTTATGGATCTGTTAAGTTACTTTTAAGTTTGCATGGTTTAGTGTGAAATTATTATAGTCCCCAAACACATATAATAAAGGAATTATAACGTGATTTAAAACATTAAATATCAACAAAATCGTTTAAAGGATATTGAAAGGAAAAAGGTGATGGAAGATAGAAAGTGCCTTACTTAAATGCTCTAGGGATTTTTCAATAGTTGCTCCAAAAGCTTCACTTCAAGGCCCTTCAAGATCGTCTCCAACAATGCTATACCATCAGCTTCAACAATTTTGCTCCAAAAATATCCTCAAGGTCTTCACAACAAGTTTACTAGAAGTTGCTCCAACAATATATTCAATAAGGTTTTCATTGTCAACTCGTCTCTTGTTTGGGTGCCTTAATGTGCAATGACATGTTTCCAGGACTGAATTCAATGCAAGGCATATTTGAAACTCTAACTTTGTCGTCCGGTGTCTTATTAGAAATTATTTCAGTTTTCATTTTGTTTTTTTAAGTTAGATATTGTTTTCAAGTTTTTACATTTATAATTTTATTGCAATGTGGCAGACTGATGAGAGCAGTGCAGGAACAACCCAGAGACGGGATGATCGCGGAAAGAGGCCAGCGGAAGAACATGTAAAGTGCCAGCATTGCTCTATCTTCGGGTATTTTAGTTATTTACATAATTGAAATAATATTAATTTTGTTCAAATATGCAGACACCTAGCCATGGTACGCCTGATGATTCCCTCCTTGAGGAAGAGCTTTCTTCATCCCTATCTCCAGTGTTCTTGTTGCGAAAAAAGGCACGAGATGCAAGGTCGGAATTTAATACTTTGATAGACGCGCCTCAAACACCTGAAACAGAAGAGAGGATAAAACAACTTATGAGCCAACTAGAAAGATATCAGGTAATAATAAAAAGTCAAAAGGATATTTTTTTTGTTCTGCATGAGATGAATTGTGATAGTTTGATTTTTAATTTTTACATTGACTAAACTAACAAAAAGTTCTTTTGTATGTAGCGTTTTCTGGCACTTGCTGAATCCGGTGTTGGTGGTAGTGGGACACAAGGGCAAGATATTTCCCAACAACCCTCTTGTACTCCTTCTACTCCTTTAGGTGCCAGGCAAGAAACACACCCTGCCCAAGCAGACACCCAGCCAACCGCTGAACGTGTTGGCAATGATGAGGCTGATATGGCCAACTACATTATTGCGTTTCCTGGAGCTACACGTGTCAGCTCCAGAGGGACCATTAATGGCACGTTGTTGGTGAACAATGAAGGTGTCCCTATAAAGCATGTACAACTCCCAGGTAAATTTTAATATTTTAACTATTTCATGTACTTTATCTAAAACATATTTATCACGATTTTTATTTTTAAATTAATGATAATATCTTCTTTTTCTTTTGGTTTTATTCTGTGTAGGAAACAATGAGTTCTACAGGATTCTGGAGAGCCATGCGTTGGTAATTTTTGGCTCAACCATACGTACAGGGTGGAATTCCCAAAATTCCAACCTGAAAAAAGAACTTTTAGATTATCTAGAAGCCCTTTTTGGGGTCGGCACATTTGACAGAAAAGCGGTGGCTCAGGTAGCCGGCAAATATTTGAAATATACCAGGGACACCTATAGGACGCAATTGTAATTTAACCCTAGATATGAGCGTCCTCTCGCAGTTTCAGAGAGTGAGTGGAGAGCACTCATCCATGACGGAAAAGAGAAAAGGGCAAAGAAAGAAGGAAAAATGGCAACTGGACCCGCAAGGTAAATTACAACTTTAATTCAATAGCTTTAATTTTCTCTATGTCTAAAATAAAAGTGTGCTACGTCATATCTGACTTCAATATTTTGATGCTAGGTTGCCTGACACCTCAAAGGAAACCAAAGCTAGGATTGAAAAAAGGGCCATCACAAGCTAGGCCAGGGCGGCTACTTGAAATTAGCCGCAAGAATTGTAATTAAGTAGCTAAACATCTTATAATTAATTGTATCGTCTTCCAACGTTTTTGTAATCCTATCAAATATGATTAAAAATACACAATCATATGTAATGTAGGGTGATGACTTCGGAACAGAAACTACAGAGGAAGATAAAAATATCGCTTTCCATTTTGGCTATCAAGCCGTAGTTGAACGTCGCAGAAGCTTGGGGCAGGTCCCAAGATCCAGAATGCCTGATAAGGTAAAACATTAACCTTTCAATATGTTTTTTTTCGTCCATAAATTTAATGTCTAACAACTTTGTTTAAATCAGGGGAGCAGCACTACCGACGAGGAAAATAACCCAGTTTTAGAGCTAGATGTAGATGATCCTCACGTGCAACCTGATCATTGTAGTGGGGACCAGGCCGACAATGCTACTATCAGTGAGGGCCGTGATGGTAATTAATTTCCACTTATAATTTTTTTTAATTATACCTTGATGGTTGTCCTTATAAATTTTTTTGTTTAAATGACAGAGAATGTTTCCCTTGAGGATCTTACCACCAGAGAGGAAGACAGGGCAACAGTCTCAACGGCGACAACTGGTGCACCAGGTAAATAATCTCATTGTAATTTTTTTTATTAATATTACCGAACTAGTTCAATGATATTTAAAAAATGACAATTAAAATTTAATATTATCTGTTTTTGTAGGCGATGCCCCGTCACTGGATGAGACCAGACATCGTGACTACGCAACTAGGTCAGCGCCGACAACTGGTGCACCAGGTAAATAATCTCATTGCAATTTTTTTTATTAATATTACCGAACTAGTTCAATGACATTTAAAAACTGAAAATTAAAATTTAATATTATCTGTTTTTGTAGGCGATGCCCCGTCACTGGATGAGACCAGACATCGTGACTACGCAACTAGGTCAGCGGCGACAACTGGTGCACCAGGTAAATAATATCATTGCAATTTTTTTTATTAATATTACCGAACTAGTTCAATGATATTTAAAAACTGACAATTAAAATTTAATATTATCTGTTTTTGTAGGCGATGCCCCGTCACCGGATGAGACCAGACATCGTGACTACACAACTAGGTCAGCGCTGACAACTGGTGCACCAGGTAAATAATCTTATTGCAATTTTTTTTATTAATATTACCGAACTAGTTCAATGATATTTAAAAACTGACAATTAAAATTTAATATTATCTGTTTTTGTAGGCGATGCCCCGTCACTGGATGAGACTAGACATCATGACTACGCAACTAGGTCAGCGGCGACAACTGGTGCACCAGGTAAATAATCTCATTGCAATTTTTTTTATTAATATTACCGAACTAGTTCAATGATATTTAAAAACTCACAATTAAAATTTAATATTATCTGTTTTTGTAGGCGATGCCCCGTCACTGGATGAGACCAGACATCGTGACTACGCAACTAGGTCAGCAGTGCGGGTCGAAAGGCACGAAACAGGAGCAGAGCATGATGATATTGATGATGTAATTAGGAGCTTTAAAAATAGGAAGAAGAAAAAAAAAATTCGATAATGTAAAATATTGTATTATTATAAGACAAACGTTACCATACTTTGAACGTTTTTTGCGTTATATAAAAAACTCATTTATCATACTATTTTTATGTCAAGCATTAATTGCAATGTTTCCTTGCTTAATTTTTGTTGAATTGTTTTTTTATTAGTTATTGAATATTTTTTTTTATGCTCATGAAAGTAAAAAATGAAATATAGATTGGGTATTGGGGAATTGAGAGTGATGTGAGGGGGGGGGTGAGGGGCCATAAGAGCTTCCACCTTCACGTGGTTGGCCCTGTTTAGTAGAGAATAATTTATTGGAGCGATTTAATCTTGGAGCAAACCACCCTCGATCCAGTGTAGCAACAAAAAAGTCACTGTTGACTTAGTTGCTACTCTTTCGGATCATGGGAGGCTTGTTCCAAGTTCATGCGACTCCAATAAATTGTTCTTGAAACGAAGAGGAGCTTATTCAGGTATGTTTTGACATTTTCAACATATGTTCTAACATTATCATAATAATGCATCTTAGGGTAAAAAATACTACATCAATTACTTGTATTTATTGTATAGATAATGATGGATTTTAATTGACTTGGCAGTGCAGGTACAAATCCTCTTGCATCATGAGCAATAAAACTTTTCAACCAGGGTCATGTCCAGGATATTTTTGCTTGTGCGCTTGACCAGGTTCGTAATGTCACATTTTGTAAGTTCCTTTACAGTTCATAATTCAATATTAAGCTTGTTCATGATTATTATCTAGGTTTTTTGTATGTGTTTTTTCATCTATTTGATTGTAAGCAACTCTGCATGTTTCCTGTTGTTCACTATGATTTCTCCCATTACCACCCCCAGGATGAATCCGAATTTATTTTTACATAGGTTACTTTATTGTTACTATGATTTCTCCATTTACGATTTCATAGGTTACATCATGTAAAGTTGTCAATCTCAAGTTGGTGATGAGCTTTAGTTCTCCAGATTTGGGGCTTTTCTGATATTTTCTCCCTCATGTCATTCTTGCATCACCTCGTTGTTTGAGCATGCCAATTTTCTACCACTTGTAAAAATTGGCACATGTCAATCTCTGAGTGGTGCCACATTTCACCTATTTTCAGTGAGAGTTTAGGGTTTCTCTAACATAGCTTCAGAAATCCGATTCAGTGCCTGCTTGAATATCGTCACATAATACTCATGGTTTGGATTGATGAGCATGTTCTGAATGGTTGGTTGATTCATAAGAACCACCCACATAGTCATCTTGAGATATTTCAGAAGTTTTCTCGGGTTTCCTTTTTCACCGTTTCTAGTGGGTGGGATGGTGTGGGGTGATCCATCAATACTGGTGCTCTTGTAGTAGGAAATTTGTTTTTGGGGATATAAAGGAGCATTTGATGTAGATATCCCATTGGATGCATTCATAGATGGGCACGAGAGGTCTAGAATTTAAATTAAAAATATGCAACCTCTAGCATGGCAACCTGAAGGCTGCGAGAGACACTGGTTAAAGATTGTTTTGTGGTGGCCTTAATATAGTCATGATTTCTTTCTATTATCTTAATGCAAATATATAGTCCGGTCTCATTAAAATGAGGATTGTGGTTGTATTTCTCTTTGGTTGTTTCTCTCTTAATGCTCCAGAAGTTGCCAAAAGTTGTGATAGTTGTTTAGTTTGCTTGTTACAACTTAAAAGTGGTTTTTAGCAATGGGAGTCATGTTTTTTAAGGTTCATACTAATATGAAGATCTTGTAATTCTATATTCAGTATAAGAGAAGATGGCCTCTGCTTTGGGCAGTATGACAACAATTGCCACATCTACCTCATTGGGTAACAATGGAAAGGGGAAGAAGTTGGGTGCAATGTTTGATAATTGTGGCAGACAATTGTCTTCTCTTTCAGTTTTTTCACCCATTTCCTTTAATCGCTCAAGCAGAAGAGGGACTCTGAGATTACGCGACAGAGAGAAGGTAGTTAATACAAGAGATATGGAAAAGGAGTTGTACTTCAACAAGGATGGCTCAGTGACAAAAAAATTGCAGGTCAAAGAAAAAATTATGTTTAAAGGAAGGTCCCCTGCACGTGAAACTTCACTGCGGTGGATCTTTCCTTGTCCACTTATATTCGATTTTAATGTGTTATTTTAATTTTTCATGGAGGGTTGTTATTTTAGATGTGTGCTCTAGTTTTATTTTTAACATTGTATTAGTTCCCCCTCTTAAATGTCTTAGATTTGGTAGGCATAATTTGAAAACTCAAAGGTGAAAGGAAACGTATTTGTTACCCAGTGGTCTAAAAGGAAAGGGTTATGGCTGAGTCAAATTTTATTGTTATTGACAGTGTAATGAAATGTATCTCAATGCTATGGTTTTGGCCTTTTTATTGGTTGAATTAGAGGACCCATTTGAAAATATTGGGGCCAAGTAGGCTGGTTTTCCTTTTTGCTGATGGTTTGGTGTATCTAATTGAATTAGTTGCCTAAGGTATTTTTGGTTGCAAACTCCTTTTCATTTTTCATACAGTATTGGCCTTGTGGAATACATTTGATTATGTGGTCTTGTTAGATCTACAAAATTTGTAGTTGTTTAGTCTTATGGCCGAGGTGCATTTTTATTATGGAAATAGTTGATGCAATATTGTCATTTAATCCTTACTGCAGGGTAGCATGTTGAGAAGTTTCTTGTGAAACATTTGGTATTCAAAATGACACTTGATCCTATACAAGATCATGCACTTGACTTCAAAATTCATATTCAAAGTGTGCCAGACAATTCTTGCAAAATTTCAAATATTTATGTTGTTTTAAACCATTATCTTTTTCATGTATTGGATGTTGAAAATGTGAAAAAGACTTTGGTATGAAACCAACTGGTGAATAATTTCCAGCAAAACAACCACTTCCAAGACATGATTTAGAAGTAGAACATATGTACTTATGTAGCATAGAAAGATATCCTTCATGTATTGTCAATGTTTGGCTAGGGTTATTTTTGGAGAAAATAACTCCTTATTCCTAGAATAGTGATCTTCAATACAAGTAAATGCCAGAGAAGAGAGATCATCGCGTGACGCAACAAAACTGAAATTGGACCCCTAAGGAGAGCTGGTGTGTCTACAATCGCTCTGTCAGTATTTTCCCCTGGTTTACCCCGTTCTTTTCCTCCAGCCTGGGTCTTCATTGACTTCTTCTTTCTTCGGGTTTATTTATCAAATTCGTAGAATTTGATAAATAAATACCATCCACAATGGTTGGACTTTAATTTATATTCCTGACTTTATATTATCTCGAAGCCTTATAACCAATGTTTAACTTTCAACACTTTGTATTTATACTCCACGTTTCTTTTTAAATAAATAACTTGTAATGAACTTTCGGCTCTATATTTCACCACCCAGCCTTACAACAATCACGCTCCATACTTATGCTAATTATCTGCCAATCGTTTAATTAAACAATTTCATTATACTCCGGCCCCACCTATATATATCAATAACCAATCAAACACTCGTATCGTACCTGGCTATCCTCCGCACACCTTAGTTAACCTCCGGGCAAGTTCAACGTGCGACCACCATCCAATGGCCCTTCTCCAAATCAACAACTCTTGGCAATTTTTCTCAGCTTCCAACGTCGGGCTTTAATGTGCGATGGCGCAGGTTAAACGGTGGTTTTCCGGGGGTCACTTCGCCACGTGTCGCTTTCCCTATGGAATCGCTCGTGAATAGGAAATACCACCTACTCCGCAAAAGCAGTGCGATATGGGCAACCCGCTTTTGTGATTCCGCTTGTGGTTTTGGTACAGGGCTTGACCACGAGTGCAAGTCTAGTTCTGCTATCCTTTTGTTTGTTAACTCATGTCCAATCCTCGGGTCAGGTTCCGAAAGCACAACAATCTTGTCTCTTTATTAAGCGGGATTTTTATATTTGAACAGTGTTCACAACCCCGGTTCTCTTGAGTCGAGCCCGCCGGACTTCAAATGGCGATAAACCATAATTCAAACCAAATTCGAGTTCCAAAATAGCCTGCTGACGTCGGCCAATTTTGTGACGCGAAAACCAAATGAATTCCGCCCTAATATTTTTCGGGTCCGAAGTTGGCTGGCGTACGGAGGGAGAGTTGTGACGCAAATTTCTTATCAAATTTGCCCTAATATTTTTCGGGTCATTTTCATTGTTCCCTGCCACCCTTTTGACTTTGTAAATAAAAAAAATTGCGTCTGCGTCATTTTCATTGTTCCGTGTGCTAGCCAGTCTTCCATTCAACAAAATTCAAAAACCAAATGTTAACGCTTGCTGACCGTTACCTTGCTAAAGAGAATTAAAGCCGAGTATTTCAGGGTTCTTCTGTCATAACCAGCGCCTGTTTAAACACGTTTCATTTCCCGTAAACAGATATTTATTCCAATTCCCCGCTAAACTCTGTAAAAAAATCCTGGTTTTAGTTTTAATTCTGCACTAAGGTCTGAAAAGAAGTTCAGTTTGGTCTTTTTCGTTCCCAGAACTGCAATTATATTCCCAAAACTGGTAATTGTGCCCCTTTTCCACAAAAACCCCGAAATTCTATTTCTGAATCCACAAGAACCAAAAATGGAAGTTCCTGTAGCTCTGAATGTCGTGCCCATCAATGCCCCTCACAAGGACTTGGATTATTTGCCTTTAGCTGATATGGATTTTCAAATTAAGGACTTGCGTCTCAATGAGAATCCTCTTCGAATATTTTGCCGCTACAGAGACAATTATTTGAATGGTTCTGACATCTTTGGACTTTGGGAATCAAATCTTCCTATGTACCTTCTCCCCTCAGTCCATATTTTTCCTAAGTTAATCCATTATTGCTACGCAAATTATGATCCCAACCAACGAGCAGTTTTATCCCCAAGTCAAAATGTCATTTTCCCAATAACTGCTCAGTCCATAAATGAAATGCTACAATTCCAACTTGGTAAAGCTCTCACTCCCCTGTCCATGGTTGAATTACTTGAGAAATCTACTAAGTTATCCCATGAAGAGTTAAACCGCCTATGCCAAACCTTCATGTTACCAGAGCATCAGCCTAAAAACCCTCCCCCTTATGGTTATGATTTCTTTACTGATGAGGGTAGAGTTATTTTAGACATTATATCTTCCATAATGAGCTTCAATACTAGTGAGTATGTTGATCACCTAACCCTAGTATTGTTATCCATTTTTACCCCTGGACAGCCTCCTGCTGTCAAGTACGATTTTGCATCTTATATTGCTGACAAAATCCATGATCAGTTCATGAGATTTGAGAATGAGAGAGTATTTAAGTATTCTTCTGTCATATATCATCTCATGATTTACTTTCAATCAGAAAATTTCCCTTTTTATGTTAAGAAACTTGATGCCAAAGGGAATCCTAGGTCAGTCATCTTTTGGTCTACCATTACTCACAATTCCTCTGATTCTCCTTATTCCTATAATGAG
This sequence comes from Pinus albicaulis, assembly GCA_034641835.2. Taxonomy (NCBI): domain Eukaryota; kingdom Viridiplantae; phylum Streptophyta; class Pinopsida; order Pinales; family Pinaceae; genus Pinus; species Pinus albicaulis. The sequence continues at coordinate 1,329,014,419 of CM076577.1, read as the reverse complement.
TTTGTCGACCTTTTTGTTCATCCTGCAACTACCTTGTTGACAAGAGTCTCTCCTCCTAGAATTAACAATGAAATCAAGAAAATCCTTCAGCTCTCAAAGCATTACAAGATAGGTGACTGGTACCTATATCAAAACTACACAGAGATCAGGATATATGGATGTGAATTATGCCCATTCAAACCGCCCAAGTATGTCCCAATGAGACTCTTTGCATTAGAATATTTCAGGCAGATGAATAATTCAGATATAATTCATTTTTGCAATGCAAAGAAAAAGGCTTAACTCAGGATCAAGAGCCAATTAGGTCCCTTCATTTGTAACTCTAGGGAAGCTGGACAGGAAGCCGAAAGGATTTTAGAAGACCATCTCAGACTACAAAAGAGTTTCTATTGGGTGCCTTATGATCCAAACAACTTTATCTGTGATAGAAGAACGAAAAATAAACAGTCACCATACATCCATCAAAGAATCCCAGAAATAGAACAATATGCTAATATGGATGAATGGACAGAAGGGACATTGGTTGAAAAAGATAGTGAGCAAGTCAATGTTGAAAATGTAATGAAAGATCTTGAAAAGATACTTGACCTAGAATCTTTTGGACAGGTGCAGGGATCTTCTTCAGCCAGGACTTTACAACAAAATTTGCAGGAGATTAGTACAGTAGCTGTAGAATCTAAAGGAAAAGAAAAGGAGCCTGATATACAAATAATTGAAAATTTCATAATGATAGAGCAACCAGAGGCTTCTAAAGAACAAGGTCAAGGACAAATTCCTCCTACTCAGATCAGTGAGCCAGAAATTTCTATTTTACAAACTCCTCTGAATATAGAAAAGGGAAAAAAGAGAGAGGCTGAAACAACTACTCCTATTGGTGGCTCTTCTGAACAGCAAGATGTTAAAAAGGCAGAAATTAACTCCCCTTCCAGAAGATGAATCATTTCAGGAAATCCCTGACAGCCAGGGAAGAGAAGACAGTCAACAAACATATACAGGTAGTGGGACATCCACTAATTTTCAAAAACAGGGAATACAAAGGCAACAAAGTGCAGAAATATCTTCTTTCAAACCTCCAATAAAAACTGCCTGGGACATCAAAAGAACATTCACCAATATAAAGGCCAGGAACGATCCACTTAGACTTAAAGTGTACAACCAATATTTGAAGATGGCTCCGAAAAATCAAGAAATATTGATGTCAGCTTATGACATCCAACAGGGTAAGATGTTAATGAGCCATTTGAAGCCCAAGGTGCGGCAGCCTCAGATACCTGCAGATTACGTTAGGACTAATTTTGAAGTCTTAGTAAAGTATATCCATCCTTTAGATCAAATTGAGCTACACAAGCAAACAGGTGAGATGATTTATTCTACTCTGACGGATAAATCAATGATGACCCATAATTTTCAGGATTCTTTGGATAATACTAATACACAGTTGTAGCTTGAAAAAGCCTCCTCCCAGGCTAAGGATAATAGAATCAAAACTTTAGAGGAAATAATCATTGGTTTGGGTCATAATCCTAAATATGTGAAAGGTATTGAAGCTTTGATCAAGAGAAAAGATGATGATATTGCAACTCTGAGAAAACAATTAAAGTTACCGGCCTCAAGACATCCACAGACTACAGAAATCATCAAACAAAATTCTGAGGAAGAACTAATGGATTTTCTCTTAAAATTGAATGAGCAACTTACTGCAACTGAAAAAGAGCTTGAGAATGCATTAAAAGATAAGCATGCAAATATTCTAGTATCTACAGCAGGAGTAGTGACAGGTACAGCAACAACAGGTCAGCCAGTAGAATTGTCACAGAGCAACACTGCAAATTTGAACACTGATGAATTAACAAATTCAATGGAAGATATGAACATTCAGGCCATAGAGCTTCACAAAACAAAGGAACAATTGGCCACTCTAGAACATAAATATGATCTTTCAAAAATGAGTGTTGCTGATAAAACAAGAGAAGTGAATAAATTAGAAAAAACAGTCAAAGCATTGGAAAAGGATCTCACATTGGAGAAACCTTTAAAAGAAATAAATGAAATTCTTTGGGATAATATCATTCAATCAATAAAGGATGTTTGGTCCTCAATTCAGATAATGGATGAACAGAATAACTTAGTTAAATTGGCTCTGGATGAGATTGAGAGATCAAGACAAGAGTTGGGAAATATGTCAGAAGAGGCCAATAGACTTATACATTTTTTGAATACTCAGACTAAGAATCAACTTGCAGAAATTGGTATTCAGGACAGGACCGGAACAATTCTGGAAATAAAGAAAGTTTTTACTAAAAGAACTCTGGTACAGAATTTAGAACAAAGGTGCTCAGATATGCAAGAAGAAATCATTTCCTTCAAAGAAAGATTGAATATTTTGTTAAATAGAGGATTGCCCAGTCCTATAGTTGCATAAGATAAGCTAATGGACCTTGATAGTTATGTTGAAAAATTGGACAAATATGCTGATAATCAAGCTAGTTCTTCAACCAGTTCATCAACAGCAGCATTGCCTACAGGGAAAAACCTTCATGAAAGATTGGAGAATTTATTTTATCTTGAGCATGAAGTAAATCATTTGTTCCCAAATCAACCTGATTACTTCAGACATACTGAGGCTGATGAAACACTAAGAGAGTTGCAAATGACCAGAGTGCCAGAAGTTCAATGGTGGGAAGAAATGATAGAACTTTTGTAAAAAATTATCCTTGCATAAATTTTTGCCTATTTACCACAGTATATCATGATAAAAAGGATAAAAGGATGAACAAAGGTCAAAGAGTATCAGAGCAGTTAAAGAGTATCAGTGAAATGAAATAATCAACATAGAATTACTAAAGACGACAGCAGCAAGCCAAGATATAGGGCCTGCCTCCAGCACATTCTTAAAAGAAGGAAACAGCACAACATCAGTTATCATTTTTCTTATCTATGAGACAATCTGTCTCTATATTGTTGTAATGACTTCATGGACTATTTTACTTCATATAATATATTAAAAATAGTGTTTTTTCTCTTGTGAAAAAAAAAATGATTAATGTTTATCACTATGCCTTCAAAACTATCGATGTTGGTCTATGTTGTTGGTTTATTGATATGGTTTGATGGTCTTCCTCACATGATTAGCATTTTTCTCTGTTCATGGATTTTGGGTACTTTAATTTGTATTTGGAACAATGGACACCGGTATTCTATCTGTTGCTTTACTATTCTACATACTGCTATTTCACTTTCTTATAGATGCCTCAGGCATATTTGGATGCTTTCTCGGATTGTCGATAATCTCCATGTGGACCGTTACTGGGTTTAATATCAAGTCCCTGTATGTGACATGGGGTATTTTTCTATCACTGTCTAGGTTGGGACTTCCACATTTCTGGATGGATATTTGGGTTCCAATCTTCAGATGTGAAAATGTAATGACTTCATGGACTGTTTTACTTCATATAATATATTCAAAATAGCGTTTTTTCTCATGAAAAAAAAATGATTAATGTTTATCACTCTGCCTTCAAAACTAGCGATGCTGGTCTATGTTGCTGGTTTATTGATATGGTCTCATGGTATTTTTATATTTGGGACATATCACACTCCTCACATGATTAGCGTTTTTCTCTGTTCAAGGATTTTGGGTACTTTAATTTGTATTTGGAACAATGGACGTCGGTACTCTATCTGTTGCTTTACTATTCTACATACTGCTATTTCACTTTCTTATAGATGCCTCGGGCATATTTGGATGCTTTCTCGGATTGTCGATAATCTCCATGTGGACCGTTACTGGGTTTAATATCAAGTCCCTGTATGTGACATGGGGTATTTTTCTATCATTGTCTGGGGTGGGACTTCCACTTTTCTGGATGGATATTTGGCTTCAAATCTTCAGATGTGAAAATGTAATGACTTCATGCACTGTTTTACTACACATAATATATTCAAAACAGCGTTTTTCCTCTTTTAAAGTTTCATTTTTTTTTTAAATTGAACCTTCCGTCACCATTCCGACGTCTTGTAAGCGTCGGATTGTGACAGTTTACAGACATCGGAAGCACGACGTCCAAAACGTCGCACCACATTTCGTCGTAATTGTGACATTTTACAGACGTCGGAAGAGCGACGTTCAAAACGTCAGACCACATTTCGTCGTAATTGTGACAGTTTACAGACGTCGGAAGAGCGACGATCAAAACATCGGACCACATTTCGGTGTAATTGTGACAGTTTATAGACGTCAGAAGAGCAACATTCAAAACGTCGGACCACATTTTGTCCGAAGTGCGACAGTTTATAGAGGTCGGAACTATGACGAATTAGGAGACGTCGGAAGAGTGATGCTTGTTTGGAAGCGACGAAAAAGTGTCGATACTGCGACACTTTTTAGTTGTGTCAGAACTGCGATGGTATGGTAAACCACGGTTTTCCCGCCCTCTAACTGTTGCTCCTGCGACGACAATGTGTCAGAATAGCGACGATTTGGCCGTTGGAATTTCCACCAAATTCTCTAGTGTCAAATATCAATAATATTAGCAAGTTCATGAGGAAATTCAATAAATTCAAAGTCACTGCACCAGGAAGATCAAAGAAACAGTCTATCCAGCTTGATGTAATTTTTACCTCAAAACCATGTTTTGAGGTGAAAACATGATATTTTTCCTTTATTATTATCATTCATTATGTAATTTTATATCATCATATGTAATAAGTCACAATTCAGAAGTTGTTATCTCCACAAAGTGATATCCCTGCCTTCAGAAGATTTTTCCACACCATGTTCAGCACCAAATCATTCTCCAAGTAGATCCATCAAAAAGAGCCCAGAAAGAGCTTTCCAACGGTATACTACACTCTCAAAACTTACTTCTGGATTGAAATTATGCTTAAGTGAAGTAAAAGTCCCTATATCCTCATATACCCCCTATTTCCTATTTTTCCTTTAAACTTTGTATTATTAAAGTTTTAATATTTCCCTTAAAAAATCCCTTTTCCTTTTTCCAATTACAAAATCGCATTATAAATTATTTTAAATAAATATGTGATTTATGTATAAACCACTTTCCCAACCATACCTTGTAGAACTTTATAATAAACAATATCAAAGTCCATTATAAAGTTTTGCCATTCCCAACCACTTCCCGTCCATTTCCCGTTGGAACCTTATGTTAAATATTTCAAAGGTTTGTATATATATATATAACCCCCCATCATTATAAACCACTTCCCCTTTTCCATAACCCCTTAAACTTTATAACAAAGTTTAAGACTTACATCCCGCCCTTCTGAAACCTTTCAATCGCATCGCAAATATTAGCGTATGCCCCGATCACTCCAATCGCAAATATCTCCGATCTCCCGATCGCATCCCTCCTCCGATCAGCCAATCGCAACAACCTATGATCGATCAATCGCATCATCCTTCGATCAATCAATTACACCCCTCCCTCTGATTACCCTATCGCACCCCTTCCTCCGATCTCCCGATCGCACCCCTCCCTTTGATTACCCGATCCACTCCCCCGATGGCAAAACTTTCGATTGATCTCCCCACCGTTGATCTATCCCCCACCGATCCGATGGCTCAAAGTTAATCGGGCCATCGGCATCGGAATTCCCATATGTGTTTCGCATCCTCCCCTCCGATATTTCAATTTCGATTGACCCCGAGCCCACCATACAGTATTTCCGCCCGTTTATAATATAAAGCGCCACTCCCTTTGTTAAATCCAAATCTTGTTTTATTTTCGTTTTTACAAAGTTTTTCCCCATTCCCCCCTTCCCAATTGCATCGGTGATTTCATATATACCACTTCTTCCTACTCCCGATTCTAATCCCCGATTGCGATGTATAATCCCCAGTCCCACCATTTAATTACTCCACCATTCATTACAAAATGCCCTTCTCCTTTGTAAAAATTAAAATTTACCCATTTTGTTTTTTACAAAGGCATAATCCCAAATTGCATCAAAGGCTTTTGGTTGTGTTTCACATATGTCTTCCCCCTCTGATCCCGATTGCGATTAATACGTGATTCCCACCTACTCCCCTTCCCCATTCCTTCTGATTCCGATTGCGATGGTGCCATATTATAATTATATCCCTCCACTCGGCCCACTCCGATTGCGATTGTAATGCGAGTCCCATTTCCTTTGTTCCATTTAAAAAATCGGTTTTTCCCTTCACGAAGGCATAAATTCATTGTATTTTATTTGAAAGGCATATTATTTAGAAAAGTCAGTTTTCTCCAAACAATAAACAAAATCAAGCGACAGTCAAAAGGCCGAGAACTAAAATAAGCAAAGATTGTTACAGCAGCAGAAAAATAGGAAATCTGTTCATCGGATTACCTATTTTCTTTCATACAACATAACAGCGAAATCTCCAAAGTGGTCAAATGCAATGTTGTCCCTTATTTTCAGGGGCAGATTGTTGTATTTCTTTACTATGATTGTATTTCAGTTCTTCAGCTGTTAGAAGAGCTCCCTTTTCTATGGATCTATGTTCCCACATTTCAGTGTATTTATTAAAATTATGAATCATTTGTAAGCAGTCTGAGGTCTGAAGTCAGTAACTAAGAAAGTAGGGAAATAGTGTGGAAGAAACATCTTGTGCTCCATTGTACATTTTGACAGGAATTAATAAGAGATGCAGCTCTGATTTGTGGGATCCATGTGGTATGAGATTTAGCATTTTTTTTTCTCCTTTGTTTCATATGTGAATTTTTATGTGTTTCATTCATCCATAAATATTTCCTTTGAATTCTTTCAAGATAGAAAGGTAGAATCCATTTTATATGATTTGCCTTGGGAAATCATTCATGCTCTGTGTTGTTTCTTTCTGTTTGAAAAGGATCCATTTACTGTGCCCTTTTCATCTCCTCATCGGTATGTCCATCCCATCCCTATTTAGATTTATTTTCTAAGTTTCCTACCTATCTTGCCCCATGAAATACCCTGTGTCCTGATTTAATTCCCGGTTTCAACTATCCCTTTTATCCCACACATCCCTGAAATTCATTCATTCATTTTATTAAACCCTTTTCCCATCATTTTATCTAGCCTAATATCATTCCATTTATTTTGTTCCATTGAATATTATTTCACGGAGAGAGCCCTCTCCTGTCCTTGTAGGGCTAGCTACAAGGCTGAGCGTGGTTTAGTTGTTACCCTGTTTTTCCCTTTCAGCCTGGGGTCCAATTCGGGTGCTAACAGGTTTCATGAGCAAGGAATTTTATTTTTTAGTGATGGCTCCCACTGTGAGCCTTTAGGATTGGTCATAAATTCAAAGAGAGTCAATTTCATTAATGAAGGACCCCTCTTGGGCATGTTACATTTTGTATGAGTCATTAGGTAAGTATAAATATCCCTTTAAGACCAAGTAAAGTCTCCTCCTACAAGTCAGCTTCAAAGGATAGTAATATATTCATAAAAGTACACGTCAGTTAACCACATGTTAGGTCAGCTAATTAGCATGGGAAACAACTATAAATAGGGAATCTCAACCCTATTTCAAAGACAAAATTTCAAAGATAATTTCGTTCATCATAATTCTAAAGAAAGAGGTTTAAAGTGCAGTGAGGAAGTTTTTTATCAAGCGAAGGAGGAAGAGTAAAATCCAAGATTATTCTTGATCTATTTTGGGTGGATACTTATCACATGTGCAATGTATCAGGACTGAAGAAGAATATGCTTTATCACAAGTCAGCCACAGATAAATTTAGAATGATACTGAAGTTGTATTACCATAATATAAGCCTCCATCTAGAGTAGGGGAATTCAAAACATCTAACTGTGTTAAGAGTTGAATCTAGGTCTGTAATATTATAGGCTTGATTCAAGAAGTCGAGAAAGGAATCTGAGATCTAAAGGGAAACTGAGAAATAGGAAGAAGAAAATATTTTTGCAATCGTTGACTCAAGGAAAAAGAGGAAGCTTTGTGTCTTGGTCTTGGAGTGGCGAATAGGGAAAGGGTATTGGTCTTGGTATTCATCAATTGAAGTCTCTATAAAATAATATATTTTTTTGGTTTTCCTCTCAAATAGGAGAGGTTTTGGCCCTCTTTTTAGTAAATTTAATGTTTTAAATTTCTTACATAAATTATCAACCAAGGTTTGTAAACTGATGAAGTGTAGTGCATTGTATGTTCTTAGTTAACCTTTCTCCTACTTCGTTGTATGTATTTTTATATTGTTTTGGAGGTTTTGTTTTTTATGTTTAAGAATGTTAATCTAAAAACTATGAAAGGAATTAAATGAATCTAATAAATTTCAAGAAGGAAGAAAAGGAAGTGTTCCTAAGTTAAACTAATTTACATAAAAATAAATCAAAGACTGTTGGCTAGTTAGAATCTAATCTGAAAAACAAAGTATCTATATTAATGATTTATACCTTAACATTACTTATATTCCATGGATGAATCTTATATCTGAGATTGAAATTGAAATGTTATTCTAAGTGAAAGCATAAAAAGATAAAAACTAATATATATTTAGTTACTCCAGCATTCAATGTGAAGTGTCACCTTCTTGAGATGATGTGTAAGCAGCTAACTACACCTTTAACTTCTAATGTTCTAGAAAAGCAAGTAAAGTGTGCAAAGGAAAAGAATTAATGTATATTCAATTACTCCAGCATTCAATAGGAAGTGTCACCGTCTTGAGATGATGTGTAAGCAACTAATTATACCTAATGATCTAGAAAATCAAGTAAAGTATGCAAAGGAAAGCTTAGTAATTGCATGAATTAAATATTCAATCATTCAGTCTAGAAATATGATAAATAAACTTCTTGGAATGACCTTTAGGAACATCAGTGATGCAATTAAATGAGGATCTAAAAGAAAATGTAAAAGCATGAAAAGTTAAAGCTTAACTAATTGTAAACAACTAATGTATGTTTGATTTACGCCAACATTCAGTATGAAGTATTACACTCTTGAGATGTTGTGTAAGAAATCAATTATACCTTAGTTTCTAAGTTCCTAGAAAACAAGTAAAATGTGTAGAGGAAAGACTCAATAACTGTATGAATTACAAATTCAATCATTTATTTTAGAATCATCATCTTGAAATGACCTTTAAGAACATCCATTGATACAATTAATTGATATTTCTAATATAGGACAGCAAATGACAAAATAGTACAAGAAACTATATAATTGTGAATTTTTATTGCTTCAAACTTAGTTCAATTTGAAAATAGAAAGATATATCCTCACGAAATATTTCAGAAGAACCTTGATTACACAGTTATGATTTAATTTTATGCTAATGATCAAAACTGAAATGTAACATTAATCTACTTTAGAAAACGGAATTGACAAAAACAAAGTAAGAAAATTAAACTAAAACAATGAATGAAAAACCTCCTCCAGTGCAAATGCCCTTTGCAACTAATTCGGTTGAAATCCTAGTTGGTTAAATATGCACTTAAGCAATTATTGGCATAAACATGTTCCTTGTATTATAATAGAGCGAAGTCTTAAAACAATATAGTGTTTCATCAAAATCTTAACTTAAAACTTAATTATTATCGGTTCTGTACAACCGGTATTTAAAGAAAATAAACATATTTTTTTATGAGCTAATTCTGCTACAGGTGGCTAACCTTGACTTATAGAATTTCAATTTGAACGTTTAACTCTTGATTTTCTATGATAGAGCAAATCAAGAGTCCTTTTGTTCTCAGCTAACATTCTTTGACCATGCCTTTGACCACGATCTCAGGCCTCCTTTTCTATCGATCTAGATCGAGTAGATAGGACAAAATCCATGTCGATATGATTCTGGAAATGCCTATGTGGCTCATTTCTCCATTTAAACCCTGGAACCTGTTATACCATGAAACTAGCTACGAAACCCATGATTAGCTGCAGAATAAGCTGCGTTCTGTAGCCAAATTACAAAAATCCATTCGAATAGCAAGAACATCAGAATATAATATGGCAATCATTTAAATGCATTCCTTGAGACAAAACATGACATTTATCATTGATTGGATTATGTAAACTTATGATAAAATAAGGGAAAATGGTGATAAATAATGTCAAAGAGAGGATAATTCTGAGGTTCAACATACCCCCACTGTGAATTCATTGCATGTCCTCATGAAATTTACCAAAAATGTGAATTCTCCTCTCCTACTAAATTTTTTCAAACACTTCTTCTAACACATCCAATTTCCTTCTTTTTATTTTCTTTGAAATGATTTTCATTCTGGGCTTCTTCATAAGAAGCTTGTATTTGAGATTAATGACTGCCTTGTTTAGTGACTTGTTATTTCTTTTCAACTCCCTATTCTTTTTGTGCCACAGTCCTAAATATAAAATGGTATTGTCAATAATTACCTTTTCCAACTTATTCTGCTGCTTCAAGGCCTCATTCTCCTGTTTGATATGCTTATTCAATATCTCTAGTTCATAAATTTCTTGTTTGAGAGTTTCAAATAGAAGTTCTTATGGATTGATAGGATTCATTGTTTCACTTCTCTTCTCCAATGACTCTATGTAATCATATATTTCTTGTTATGCCTGGAGATTTTCTGATGGGGCTACCTTCAAAATTATGAATAGGAGAGTTTTGAGGACTGTGTGGAGGAGAAATATTGACAGAAGATGGTATTGGATTTTCTTCATCTAAACTTACAAACTCTATCTCTTTTGGTAGTGTTTTCTTCATTGAACCTCAGAGTCTGGAGCTCCTTCTCAACTATAGAGGATTTTCATTTTCCTCATTTGTATCCTTGCTTCTCTTTCTTATCTTACCACATGTCTTGACTTTATTTTGATTTTTGTTCTCTGTTAGCACTTCAGAGATGAGTTTTTCATCATTTTTCTGCAATGAAGATGCAAGTCTTTCCTCTATGTTTGTATCGGTCTTCTTCCTTCTACTCTTTCAAACATTGTCTTCTTTAGGTTGTTCTAGTAATTCTTGAAAATGGTTTCTAATAAGAAAAATATCCAAGGAATCTCCTATTTTTTTCAAATGAAACTCAACAAGTATTTTTACCAACCCATGATGGTGCATGGTGTTATCTATAAATTGTATTCTCTTATGCACATTTGTAAACATTATTTTTAAGATATTCATTAGAAAGAAGGGAAGATTTATTTCACCATTCTCTAATAAATTCATCAATAATCAAATATGATATATATACATGCAACCAAACCTTCCTTCACATGCAATAAATTTCTGTAAAATCAAGAGCATGTTCCTCCATTTATTTTAAGCACTGAGCTAGGAATACCTTTTCTAAAAACAGAGACATCCATACCTGAGTTTTTGAGGATAACCTTCTGTGATTCATTGTGAAATCCTTGTTTTTTAACCACATTTCTCCAACCCTTGGAAGTTTTGTGGCTTCGGCCATGAATGTCTCAGTAACTGTGAACTTGATGTCTCTAATTTCCACTTTTGTGCCATCAAAAGACCGAGCAAAATATTTTGCAATCTCTTTGTGAAAACCATCGAATTTCTCTATGAATTTTAGCCATCCTGTTAGGTCCCTATATTACTAGTTTATTCCCTTATTGTTATTAGTGTGGCCCCCTTATTATTAATGTTGTACCCCTATAACCCCAATATTGTTATTATTGTACCCTTACATTATTATTGTTAGGTTGGCTAGGATTACATTGTGGCCTCATAGAATCCTATATATAGAAGGAGGTTTTGGTCATTTGTATCATCCAAGAATTTTTTATTTATGTAATGTATTGGAGGTTTCCCCCTCGAAGTGGCTTATTTCTAAGGTGTTTATCTCTCTTTTCTTCTATTTTGGAGCTAGTTTCATAACATTTGGTATCAGAGCTTTTGATTCTAAGGTTTTGCTACTCCAAACTGGTCATTGTGGAATTTTCGCTATAAATTTTTTTCTACGAAGGTTTAGAAGCTAAAAATTTTACAAATTGAATCCGAAATCCTGAGGAACGTCGTGGAAAAATTTCAGATCTTGGTTCGCAATATTTTTGTAGATATGATTTGTGTAAGTTAGGGATTTTTTCGGGATCTTGAATTTAACCTAAACATGTCATCGTGGAATTTTCTCTATAAATTTTTTTCTATGAGGGTACAGAAGCCAAAATTATTACAGAGCGAATCTGTAATCCTAAGGAAGGTCGTGGAAAAATTTTAGAGCTTTATTTGCAATATTTTCGGAGATAGGGTCTGTGGAAGTTAGGGATTTTTCAAGCTCCTAAATTTCATCTCAAAGAGGTGACTGTGGGAAAATCATCATAACTCTCTCTCTCTAAGCATTGGATTTGAATTCTGTAAAATGTGGCTGAAAGTGCACAGAATATAGTTTCTTTTGTATCAATTTTAGAGCCGAAGGAGGAAGCAGTGACACGTGACATGTCGTACAAGGTCGCTTTACTAAACTAGTCCATAATTAGGTCATTGTGGGAGATTGGGCATAACTTTGTCTTGTAGAATCCAAATCAAGTGAGACCTGTGGAAATTTAAAGAAACTTCAGAGGGCTACTACAGGGCCAAATTTCAGATATTGAAGATCCAAAATCACAGAGATAATTCAGTTTCAATATCGAGCTCCTCAAAAGCTAGAAAAAGGTGTGTATTTTTTAAACAAGTTTGCATAACATTTGTTTGAAAAATCAGTTTAAAGTGATTACAAGGGAATATTGAAGCATAGATATCAGTATTGAGTTATATAATGTCTCCCAAAAATAATTCCACACCCATTAAGCCCTCATAAATCTATACTATGATGCATGAAGAAGAATAATTGTAGTATGAAATATCAAAATTACGGTACCAAGTGCAAGAAATTTTGATCTTACAAAGAGAAATCAAAGATGACATAAATGGTTTAAAAGAAAAAATGGAGGCTAAGTTGGATGGTTTTAAGGATCAAATGAAAGCCAATATGGATGAAAAAATTGTGGAATATCACATCGAACATCAACAACAAGTTCTCCAACTCTCAAAGGATAACCTAACTTTGGTGCAGAATCGAATGAAACAACAATAAGATCAACATCGCAGTGAAATAAGTTAGGAAGTAGTCACAGAAACAAGAACTTGACAACTACCAAATCTATCAAATTCAGAGTATCTTATCAAGTGGAAGAACTTACCCATTGAATATTCCACATGGAAGGATGAGAATTTTATACAGAAGCATCCAGAAATAATCAAGCGTCGAGGGCAACACTTGTTTGAATGAGAGGGGCATGTTAGGTCCCTATATTACTAGTTTAATCCATAATTGTTATTAGTGTAGCCCCCTTATTATCATTGTTGTACCCCTATAACCCCAATATTGTTATTATTGTGCCCTTACATTATTATTGTTAGGTCAGCTATGATTATATTGTGGCCCCATGGACTCCTATATATAGAAGGAGGTTTTAGTCATTTGTATCATCCAAGAATTTTTCATTTCTGTAATGTATTGGAGATTTCCCCCTCGAAGTGGCTGATTTCTAAGGCGTTGATCTCTCTTTTATTCTATTTTTGGAGTTGGTTTCGTAACACATCCATCCTTTTGCAACATTTCCTTGATCTATAGATATCCTTCCATATATTTTATTCCCACTGGTTCTGATCTAACTATTAGTCTCATGCCTTCTATTATGAAGAGTTCTCAATCTTCAGAATTATCCTTCTCTATTTATGAGATGAATTAGGTTACAGATTTGATGAAAGGCATTAATGGTTTGTAGGAATAAATAGGTGATATGGATTTGGGTTTTGAAGAAACATAGACAGATATGTCACATCAATAGGTCATGATCGTTAATCATCAATGAGGGAGTTAATTGTGGACCGTTATGAAACATAAACATAATGCGGAGGATGTGGCTGATATGTGGTATGATGGAAATAGCAATCAAATCAAATGATGATCTGGCAAGGGAGCATATGACCATCCATATTATACATGCTAATGTTTTAACCTTGCTATTAAAACAATTTTTTGCAACTTTACCTTTAGAACTAACCTTTTCGTTGTTGTTGCTTTGGTGATGATTCTTTAAGTACCTTTTAGCATGCTGGTCTTCAAAATGTAGTCCTTCAATTTCTTGTATTCATCATTTGTTTATAGGCTGTAAAAATGTTTCAAAGCTGCTGAATGAAATGTAATGTGGTTGCAGAATAGAATCAGTTGTAGAATGGAATCAGCTGCAGAATGTGATTAGCTGCAGAATGTATTCAGTTGCAAAATTTAGTCAGTTGCAGAATGTAGTCAGCTACAAAATGTAATCAGATGCAAAATGTAGTCAGCTGCAGAATGTGATCTGTAAAAAAAATGAAGTATAGCTATGGAATGGAATGTAAGTGGAATATGATTGTGAAATGGAATGAAAGTGGAATATGACTGTGGAATGGAATGAAACTGTAAAATGGAATGAAAGTGGAATATGACTGTGGAATGGAATGAAACTATAAAATGGAATGAATTTGTATATTATGAGCTACAAAGATAGAATATGAATGTATTTTTGTGTACTACTTATTTGCAAAAAAGAAATGGAAAATATAGGATGTCAGAAATCTCTGATTTTCACCCTATATTTTCTGTATAAGTATGCCAATCATTGATTAGTTTTCATACTTATACACCTTTTTTTTTTTTAAGTAAAAATAAAAGCTAAGTTAGTGAAGAAGAAGTATTCTTCTTCACTAACTTCATATCAGTATTATCTTGGAAAATATTGATAAAATAATCTCTTGAAATTGGCTTACGATATACTTTCAACCGATGACCATTCACAAGACGAGGTACCTTTTCTTCATCAATTGTCCTTATCTTGACTACTCCATTATCAAAGACCTTTTCAATCTCATATGGCCAAGCCAATGAGTCTAAAATTTTCCTTGAAAATCTTTGAATTTTGAATTGAACAAAAGTGCTCAATCCCTTGCTTGAAACTTCTTCTCCTTGATATAATTATCATGCCATTTAGCCCTTTGTTGCTGGAATATACTGGTTCTTTGAACTGCATCTTTCCTGATCATCAAGCTCATTGAGTTGCTCCAATCTATGTTACTTTGCTTCTGATAAATCAAGTCCCAATTGGATTGCCATCTTGAAGGTTTGAATCTGAAACTCTATAGGGAACAGGACTTGCTTTCCATAAACAAGTTCATAGAAAGTATGTCTTTTTGTATTCCTCCATGTAGTTCTATAGGCCCATAAGGCTTTAGGAAGCCTTTCTGCCCAATATCTTCTGTGTAGATGTATATTCTTAGTGAAAATTCCTTCGATTACCTTATTGGTAGATTCTACTTGACCATTTTCTTGTGGATGATAAGGAGTATAATTTCTATGCTTGATCATGTAATCTTCCACAAGCATTTTCACCAAATTGGATGTAAAATGGGATCCTTGATCTGTCACAATTTCTCTTGGGACACCAAAATGAGTGAAGATATCCTCAAAAAGATAATTAACTACAGAACGTTCATTAGCGAAAGGTAATTCTTTAGCCTCTACCCATTTGGTGACATAATCAATACATACCAAAATATACTTCTTTTGTTTAGATGGTGGATTGATTGGTCCAACAAAATCTAAGGCCCATTTTTCAAAAGGTTCAATTAGTACCTGAGGTTGTAATGGCATTTCATCTGAAGGAGCAGGTTTCCCTACACTTTGGCAACTGTCACACCTTTTAACATATTCTTTGTCATCTCTAAATATGGATGGCCAAAAATATCCTAAATGAAGGATTTTATAGGTTGTCCTCTTGTTAGCAAAGTGACCACCACAAGGTTCATCATGGCATGCCTTAAGAATTTTAGGCATTTCATCTTCTCGAACACACCTTTTGATAATGAGTTATGGACTTGTTTTATACAATTCATTTGTAATCCATGAGTATATTTCATTTATTTGAATGATTTTTCTTTTCTCCCTAAGAAACAAATGTGAAGGTAATTTTCCTATGACTAAGTAATTAGAAATATTTGCAAACCAGGGTGTTTTAGTAGTTATTGCAAAAAGATATTCATCAGGAAATTTATCTTCAACTAGAGTGTCATCTTTGATATTTTGAATTCTAGACAAGAAATCAGCAACTGTGTTTTGTTTTCCAGGTCGGTCTAGAACAATGATGTTGAATTCTTTCAGCAGTAATAACCATCCTGTAACTCTGCCATTAGTAATAGATTTATTCATTAAGTATCTAATTGTAGAGTGATATGTATGAATAAAAGCTTCATAGTCTGTAATATAATTTCTGAATTTGTTGATAGTGTTATCACTCAGATTTTCCTTGAAGTTTTTGGGAAGAGGAAAGGGGTCCGAGGTAACCACAAACCAACTTTTAGGTACAGAATCTAGCCAATCTGTACCCAGAGAGGGCTCTCTCTGTAAAATTTAGCTTTGTTTTGAAAGATATTAGGCTAGTTATAAATTCCTGGGAAGAGGAAAGGGGTCTGAGGTAACCACAAACCAACTTTTAGGTACATAATCTAGCCAATCTGTACCCAGGGAGGGCTCTCTCTGTAAAATTTAGCTTTGTTTTGAAAGATATTAGGCTAGGTATAAAGTCCGGGGGTTTTGTTTGAATTTGGGTGGTGGAATTCGATAGCTGAGGGCAAGATTGATTAGTTCAGGCCATTGGGCTAATGGAGTCAAAAGGATGGCTTAACTGGATTAAGTTTCTTAACAAAATATGGTTTCACAGGGCAAGATAATCAACAAGGAACAATTATAGATCTTTAAAGTGAATGAAATGGAATTAAAATGGATGAAAGGTAATTAAGAATCTTTCAACACATTCATAAGAGGGAAATTGAGTGATTATTAATAAAGAGCAATTAAGTATTCTTTACTAAATAATCAAAATGCATAAACTAGAAAAACAAGAGAAATTAAGAATTCACTGTTTAAACCAGTTTAGAAGAAAACATTTAGAATAACAATGATTAAAATCAGATTACACTTAAGCACTTTCTGATTTATTCCTTTTCACTAATCATTTAGAAATGAAACACAGTGATATAATAAACAAGTATAAAAACTTTAAAACACAAGAGATAGATGACTTATTGATCCTTTGTCTGACACATGAATCCTGTAAAAAGTCTTTCGCTTCAAATCATCATCCAACTAGCCACAAAAAATTTCTCCAACAACCCTTTATTCCACAATAGTCAATGTTACAGAAAAGTCTAAGAATCCCCCCTCAATACTCATATTGATGGAGTATTTATACAAAAAATTATACAAAATATCTCATAAAAAATTGAGATATAATCTAGGATGACTCATAAGTATTTTACAACAAACTAGAGACATATGGTCTCGTAGATAAGAAAAAATGATAACTGATGTTGTGCTGTTTCCTTCTTTTGAGAATGTGCTAGAGGCAAACCCTATTATTTGGCTAACTGTTGTCCTCTTCAGTAATTCTGTGTTGGCTGCTCTGTTTCATTGATACTCTATAACTGCTCTGATACACTTTGACCTCTATTCATCCTTTTATCCTTCTAATCATGACTTACTGTAGTACATAATCAAAAATTCATGTAAGGATAATTTTTACAAAAGTTATAACATTTCTTCCCACCATTTATCTTCTGGTATTCTGGTCCTTTGCAGCTTTCTCATAGTTTCATATATTTCTGTATACCTAAAGAAAGTTGGTTGAAATGGGAACAAATGCTTTACCTCATGCTCGAGATAAAACAAATTATCCAATCTGTCATGAAGATTTTTTCCTATAGGAAATGCTGCTGCTGATGAACTAATGGAGGAACTGGCCTGATTGTCAGCATACTTGTCTAATTTCTCAACATAACTTTCAAGGTCCATCAATTTATCCTCTGAAACTAAAGGACTGGGCAATCCTTTATTCAACAAAATATCAAATCTTTTTATGAAGGCAGTGATTTCTTCTTGCATGTCATAGCATCTTCGTTCCAAATTCTGCGTTAGAGTTCTCTTGGTAAAAACTCTCTTTATCTCCAAAATTGTGCCTGACCTGTCTTGAATGCCAAGTTCTTCAAGTTGATACTTGTTCTGAGTATTTAAAAAGAAGATAAGTCTATCAGCTTCTTCAGGCATGTTTCCCAATTCTTCTCTTGCTCTTAGGATTTCTTCCAGAGCCAATTTGACCAAATCATTCTGTTCATACATTATTTTAATTGAGGGCAAGACATATTTTATTGACTGGATGATGTTGTCCCAAAGAATTTCATTTATTTCCTCTAAAGGCTTCTCTAATGTGAGATCCTTCTCCAATCTGTTAACCAAATTTTCTAATCTGTTGAACTCTCTTGTTTTATCTGCAACACTCATCTTCGAGAGATCATATTTCTGTTCCAAAGTGGTGAGTTGCACCTTTGTTCTCTGTAGCTCTGTCACTTGGAGTTTCAATTCCTGCATTGACTTTATTAATTCTTCTATACTTAAATTGGAAGTATGCACCTGTGACAATTCTATTGGCTGACCTGTTGTAGATGTACCTGTAATTTCTTCTACTGTAGATGTTGGAATATTAGGTTGCTTGTATTTCAATGCCTTTTCAAGCTCTTTTTCTATTTCATTAAGTTGCTCATTCAGTTTCAAGAGCAATTCCATTAATTCTTCTTTAGAATTTTGCTTCATGGTTTCTGCAATCTATGGATGTCTTGATGTTGGTAATTTCAGTTGTTTTCTCAAAGCTCCAATATCATCATCCTTTTTCTTGATCAAGGCTTCTATTCCTTTGACATCCTTGGGATTATGACCCAATCCAATAATAATTTCCTCCAAAGTTTTTATCCTATTTTCCTTAGCCTGAGAAGAGGCTTTTTCAAGACTTAACTGAGCATTAGTATTTTCCAAATAGTCCTGCAATTTCTGAGTCATCATTGATTTATCTGTCAGAGTAGAATAAATAATTTCACTTGTTTGTTTATGCAGCTCAATTTGATCCAAAGGATGAATATCCTTTGCTATGATTTCAAAATTAGTCCTGATATAATCTGCAGCTGTTTGAGGTTGCTGCACTTTGGGTTTGAAGTGACTCATTACCATATTTCCCTGCTGGATGTCATAAGCTGACATCAATCTTTGTTGATTCTTAGGAGCCATATTCAAACACTGATTGTAAACTTGAAGTCTGAGA
This sequence comes from Pinus albicaulis, assembly GCA_034641835.2. Lineage (NCBI taxonomy): Eukaryota > Viridiplantae > Streptophyta > Pinopsida > Pinales > Pinaceae > Pinus > Pinus albicaulis. The sequence goes on along the minus strand of CM076577.1, from coordinate 1,328,995,338 downwards.
GGATCATTTCTGGCCTTGATATTTACGAATGTTCTTTTGATATCCCAGGCATCTTTCACTGGTGGTTTGAAAGATGTCACTTCTGCACTTTGCTTCCTTTGCAACTCTTTTCTCTGTAAAGTATTGGTTGTTCCACTTATTGTACATGTTTGCTGACTACCCAATTCCTCTTGTGTCTGACTATCAGGAATTTCATGAACAGATTCCACTTCTGGAAGACGGTTCAATTTTTTTTTTAAGCATCTAGCCGTTCAGAAGATCCACTGACAGGAGTAGCTGCTTCAGCATCTCTCTTTTTACCCTTTTCTACATTAAGAGGAGTTTGTAAAATTGATATTTCTACTAAATTGGTATGAGTAGGAGAAACCTATACTTGACCCTGTTCTTTAGAAGTTTGAGGTTGTTTTGTCATTGTAAATTTTTCTGTAATTTGGATATCAGCCTCTTTCTCCTTTCCTTTAGATGCTACCGTAACCAATGCACTGATTTCCTATAGATTTTGTTGAGAAGTCCCAGCAGAAGAAGAACTAATACCTGGTATCTATACCTGTCCAAAAGAGTCTAGATCAAGTATTTTTTCAAGGTCTTTCATTAAATTTTCAACATTGACCTCCTCACTATCCTGTTCTACCAATGTCCCTTCCATCCATTCATCCATATTGACATACTGTTCAATTTCTGGGATTCTTTGATGAATGTATGGTGATAGTTTGTTTTTCATTCTTTTATCACAAATAAATATATTTGGGTCATAACGTACCCAATAGAAATTTTTTTTTAATTTAAGATAATCTTCTAATATTCTTTCAGCTTCCCTTCTAGCATCTCTAGAGTTACAGACAAAGGGACCTAGCTGACTTTTAATCCTGAGTTAAGCCTTTTTCTTTGCATTACAAAAATGGACTATATCTGAATTGATCATCTGCCTAAAATTGTCTAATGCAAAGAGTCTCATTGGGACATATTTTAGCAACTTGAATGGGCATAACTCACACCCATATATTCTGATTTCTGTGTGGTTTCGATATAGGTACCAGTCACCTATCCGGTATTGCTTTGAGAGCTGAAGAATTTTCTTGATTTCACTATTGACCCTAGGAGGAGAGACTCCTGTCAACAAGGTGGTTGCAGAGTGTACAAAAAGGTAAATAAACTCATTGTAGGAATAAGGATAATCACGGGAATTATGAGTGATGGCAAACCAAAAGATAACAGACCTAGGATTTCCTTTGGCATCAAGCTTTTGACATAGAAATGGAAACTTTCTGATTGGTAATAAAGCATGAGATGATAAATAACAGAATAATACTTGAACACTCTTTCAGTCTCTAATCTCATGAACTGATCATGGATTTTGTCTGCAATGTAGGAAGCAAAGTCATACTTGACAGCAGGGGGTTGTCCAGGGGTGAAAATAGACAACAATACTAAGGTTAATTGGTCAACATATTCACTAGTATTGAAACCCATTATAAAGGATATAATATTCAGAATAAGTCTACCCACATCAGTGAAAAAGGTATACCCATAAGGGGGAGGGCCTTTGGGCTGATGTTCTGGCAACATGAAGGTCTAGCATAGGTGATTTAACTCTTCGTGGGATAATTTGGTATATTTCTCAAGTAATTCTCCCATAGAAAGGGGAGTCAGGGCTTGACCAGGTTGCAATTGTAACATCTCGTTGATAGACTGAGCAGTTATGGGAAAAAGGACGTTTTGACTCGGGGATAAAACTGCTTGTTGATTGGGATCATAGTTTGCATGACAGTAATGGATTATCTCAGGGAAAATGTGGACTGAGGGGAGAAGGTACATGGGAATATTGGATTCGCATAATCCAAAAATGTTAGAACCTTTCAAGTAATTATCTTTGCAGTAGCAAAAAATCCGAAGGGGACTTTCACTGAGAACCAGGTCTTTAATTTAGAAATCTCTGTCTACTAAAGGCAAATAATCTAAATCTTTGTGAGGGGCATTCAAGGGTGTGACATTCAAAGCCACGGGTATCTCCATTTCTGGTTCTTGTGGATTCAGAAATGAATTGTGGGTTTCGATAAAAAATGGGCACAATCACAGGTTTAGGAATGCAATTGTAGTTTTGGGAATTGTCTTGAACTAAAGGCCAATCTTAAACTCTACTTTAGTTTTCGTGTAGAATTTAAAATAAAACCAGGCTTTTACAGAGTTTAACGGGAATTTGGGTAAATACCTATTTTCCAGGAAATAAACAACGATGAAAACAGGTGCTGGTAATAGCAGACGAATTCTGGATGCTTGAATGCAAATTTCTTCAGCACGGGAGCAGTTGGCACATTTCGACAGTTGATTTCAAAAATCGTTGCATGGGACAGTGAAAATGACGCGGGTATGTTTGTTTTATTCACAAAGTCAAAAGGTTGGCGGGTTTTTAATTTTTTAATGGATGACATCAACAAGTACGGAGGTTTCGTTAGGGGAGGCAGGCGGTAAGTGGTTTCCATCTCACCACTTTTTAGGAAGGGCGGTTTTCAGCGGAGGGCGAGCGATTCCATACGATGAACAATGTGTGGCACAGCATTGTTCAGAAAACTGCTTGGCCATCGTGCGTTATCGTTCGGACGAGGATGGCTAGTGATATGGATGATAAACTTAGATCTGAGATAAGTTGATTGGATGGTCCTCAGGAAAGGAAGATGGCAGAGAATTAAAATGGCGGGCCCAATGCAATTTATTATGAATTAATCACATCGGGGGCGATTTGATTAGTGGATACAGGTTATTAATTAACCATGAGGATTAATTAACCCTTTTTATATGGTGGGGATGTGAATTTTTGTTTTGATCAATTAATCAAAGTATAAGGTTATATTTCAACCAACGGAGCGAGATATTATATTAATTTGAAAATTATATTATTAAAATAATACAGGAAAAGGGGAAAATTGCATAGGGATTAAATAATAATTCAAAAATTAATATGGAAAATGAACAGAAGCGCTAAGTATAAAACATCAAGGTAATGTATTTAACTTATGCTTTTATGAATAGGGTTTTTATGAAATATTTCATGATTTTCCTAAGTAAAATGGGATTTTACTTAGGAAAATATTTTTTAGAAGTGAGTGAATGTTATATGAATGGTTTCAAGTACTTAGGCTTTTCCAATTATTGGGCCGAGGGTCCGGTCCCTCCAAAAGTCAAGGAAATGTCTTGAGCCCCTTTAATTTTCAAATGCCTTAGTACTTAGGGGAAATTAGTGAAATTTTGAGGGAAAGATGAGAAGGGAAGTTAATAATTTTGACTTTGCTTTGCTTGAAATTCTTCCAGTGTAGTGTCTGCCTTTGCACTTGTGATGAATGTAAAAATTAACATATTTAGAGAAATTATTCATCACATGTAATTCTGCAACATCATCTACCTACCCTACCTACTTTACCCTACCATTTTTTCTTCTTTATTAGGGTGCACTTAGACTGACAAACCCTTATCACACTTTTTCTTTTACATGTGGAAATCTATCTAATTCTAACCTTATTACATTCAAGGGCTCAGATTAAACTGTTGAGCTCCTTTTATTTACTCTACCTATCTACCTATCTGCCAAGATTAAACAGTTTGGTCAGATTTTATTTTCTATCTATAAAACATACAATTGAAAGATGAACTAGCCAAGCTTAAACTGTTTGATTGTTCATAAATTGTGGCATAAGATACAAGTTGCATACAATTTTTATTACATAAGAGCAAAAAGTAGTGGCATTTAGACTTGCACACTTTCCTTGGCCTTTCTTTTAGTGGGGTTCATTTTATATTACTTTTTTGGCCATTTTTATTCTTTTCACCCTTTGATTTTTCTTTTAGGGTATACCCTCATTACATTTTTTAAATTTTTTGATTTTTTTTAATTTTTGACAATATGGAAACCTTTGCAACAAGAAAAGGTACGAACATATTACATAGTCCATCAAGTCAATCATGAAATATGACACCTATTGGTATAGGAGTCTAACACTGGCTCCACATGGGGGTGGCTTTTCCTGGTGAAAAGTCAAGAACAGCAGGTCAGTTGCCCTCAGAATGATTTTGACTGAACCATGGAATCTTCTTCTTCTTGCTACTTTATTGTATGTATGACAGTAATACGTCTGAAGCTTAGGGCCTTCTCTTCAGGCTTCAACTCTAGCAAGCTACTATCCTCTCCAAACTATGACATTACAAAGGATATAGTATGTACATGTTAAAAATCGGAATATCTTAATAAACAGGATCAAATTAATGTTTCAACATTCAACCATTAACTGGCCCATCTTCAGTTTCTGTACCATCGAAGTTTTTCAAAAAATATGTGTTGTTTCCTTATAAAACATGAATAATATAAGGTCCTTTCCACAGGAAGTCAAACTTCCCATGTTTTCCTTTATCCTCTCTTCTGGAATCCCATCTTAAAACTTTATTTCCAAGTTGGAAATATTCTGCCTTTGTCCTTTTATCAAATATTTTCTTTAGTTTCTCTTGCAATACTTGGGATCTCTGATATACTTCTTCTCTAGTCTGCTGCAAATTGATAGTCTGATTTATTCTCCTTTGAATATCATTAGGTTCAACTTGAGCCTCTTGACGTAATTTCATTACAAGAACTCCTAAAGATGAAGGAAATACAACCTCAATACCATAAACTAACTCATAAGGACTGGTACCAATAGATTTTTTGGTGGTGAGTCTGTCTGCCCATAATGCATTTGTAAGTTTCTTGTGCCAATTTTTCTTATTTTCTTCCAATAATTTCTTAATAATATTGATGAGACTCTTGTTGGAAGATTCATCCAATCTATTACCCTGAGGGTAATAGGCCGTGGAATGACTTAAGGTGATATGATATTTATTACAGAAACTTATCATTTTCTTAGATTTGAAGGCAGCAGCATTATCAGTTATGATCTTCTCAGGATAGCCAAATCTTGATAATATATTAGTTTCTAGGAATCCTATGATCACATTGTCATTGGCTTGTCTGGAAGGAATTGCTTCTATCCATTTGGTAAAATAATCCATGGCAGTGAGGATATATTTGTGTTGGCCAGAGGAAGGAGGATGGATTTCTCCATTGAAATCCAAGCCCCATTGTTGGAAAGGTTTTTCAGTAGAAATTGGTTTCAGGGGTAAAGGTAATAGTTTTCTCTTGTCTTCAAAGATTTGACATTTATGGCAAGCAGTGACAAATTTCTTTACATCAGAGAACAAGGTTGGCCAGTAAAATCCAGCCCTTAGGATTTTGTTTGCAGTTGATTTCCAATAAAGGTGTCCACCACAGTCTCCTACATGGAATTCATTGAGAGCCTTGTCAGCTTCATATTTTAACAAACAATTTAATAGAATACCATCATGATTTTTCCAAAAGAGAACATTATCTAAAATACAAAAATTTGAAGATGTCATTTTTAAAAACCTTTTCTTTATTCTGGATAACCCCGGAGGAGCTTACAGGTTTAACAATACATAAATTATATCAGCATACCAAGGTGAATCTAAGAAGGTCTAACTGATTTGTGGAGTCGCCATCTCTTGATTGTCATCCAGTTCATTAATATCCAGGGCTTGGCAATTTGTTTCTGTCATGAGTTGAGCCAATCCCTGTCCTTTTATGAGCTTTGTAGGTTTTATTTCAATATCATATTCTAATATGGTAGAAATCCATTTACCTCTTTTGCCTTCAATTCCATCCTGATTTAAGATGTCTTTGACAACAACATTTGGTACATAGGCTATCACATGGGAATACAATATATAGATTCTAAAATCTTTAATGGCTTTTACAAGTGCAAAAGCTTGTTTTTCCATGATGTTGTATTTTAATGATGCATCCCTTAGTGCTTTACTAAAAAACGCTATAGGTTTTTCACATCCTTGATCATCCTTTTGTGATAAAACAGCTACTACAGTATGTTCTGATGCAAATGAAAATATTATGAAGTCTCTATCAAATTGTGGACTGGTAAGAACTAGTGTTCTAGTCAAAGCCATTTTAATTTCTTCAAATGCTTGTTTGTCTTCTACTGTCCATTTAATACTTGAATCCTTTCTTAACATATTAGTCAGCAATCTAATTAATTCAGCTAAACTAGATATGAATCTTCTCAAAAAATTGATTTTTCCTATGAAAGCTTGAAGTTCTTTGATATTTCTGGGATGAGGTATCTGCAATATAGCTTGTATTCTTTCAGGATCAATTATAATACCATCTTTGGAGATGATATGACCCAAGATTTTACCTTCTGCCAAACCAAACAAGAACTTCTTTGGATTCAAAAAAATACCATGTTTTCTGTATTTTATGAATACTTGTCTGAGATGGTCCAAATGTTGCTGATCTGATTTAGAAAAAACAGTTAAATCATCCAGATATATAACAAGAAAATCATGAATTTATTTTGCAAATGCAATGTCCATTGCTCTTTGGAAGGTTGCTCCTGCTTTTTTAAGTCCGAATGGCATTTTAACGTACTTGAATGTAACCCATGGTGTTGTAAAATCTGTTTTATCTTGATCATCAGGATGAACCAGAATTTGATTGTATCCTGAGAACCCATCTAGAAGAGAAATCCTTGAAGCACCTACTACCCTTTGTAAGATGTGATCCATTTTGGGCAGAGGGTAATTATCCTTCAAAGAAACCTTATTTACATTTCTTAAATCAACACATAATCTGATCTCTCCAAATTTCTTCCTAGTAGGTACTAAATTAGACACCCACTCAGAAAATATTATAGGAGCAATTATCCTTGCATCATACATTCTTTTGATTTCTTTTTCAATTGAAGGGAGTAGCCCAGGGTTAATTCTTCTGAGTTTCTGTTTAAATGGTTTCTGATTTTCTGTCAGAGGTATTGTATGTTGAATTATAGAGGTATCATATGATTTCAAGTCTTCATAACTCCAGGCAAAGACATCCTGGAATTCTCTCAAAAGTTCAACATATTTTAATTTTTTATCAAGAGACAAAGATTTAGATAACTTTATCATTTTAGGATTTTCTTCGGTTCCCAAATTATATTCCTCAATATCTACTTTCAATTGTTCCATCTTAGGTTTCTTTGGAATATCGTTAGAATCAAAAAGATCTTCTAGAGGAGTTAATCCTTTAGGAAAATGATTATATTTCAAATTAATGATCTCAGATTCTTCTTCTATAATTTCATCAACTTCCATGTGTTTGAGGTCCTTCATTTATTTTTTGGTGAACTTTGTTGGATGAAGCATTTGAATTGCATCTTCTTCTGAAATGTTTACTTCTTGTTCATTTATTTGATCAGATTCAATAACTGTATCTTCATCTATGTTACTGTTAGAGAATTCATTTTCCAAAGTCAAGAAATTGTTAATCTGCTCATTACTTGCAAACACTTTCCAGTTCTTCAAATTTTCAGGTATAGCTGGTCTGTGTCTAATCTCAGCTGTGAACTGATGATTAGGTTCGAATGGTAATTTACAAGTGCTAGCAAACATTGCAAGACTATGAGCATGCAAATTTTGTTTTCTTGGGATTTTAGCAAGCTGAGTTTGTAGAAAAGTATTGAGAATCTCTACAATTGTTCCTCTATATTCTCTCAGTCTGGGACCATTTTTCAAAAAGTGACCTTTAATCTGTTGAATGATTAAATCAAAATCTCCTATGACAGATACTCTAATTGCCCCTAATCTTTTGACAAGTTTAAGCCCTAGCAAAAGAGCTTCATATTCTGCCATATTATTGGTACATTTAAAGTTTAATCTGTAAGCATGGCCTTCAGCATGATCATTTTCAAGGTTGTGTATCCAAATTTCAACTCCTGCTCCTAACTTATTGACTGAACCATCAAATTCTAAATGCCAAATAATTTCATGTTCATAATTGGTGTCAGGTGATTCAGGAATTTTCTTAACAGTGAGATCTGGTTTTTTACTTTCTTTTGGTTTCTCTTAGGTATCTGATGTTTCATTTTCCTCAGAAATTTCCTGGATTTGAACACTAGATTTTTGAGTTGCAATTTATTTTGGTTCTATTGCTGGAACTTCTAATTCAGTGGGAATATCAAATTCAGCATTATAAAGAATAAATGAATCCATATCAGAATGTACTGAGTAGATGGGAAAATTTTCAGGTTTCTCCTGACTACTGACAACATATTTCATCAACGTTTCTCTATACATTCTCTTAGGTTGACCAAACACTGCAATAGTAGCATATGACATGTCTAATTGAAGAGATCCTCCCAGTTTTACACCCCAAGATCTAGACAATAGCATACCATATTTTGGAGGAATATCTGCTACTACTATATCCATCAAAATTGTTTTTGCAAGGTATTGAACCAATGAAACACACAAATCTTTGATTAATCCTAAACATCTCACCTGATTTGAATCAAAAGAAAAAAGATCTTTGTATGGTCTGGTGATGTCTAGGTTTAATTTTTCCATTACAGCTTTGGGCATTAGATTGTGAGATGCCCCAGAATCAAGCATGGCATTATGAAGTATTTTATCATGTATGTTCAAACTCACATAGAATAGAGGGGTTCCTCCACTTCTTGGTTTTCCATTTACTTCAGGTCCAAAAAGTAATCTAGGTTGGTCATCAAAAACATTTACTGAATCATCATTTTTGGTAATATTGAGTGATCTATTGATTTAGCTTCGGTAGACATCATGTTTAGCTAATTCAGACAATGGAACAACTATTTTTATTTAACCTACTTCAGCTTCCAGATTAAAAGGTTTTTCAGTCTGAGTTCTTGTATTTTGAACAGTTGGATTCTCTTTATCTTCTGTGCTTTCCGTATTTTTCTCCTTCTCAGGAGTGGGGTTGTGGACTGAAGTTGTTTCTAAATTAACTTCTGGAGGTTCCTCTACATTTCCTTTGGGAGGAAGAGTATTGGAAAGTTGTCTGTTGTTCAGTTGACTATCAGATACATCTTCAATTATTAGGTTAGCAGGATTAGGATCTGATCTAGAAAGAATATGTACAGGGGAATTATCGGTTTTACCTTTGAGGGGTTGTTTTGCAGCTTTCTATTTACTTGTTTCTGGGACATCAATTCTTCTGCTCCTCAAATTGTATTGTTTATGGACTTCGTAAATGGTTGTGTCATATCCCTCCTTGAATTAAAATGATTCTCCTGAATGAGTTTGGAATGTATCAAGAATGTGAGCTTCTTGATCCTCTTGAGTTAAAAAGACTTCTGGTTCGTTCTTGCGTTCAGTTAAGTTGTTTATTTTAGCATCTTTTGTTGGTTCATCAAAGGTTGAATCTTCAACATAATTTTCCTGGAATGGGGGCCTAATATTTTGGTCAGGACCATTTTTTCCAGTATTTTGATTTTGGTTCCTTCTGAAATTTGGATTTCTCACAGTATTGCTTGGTTGACCATCCCAAGGAGATTTCCTTTTAATTGTTTCTACTCTATCTCCTAGCCTTTCCATTCCTTTAGTAATAACATCCAGTTTATTTTCAAAAGCTGTGGGTTCTTCATTTGAAGGCATTCTCCTTTCAACTCTGGCTCTAGCTCGTTTCTCTAGCAGGTTGGCTTCAACACTAACAGTTATACTTTGCATCTCTTCTAAAGTTTGAGGAGCTCTTTCCCTAAGCTGATACGCCATATCAGAATCAAATCCATCAGGGAATTTGATTAATACTGAATCTGGAGGAGGTCTAAGGTTTTGGGGAACAACATTGTAAGCTTCATTGAATCTGGTGATGTAATCTTGCAGTCTCATTTGGTCCTATTTTTAATTTTCCAAAGTCTGATAAGAGTTGAAGAGGATCTTTCTTCTTTTCCCATCTGTTTAAAATGTTCTATAAAGAGCTGGTAAGTCAGTAATAATGTTTGCAGGAAGGGCTCTAAACCAGGTCCTGACTTCTCCAGTAAGACTTTGGACAAATATTCTCATTCTTACATCGTCAACATCTATTTCATAAATTTCAAAATAATTGGTCATCTTTTTAGTATGCTGTTGTTCAGTGTAAGTACCAGAACCATCAAAAGGAGTGATTTTACTTTGGTAGTCTTGGGGTAAAGCCACTAGATTGGCTGGTAACCTTAAGGGAGCATATCTGTATGCCATTGGAAGAGATAGTGATGGAATAACAGGTGAGGTTGGTCTATGAATGGTGGGTGGAGGAGTAGAAAGTATAGTTTGAGGTTGAGAGGTTTGAGGAAATTTTTATGAACTTGGAGAGGCTGAGGTGATCACAGAAATATTCGATGTTCCTTCAGAGATAAGCTCAGATTGTATGGAATTTTGCAAATGCTTATCAAGATGTGAAGTAACAAATTCAAATTGTAAATCTTCAATAAATACTGGGTCTGGAACCAAATTGGACAACTCAGATTCAGAAAAATTTACAAATAAAGATGTTTCAAACTACTCATCAGATGTGATCCTCAAGATAAATCCACTTCACGGGACGGATATTGATCTATAGGAGTTGAGAACTTGCGAGCTTTCTTGTTGTCTTGTCTCCTAAAGTCTGAGAGTCATATTCGGATTTTCAAAACACGAATTGGTGGATTTGGATCGGGATTGAACCTGGTGTAACGAGTCCTTTACGGCTTGATTTTCTAGGTGATATATCTTTTTGGTTTTTTTTCTAAATGAAAAAAATACAACTTCGACAATATCTTTAAGAAATTTAAGATTTTGGATTTAAACTTTCTTAAAGACTTATTTGACAAGAGGAACTGATCAAGTATTTGAAACCAAAGTTCAGTTCATAAACTATCCGGAGATAGACTGAAGTAGCATTTATTTACTTATGCAAATCTTATTATCATGACTTACTGTAGCAAAAATTCATGAAGGATAATTTTTACAAAATTTCTAACATTTCTTCCCACCATTTAGCTTCCGGGATTCTGGTTCTTTGCAGCGGAAAAAATTTCGAAGAGGATTTTCACTAAGAACAAGGTCTATAATTTGGAAATCCCTATCTACTAGAGGTAGATGGTCTAAACCTCTGTGAGAGGCATGCAGGGGTGCGACATTCAAAGCCACGGGAATTTCCATTTCTGGTTCTTGTGGATTCAGAAATGAATTGAGGGTTTTGATGAAAAAACAGGCACAATCACAGGTTTGGGAATGAAATTGTAGTTTTGGGAATTGAGAAATGAACTAAAGACCAATTCTAAACTTTGCTTCAATTTTTCGTGTAGAATTTAAAACAAAAGCTAGGTTTTTACAGAGTTTAACGGGAATTTGGGTAAATCCTTGTTTTCCATGAAATAAACAGTGATGAAAACAGGTGCTGGAAATGGCGGATGAACTCTGGATGCTTGACTGCAACTTTCTTCAGCAAAGTAGCGGTTGGAAAATTTCGACAGTTGATTTCGAAATTCGTTTGCATGGGACACTGGTCACTGCGTGAAATAATGAAAATAACGTGGGTTCTTTTGTTTTATTCACAAAGTCAAAGGTTGGCGGGTTTTTTATTATTTTAATGGATGACGTCAGCAAGTACGGTGGTTTCGTCACGGGAGGTAGGCGGTAAGCGGTTTCCATCGCAGAGCTTTTGGGGAAAGGCGGTTTTCAGCGGAGGGCAAGCGATTCCATACGATGAATGACGCATGGCGCGGCACTGTTCAGAAAACCGCTTGGCCATCGTGCGTTATCGTTCGGACGAGGATGGCTAGCGATATCAACGATAACCGTAGATCTTTGATTAACCGATCGAACGGTCACTGGGGAGGTGAGATGACGGGAAGATAACCAGGTGGGCCCGATGTGATTTATTATGAAATAATCGCATCGGGGGCGTTTCTATTGGTGGATTGTTTTTTAATTAACCGTAAGGGTTAATTAATGTATTTAAAACGCGGCGAGGATGTGGATTTATAATTTGATTAATTAATCAACATATTAAGGTTATATTTCAACCAACGGGGCGGGATATATATTATTTGGGAATTTTTCATATTTAAATTAATACGGGAAAAGGGGAAATTTTTGTAGGGATTTAAATAATAAGTTAAAAATTAATATGGAAATGAATGAAGTGTTAAGTGTAAACATTGGGTTAATGTCTTTAACTTATGCTTTTATGAATAGGGTTTTTTATGAAATATTGCATGATTTTCCTAAGTAAAAATGGGATTTTACTTAGGAAAAGATTTTTTAGAAGTGAATGAATGTCATGATGAATGATGTTAAGTACTTAGGCTTTTCCAATTATTGGGCCGAGGGTCCGGTCCCTCCAAAAGTCAAGGAAATTCCTTGAGTCCCTCCAATTTTCAAATGCCTTAGTACTTAGGGGAAATTAGTGAAATTTTTAGGGAAAAATGAGAAGGGAAGTTAATAATTTGACTTTTCTTTGCTTGAAATTCTTCCAGTGTAGTGTCTACCTTTGTTGAAAATGCAACAAGAAGATGGAGCTTAGTGAAATTAAGTCGCCTTCACTAAGTGGGCCCGCGGGCTATTTTTGGCGCAAAGTCTATTTTTAGACTATACCATTTAGACATATGGAGTATGGTCTAGGAGTTGGTAAGATGCTATTCTTGGATGATTGGTAGATTTGGTAAAAATATTAGATGGACCTCTATTTTTAGACATACAGGTCGAAGTCTATTTTTAGACTGCCTGTCTAAAAATAGGTCAGTCAAATATTATTATCCCTTAATAATATTTGGACTATAAACTTCAGTTTATTCTCTTACAACACTTCAGTTGGAGCTACGGATGTGGCTCATGCATCTGACAGAAGGAATTACACTATTCCTAGGGTTTTGGTGAGCTCATGCATGGTTGACTTCAGTTAGAACTCAAGTGGCGGAGTTTGGTGGAGTTGATGAGACAGTTGATGGAGTTGTGTTCGGTTTAACTTAGTTGAACTAGTTGTGTTTAGTTTAACTAGCTAATACACTAGTGATGAGTTGAGTGAATTAAATATTATTTAATTCACTAATTATTAACTCATTATTCAACTCAAGAACACACGCTTACTACAAAGCAGCATGGATGTTTTGGAAGGAATACCTGGAAGAGGTAAATGAAAGGGTGAGTTTGATATTAGTTGCGACATGAGTTGTGCATGAGTCGTGCACAAGAATTGGAGGAGATTTCCCATGAGGATTGCGCAGTTGAAGCCAAGGAGATTCGAACTTGGATCTCTCATTGAACCAACTTGGATTGCGCAATAGAGGCAGGCAATTAGTGGATGAGTTTTGAACCTGTGACTTGTTCAAAACTGAGCTAGTTTGTGTTAACTTTTGGAGACAGTACTGAGTACTTGTGAGGAGTATTGTACTGAGATTGTTACATGTTCTCTTCTATTATAATATACAAATAGCTGTGGGTTTTCAGCTATAAGCTTTCCCCATTACATATTGTGTTTATGTGCACATGCGACTGTTTCTATTTCCGCAAATTGTTGATCAATTGTAGAAGAGGTTATGTGTTATGCATGAATTCGAATTAGTGTATGACCAGGATAATCTCAGTGGATAAATCTTCATTATTTAGCAAATTTATACATGGTATCAGAGTGAATTGATCATCGGGATCTATTACAGTGATTACAATTATTTCGGTAGACAGAGTCTGTAACGGGCCAGGTAGCCTCTGGATCCATCCTTTCTTTGAAAGGTGATATATCCAGTAAATGCCCTTACAGTCGATCTTTGTGCTAGAAATAATTTGTTCTCAGTATCCGGTAAGAAGTCGAGTTTTTGGAGCTGGAATTCGAATTTTGGCAGCGAGAGTGTTTTCTTGGTGCTGGAGTTGAAATGTCTTTCAACGGTTTGCGACTCGAATATGCTCTTGAAGGCAGTTCGAATTATGTTGCATGGAAAGATCGGATGGAGGCAGTATTAGAAGATAATGGGCCGAAGGAGTTCGTAGATATGGATGTTCAAAAGCCTACTGATCCTGCTGAAGTTGAGGCTTGGCAAAAGAAGATGGCGAAATGTCGAAGGATTCTGTTGGAGGGCGTGAAGGATCACATTATATCCAGCCTGCATGGAAAAGCTTCTCCATATTTGATGTGGAAAGCATTGACAGATTTATTCCAAAGCAAGAGTGACCAAAGGAAGTTGGCGCTCAAGGATAAACTCAGAAACATAAAGATGGAGAAAGGCGACAGTATACCCAAGTACCTCACGAAGTTCACCCAATGCAGGGATGAGCTGGGAAGTGTGGGGGTGACTGTAGATGAGGAGGAATTGGTGGACTTGGCTCTCCTTGGTCTTCCGAAGAGTTGGCATTCCTATCAGGACTCTGTCAATGGTCGGGAGAAATTTCCAGGATGGGAGCGACTTTGGTCGGATCTCATGCAAGAGGAGATAAGGCGGAGTACCAGGGACGGACCTTCATCAAAGGCACCTGATGAAGAAAATTGCGCTTTGGCTGCCAAAGAAAAGAAGGGGAAGAGAAAGAAAGCTTCTCAGTCTGGTGCGAAAGGAAAGAAGCAAGACATGTCCAAGGTGAAGTGTTTTCACTGTCACCAGCACGGACACTATGCCACAAATTGTCCGCAGAAGAAGAAAAATAAGAAGGCCGTTGGATCTGCAGCGGGAGAGGCATTGGCCTCCCAGTTCGAACTGGATTTTTCACCGATCGCATGCTTGGTCTCAAGTGTGATGGGATTAGTATGGTTCTTGGACAGTGGTGCGTCATTTCACATGACAGGAGATCGGGATATGTTTTCAAATCTGGAGGAAAAAGATCTTGGAGTGCACATCGAGATGGGCGATGATGGTAGATACAGTGCGACCGGTATCGGTACCATTTCCTTTGAGAGGGAGTCTGGTAAACCCTTCATATTGAAGGAAGTATTGCATGTTCCAAGATTGATGGAAGAATCCTCGATCTTTGTGGCGATGTTGGAAGACAAGGGCATGATGTGGTCTTTAGCAAAGGAGGCTTTGCGTAGTAAGACAACCGGAGAGACCCCAAGATATGGGTTCGAGTCAAGAACCTTATCAGTTGCAAGTAGATGATCGCGCAGCAATGGCATGCAAGGCGGGAGAAGTGGTGGGAGTCAGATGATGATGGTGAGTCGTGGCACAGAGAGCCGGGGCCACCTTCACCATGGAGCTTTGGAAGATCGGCAGCAGCATTTCTCTAATCGGGCTCTGAAGGGCCTCTTGGGCGCAATGTATCGCGGCAAGGTGTACCTTGGGAAAATATGTGAAAGCCACCTTTCACAAGCATAGGATAGTCCCGCCACGAAGATCCTTGAGAGAGTCTTTCCGACAGCTGTCATGCCTCCTACAGTTCTCAAGAGTTTTATAGCAAAGCACAAGTACTATGTGATCTTTGTGGATGATTTCTCTCGGAAGTGTTGGATCTTCTTCATGCAGAAGAAGAGCGAGACATATTCAAAGTTCTGTGAATTCAAGGTGTTGGTTGAGAAGGAATCGGGGAAGCATGTGAAGGCTCTTAGGAGCGACAATGGTGGTGAATTCATCTCTACTAAATTCAAGGCTTTTGCAGCGCAGAAGGGATTCGGAGAGAGCTCATCGCACCCCATAACCCACAAAAGCAGAACGGGGTTGTCGAGCGAAAGAAAGAATGATCGTGGGTGTCGTACGGTTGATGTTGTATGATCGTGGCCTACTGTCATGATCGTGGCCTACCCCTTCACTTGTGGGCCGAGGCATACAACATCGTTAGCATAGTAACCGTTGTCCTCACAAGATACTTGGCATGAGTACACTCTAGAGGAGGCGTTTTCTGGTAAGAAGCCTGATATTTCTCATTTGAAGATTTTTGGCTCACCTGTTTACATTCATGTGACGAAGGATGCCGAGAAGAAGCTAGAGCCGACCGCAGAGGTTGGGATATTTGTGGGGTACACAGAAACACCCCACAACTATCGTGTGTATTTGCTAGACATTCGAAAGACTGTTGTGCGACGGGATATCAAATTTCATGAGGAGAAAGCCATGAAGTGTTCGCTTGAGAGGGAGCCACAGTTGCATGCAGATGAGGAGCTACTAGTTCCTAAAGATGAGCCTCAGGATGTGGATTAGCCACAAGAGGAGGTTCATGAGGAAGAAAACCACTCATGCAACCGCCAACCATCGCAGGGCACAAGCACACGATGGCCGAGCGACCGGCTCAAGATGCAGAGAAGGTTGTAGGACCACCTATAGCAGCTGTCAGCCGTAGACAGACAAATACCGGATCTAAGACAATCGGATACATGGCTCTTATGAGTCAACAAGCCGCACCGGAGCCATCCTCTTTTGAGGAAGCTGTGGAGGAACCCGCATGAGTAGATGCCATGATCGAAGAATATGATTCGATCGTCAGAAACAGTGCATGGGAGATTGTCCCAAGACCGGAGGGGAAATCAGTGGTGGGTTCGCGATGGATCTACAAAGTGAAGCAGGCGGCTGACGCGAGTGTGGAGAAGTACAAGGCGAGATTTGTCGCCCGTGGCTTCTCACAGATCGAGGGGATCGATTATGAGGAGACCTTTGCACCTGTCGCAAGGTACTCTTCCATACGGACCATCCTAGCTCTCTCAGCGCAGATGGGGTGGCACATCCATCAGATGGATGTGAAGACTGCGTTCCTCAATGGAGTCATTGAGGAGGAGGTGTACATAGAGTAGCCCGAAGGTTTCGAGATCTTCAGCAGTGAGTCGCATGTTTGCCAACTCAAGAGAGCACTGTACGGGTTGAAGAAAGCACCTCGTGCTTGGTACACACGTATAGACAGTTATTTCACCGGGCTTGGATTCTCCAAGAGTGAGGCAGATCCTAACCTGTACCAAATTGTGGTGGAGGGGAAGCTGATGATCATTGTACTATATGTAGATGATCTTATTTTGACGGGTGATGAGTTGTTGATACTTTCATGCAAGGAGGACCTTGCTAGAGAGTTTGAGATGAAGGACTTGGGCCTCCTTCATTATTTCCTGGGATTGGAGATTTGGCAGCGCAGTGGTGGACTGTTTGTTTCTCAGGGTAATTATGCCCAGGAGATACTGGAGAGGTTCAACATGCATGGCTGCAAGCCTGTTGACACTCCTCTTCCTGGTGGTTGGAGGAAGGAGGATGCTACTTCAGCGGAGGTATTGGATGCCACTTTCTATCGACAGTTGGTGGGGTCGCTTATGTATCTGGTCAATACACGACCCGATATATGCTATGTTGTTAACCAGCTTTCGCAAGCTATGGTTAATCCTACCAAGCTCTTCTGGAAGGCAGGCAAGCATGTATTGCGTTATCTTAGTGGCACATCGGGATATGGTCTATGGTACAGACAGGAGGATGGAGCGAAGCTTTCCAGCTTCACGGATACAGATTAGGCTGGGAGCCCAACGGACCGGAAGAGCACATCTGGAGGTATCTTTAGCATTGGATTGACAGCAGTTTCCTGGTACAGCAGGAAGCAGAGATCTGTGGCACTCAGTTCAGCAGAGGCCGAGTACATGGCAGCAAGCTTCGCTGCATGCGAGGCTATTTGGATGAGGAAGATCCTCGTCGGATTGTTCAGGTCGCACTAGGAGCCTACTGTGATTTATTGTGATAACCAGAGTTGCATTAAACTCTTGGCTAATCCAATATTTCATGATAGATCCAAACACATCGACATCAGGTACCATCATATCAGAGATTGTGTGCAGCGGAGAATCATGTTACTTTCATATGTTCCCACGGAGGATCAGGATGCTGACATCTTGACGAAGGCGCTCACTAGGAGAAAATTTGAATTCCACAGAGGCAGGATAGGGGTTGCAGATAATCCATATCTTTTTTAGAGGGAGTGTTGAAAATGCAACAAGAAGATGGAGCTTAGTGAAATGAAGTCGCCTTCACTAAGTGGGCCCGCAGGCTATTTTTGGCCCAAAGTATATTTTTAGACTATGTCTATTTTTAGACATATGGAGCATGGTCTAGGAGTTGCAGTATGATATTCTTGGATGATTGGTCGAGTTGGTAAAAATAGATGGACCTCTATTTTTAGACAAACAGTTCGAAGTCTATTTTTAGACTGCCTGTCTAAAAATAGGTCAGTCAAATATTATTAGCCCTTAATAATATTTGGACTCTAAACTTCAGTTTATTCTCTTACAGCACTTCAGTTGGAGATACGGATGTGGCTCATGCATCTGACAGAAGGAATTACACTATTCCTAGGGGTTTGGTGAGCTCATGCATGGTTGACTTCAGTTAGAACTCAAGTGGCGGAGTTTGGTGGAGTTGATGAGACAGTTGGTGGAGTTGTGTTCGGTTTAACTTAGTTGAACTAGTTGTATTTAGTTTAACTAGCTAATACACTAGTGATGAGTGGAGTGAATTAAATATTATTTAATTCACTAATTATTAACTCATTATTCAACTCAAGAACACATCAGTTTACTACAGTGCATGGACAGTTCAGTGAAGACCAGTGGAAGAGGTAGATGAAAGGGTGAGTTTGCTATTAGTTGCAACATGAGTTGTGCATGAGTCGTGCACAAGCATTGGAGGAGATTACCCATGAGGATTGCGCAGTTGAAGCCAAGGAGATTCGAACTTGGATCTCTCATTGAACCAACTTGGATTGCGCAGTAGAGGCAGGCAATTAGTGGATGAGTTTTGAACCTGTGACTTGTTCAAAACTGAGCTAGTTTGTGTGTAACTTTTGGAGAAAGTACTGAGTACTTGTGAGGAGTATTGTACTGAGATTGTTACATGTTCTCTTCTATTATAATATACAAAATAGCTGGGGGTTTTCAGCTATAAGCTTTCCCCATTACATATTGTGTTTATGTGCGCATGCGACTATTTCTATTTCCGCAAATTGTTGATCAATTGTATAAGAGGTTATGTGTTATGCATGAATTTGAATTAGTGTATGAATAGGATAATCTCAGTGGATAAATATTCATTATTCAGCAAATTTCTACATGGTATCGGAGCGAATTGATCATCGGGATCTATTACAGTGATTACAATTTTATTTCGGTAGACAGAGTCCGACATAAATATGTTTTCTCGATCCATCCTTTCTCCCCAAAGGTATATCCAGAAATTCCCTTACAACCGATCTCCGTGCTAGAAATAATTTGTTCTCGCTGCATCCGTATGTGCTTGAGTTTTTGAGCTTGGAATTCGAATTTTGCAGCAGATAGTTTTCTTGGTGCCGGAGTTGAAATGTCTTTCAACGGTTTGTGACTCAAATATGCTCTTGAAGGCAGTTCAAATTATGTTGCATGGAAAGATAGGATGGAGGCAGTATTAGAAGATAATGGGCTGAAGGAGTTCGTAGATATGGATGTCCAAAAGCCCACAAATCCTGCTGAAGTCGAGGCTTGGCAAAAGAAGATGGCGAAATGTCGAAGGATTCTGTTGGAGGGCGTGAAGGATCAAATTGTATCCAGCCTACATGGAAAAGCTTCTCCATATTTGATGTGGAAAGAATTGACAGATCTATTCCAGAGCAAGAGCGACCAATGGAAGCTGGCGCTCAAGGATAAACTCAGAAACATTAAGATGGAGAAAGGCGACAGTATCGCCAAGTACCTCACGAAGTTCACTCAATGCAGAGATGAGCTGGGAAGTGTGGGGGTGACTGTCGATGAAGAGGAATTGGTGGACCTGGCTCTCCTTGGTCTTCTGAAGGCTTGGAATTCCTATCAGGACTCTATCAATGGTCGGCAGAAGTTTTCGGGATGGGAGCGACTTTGGTCGGATCTCATGCAAGAGGAGATAAGGAGGACTGCCAGGGACGGATCTTCATCAAAGGTATCTGATGAAGAAAATTGAGCTTTGGCTGCCAAAGAAAAGAATGGGAAGAGCAAGAAAGCTTCTCAGTCTGGTGCGAAAGGCAAGAAGCAAGACATGTCCAAGGTGAAGTGTTTTCACTGTCACCAGCACGGACACTATGCCACAAATTGTCCGCAGAAGAAGAAAAATAAGAAGTTTGCTGGATCTGTAGTGGGAGAGGCATTGACCTCCCAATTCGAACTGGATTTTTCACTGATCGCATGCTTCGTTTCAAGTGGGATGGGATCAGTATGGTTCTTGGATAGTGGTGTGTCATTTCACATGACAGGAGATCGAGATCTGTTTTCAGATCTGGAGGAGAAAGATCTTTGAGTGCACATCAAGATGGGCGATGATGGTAGATACAGTGCGACTGGTATTGGTACCGTTTCCTTTGAGAGGGAGTCTGGTAAACCCTTCGTATTGAAGGAAGTATTGCATGTTCCAGGATTGATGAAGAATTTGATCTCTGTGGTGATGTTGGAAGACAAGGGGTATGATGTGGTCTTTAGCGAAGGAAAGGCTTTCCTGTGCAGTAAGACAACTGGAGAGACCCGGAAGATAGGGGTTCGAGTCAAGAACCTTTATCAGTTGCAAGTAGATGGCTACGCAGCAATGGCATGCAAGGCGGGAGAAGTGGTGAGCCGGGATGATGATGGCGAGCTGTGGCACAGGAGATTGGGCCACCTTCACCATGGAGCTTTGAAGATACTGCAGCAGATTTCTACTGGGCTTCCTAAGGGCACTCTTGCGCAGTCAGATCAGTGCAAGGGGTGTACCTTGGGAAAATATGTGAAAGCCACCTTTCACGAGAAGGATATTCACGCCACGAAGATCCTTGAGAGAGTTCACACAGACGTGTGTGGTCCTTTCTCAGTAGCTTCGACAGCAAAGCACAAGTACTATGTGATCTTTGTGGATGATTTCTCTCGGAAGTGCTGGATCTTCTTCATGCAGAAGAAGAGTGAGACATATTCAAAGTTCTGTGAATTCAAGGCGCTGGTTGAGAAGGAATCGGGGAAGCATGTGAAGGCTCTTAGGAGCGACAATGGTGGTGAATTCATCTCTACTGAATTCAAAGACTTTTGCAACGCAGAAGGGATTCGGAGAGAGCTCATCGCACCCCATAACCCACAGCAGAACGGGGTGGCTGAGCAGAAGAACAGAAAAATCATGGGTGCTGCACAGGCGATGTTGCATGATCAAGGCCTACCCCTTCACTTGTGGGCTGAGGCATGCAATACTACAGTGTATGTGCAGAAACGTTGTCCTCACAAGATACTTGGCATGAGTACACTGGAGGAGGCGTTTTCTGGCAAGAGGCCTGATATTTCTCATCTGAGAATTTTTGGCTCACCTGTCTACATGCATGTGATGAAGGATGCCAGAAAGAAGCTAGATCTGACCGCAGAGGTTGGAATACTTTTGGGGTACACTGATACGCCCCACAAATATCATGTGTATTTTCCAAACAGTCGCAAGACTGTTGTGCGATGGGATATCAAATTTCAGGAGGAGAAAGCCATGCAGAGTTCGCTTGAGAGGGAGCCACACTTGCATGCAGAAGAGGAGATATTAGTTCCTAAGGAGGAGCTTCCGGACGTGGATCAGCCACAAGAGGAAGTTCATGGAGTGGAAGAAACCACTCATGCAGTGCCAACCATAAAAGGGCGCAATCGCACTGCAGAAGTTGAGCGACTGGCTCAAGATGCAGAGAAGGTTGTAGGACCACCTACACCACAGCATAGACAGAGACAGTCACAGCATCGGTACACTGGATACATGGCTCTTATGAGTCAATGTGTCATGATGGAGCCATCCTCTTTTGAGGAAGCTGTGGAGGAACCCACATGGGTAGATGCCATGATCAAAGAATATGATTCGATCATCAGAAACAGTGCATGGGAGATTGTCCCAAGATCGGAACGAAAATCAGTGGTGGGTTCGCAATGGATCTACAAAGTGAAGCAGGCAGCTGATGGGAGTGTGGAGAAGTACAAGGCGAGATTTGTCGCCCGTGGCTTCTCACAAATCGAGGGGATCGATTATGAGGAGACCTTTGCACCTGTCGCAAGGTACTCTTCCATACGGACGATCCTAGCTCTCTCAGCGTAGATGGGGTGGCACATCCATCAGATGGATGTGAAGACTGCATTCCTCAACGGAGTCATTGAGGAGGAGGTGTACATAGAGTAGCACGAAGGTTTCGAGATCTTCAGCAGTGAGTCGCATGTTTTACGACTCAAGAGAGCCCTATGTGGGTTGAAGCAAGCACCTTGTGCTTGGTACACACGTATAGACAGTTATTTCACCGAGCTTGGATTCTCCAAGAGTGAGGCGGATCCTAACCTGTACCAGATTGTGGTGGAGGGGAAGCTGCTAATCATTGTATTATATGTAGATGATCTTATTTTGACGGGTGATGAGCTATTGATACTTTCATGCAAGGAGGACCTTGCTAGAGAGTTTGAGATGAAGGACTTGGGCCTCCTTCATTATTTCCTGGGATTGGAGATTTGGCAGCGCAGTGGTGGACTGTTTGTTTCTCAGGGTAAGTATGCCCGGGAGATACTGGAGAGGTTCAACATGCATGGTTGCAAGCCTGTTGACACTCCTCTTCCTGGTGGTTGGAGGAAGGAGGATGCTACTTCAGCGGAGGTAGTGGATGCCACTGTCTATCGACAGTTGGTGGGGTCACTTATGTATTTGGTCAATACATGACCCGATATATGCTATGCTGTTAACCAGCTTTTGCAAGCTATGGTTAAGCCTACCAAGCTCTTCTGGAAGGCAGGAAAGCATGTATTGTGTTATCTTAGTGGCACATCGGGATATGGTCTATGGTACAGACAGGAGGATGGAGTGAAGCTTTCCGGCTTCATGGATGCAGATTGGGTTGGGAGCCCAACGAACCAGAAGAGCACATCTGGAGGTATCTTCAGCATTGGATCAACAGCATTTTTCTGGTACAGTAGGAAGCAGAGATCCGTGGCACTCATTTCAGCAGAGGCCGAGTACATGGCAGCAAGCTTGGCTGCATGCGAGGCTATTTGGATGAGGAAGATCCTCGTCAGATTGTTCGGGTCGCACTTGGAGCCTACTGTGATTTATTGTGATAACCAAAGTTGCATTAAACTCTTGGCTAATCCAGTATTTCATGATAGATCCAAACACATCGACATCAGGTACCATCATATCAGAGATTGTGTGAAACGGAGAATCATGTTACTTTCATATGTTCCCACGGAGGATCAGGATGCTGACATCTTGACGAAGGCGCTCACTAGGAGAAAATTTGAATTCCACAGAGGCAGGATAGGGGTTGCAAATAATCCATATCTTGTTGAGAGGTAGTTTTGAAAATGCAACAAGAAGATGGAGCTTAGTGAAATGAAGTCACCTTCACTAAGTGGGCCCGCAGGCTATTTTTGGCGCAAAGTCTATTTTTAGACATATGGAGCATGGTCTAGGAATTGCAGTATGATATTCTTAGATGATTGGTCGAGTTGGTAAAAATATATGGACCTCTATTTTTAGACAAACAGGTCGAAGTCTATTTTTAGACTGCCTGTCTAAAAATAGGTCTGTCAAATATTATTAGCCCTTAATAATATTTGGACTCTAAACTTCAGTTTATTCTCTTACAGCACTTCAGTTGGACCTACGGATGTGGCTCATGCATCTGACAGAAGGAATTGCACTATTCCTAGGGGTTTGGTGAGCTCATGCATGGTTGACTTCAGTTAGAACTCAAGTGGCGGAGTTTGGTGGAGTTGATGAGACAGTTGGTGGAGTTGTGTTCGGTTTAACTTAGTTGAACTAGTTGTATTTAGTTTAACTAGCTAATACACTAGTGATGAGTTGAGTGAATTAAATATTATTTAATTCACTAATTATTAACTCATTATTCAACTCAAGAACACATCAGTTTACTACAGTGCATGGACAGTTCAGTGAAGACCAGTGGAAGAGGTAGATGAAAGGGTGAGTTTGCTATTAGTTGCGACATGAGTTGTGCATGAGATTTGCACAAGCATTGGAGGAGATTGCCCATGAGGATTGCGCAGTTGAAGCCAAGGAGATTCGAACTTGGATCTCTCATTGAACCAACTTGGATTGCGTAGTAGAGGCAGGCAAATAGTGGATGAGTTTTGAACCTGTGACTTGTTCAAAACTGAGCTAGTTTGTGTGTAACTTTTGGAGACAGTACTGAGTACTTGTGAGGAGTATTGTACTGAGATTGTTACATGTTCTCTTCTATTATAATATACAAAATAGCTGGGGGTTTTCAGCTATAAGCTTTCCCCATTACATATTGTGTTTATGTGCGCATGCGACTGTTTCTATTTCCGCAAATTGTTGATCAATTGTACAAGAGGTTATGTGTTATGCATGAATTCAAATTAGTGTATGACCAGGATAATCTCAGTGGATAAATCTTCATTATTCAGCAAATTTCTACAACCTTTGCACTTGTGATGAAAGTAAAGATTTAACACTTATAGAATCATTATCCATCACATGTAATTCTGCAACATCATCTACCTACCCTACCTACTTTACCCTACCATTTTTTCTCTTTATTAGGGTGCACTTAGACTGGCAAACCCTTATCACACTTTTTCTTTTACATCTAAAAATCTATCTAATTCTAACCTTATTATATCCAAGGGCTCAGATTTAACTGTTGAGCTCCTTTTATTTACTCTACCTATCTACTTATCTGCCAAGATTAAACAGTTTGGTCAGATTTTATTCTCTATCTCTAAAACATAAAATTGAAAGATGAACTAGCCAAGCTTAAACTATTTGATTGTTCATAAATTGTGGCATAAAATACAAGTTGCACACAATTTTATTTATTACATAAGAGCAAAAAATTAGTGGCATTTAGGCTTGCACACTTTCCTTGGCATTTCTTTTGGTGGGGTTCATTTTCTTTCACTTTTTTGGCCATTTTATTCTTTTCACCCTTTGATTTTTCTTTTAGGGTATACCCTCTTTACATTTTTTAAATTTTTTGATTTTTTTACAATATGGAAAACCTTTACAACAAGAAAAGGTATGAACATATTACATAGCCCATCAATTCAATCATGATATATGACACCTATTGGTATAGGAGTCTAACAGATAGCATGAACAACATCTAAGAATTCCTTTTCAATTACAGTGCAATTTAACTCTGTGGGAGTCAAATTCTTACTTGTGTAATAGATGGCATAGGGGATCAAATATTTTCGTCTTAATACAGCTCCCAGAGCTGTGTTTGAAGCATCTATTGAAATGTGAAAAGGTAGTTTCCAATTTGGACCTCTTAAGATGGGTGCTTCAGAGATTTTTTCTTTTAAAATTTTAAATGCCAATTGGCAATCAGGATTCCAACTAAATTCACAATATTTGGTAAGTAATTTGAAGCGTGGAGATTTTATTTTAGTTAAATTTTCTATAAATATTCTATAATATCATATGAATCCTAGAAAACTTCTAACATCCTTTTGACAACTTGGAATTTATAGTTTGGAGATGACTTCAACTTTAGATTTATCAACTTTAATTCCATCTCTTGAAATGTGATGTCCTAAAACAATCCCTTCTATAAGAATCATAAAAAAATTCCATGGCTTAGTGAAAGGTTTTCTTCCTTACATATTTTAAGAAAATTTTCCAAATTTTCTAAAGCTTCTTCAAATGAATTCCCATAAATTGTAAAGTCATCCATGTACACCTCTACACAATCATGTATTAGATCAGAAAAAATTCCTAGTACTCCCTTTGGAATGTTGCAGGTGCATTGCATAATCCAAAAGGAAGTACTCATTAAGCATAAGTCCTCCATGGACAGGTGAATGTGGTTTTATCTTGGTCTTTAGGTGCTACCTGAATTTGATTGTAACCACTAAAACCATCCAAGAATGAGAAATACTTCTTACCTGCTAATGTATCCAATACTTGATCTATAAAGCGTAAAGGAAAATGATCTTTTAGGGTAGCTTTATTCAATTCTAGATAATCAATTCATACCCTCCATTTACCATTCTTTTTGGTCACAATCACTAAAGGGAAACCCCACTGACTGTCTGAAATTGGGTAAATGAAGTTCACATTCAGCAATTTTTGCAACTCTTCTTTTACAATTTCCCTAAGATTTGGATTCATCCTTCTTTGAGGTTGTTTGATAGGTTTACAATTTTTCTCAATATAGATGTGATGTATACAAGTCTTAGGACTAATTCCTTTCATGTCAGTGTATTCCCATGCATATGCAGAAGAATGTTGTTGTAATGTCTTAATTAACTTTTCCTGTTGTAATCCCTCCAAGTTATTGTTTATTTTCATTTTTTTCCTTGGAAATATTTCAACTGTAGAGCTGCCAAATTCTTCCATATAATAAAGAGACATATTCCTAGATGAAAAATATTCAATATTGGATTTTTCTTGAAATTGACCATGTTCATATTCTGGGGATGATTCAAAATTTTCCATTGAGTTTAAGATTTGACTATCTTCACTAATGGTTGAAATAGTAAAGAGAGGTTGCATATCATTTTCATCATCAATCCATTCTTTTTCATCTAACTCTGTGATTGCTCTTGCTGGAAGATATAGAGTGAATTTCTTTGTTGAGTTACCATCAGAGATATACATGTCACTATATCTACAACTAATGAAAGCATCAGCTGTAGCCAACCAAGGTCTTCTTAATATAAGTGGATGTCCTCCTAGATTTTTCTTAAGAGTTAAGATCATAAAATCAACGGGATACTCCCAAGAGTCTAAGGATACTGAAATATATTCTAACACACCATCTGGCTTGATTACAGATCTGTCTGCTAATTGCAGTAATGTAGGTGTGTACAGAAGATTAGGAAGTTTGTGTTGTTCCATGGTTTTTTTGCTCATGATGTTTATTTTTGCTTCTAAATCAATCCATGTATTTGGAATTTCAACTCCATTGGTATGTTTTTTTACAACTAGATTTTCTGGATCTAAATATTTTTGTATGGTAATTCTTCTCGTCATTATGTCTGCAATTTTTCCTGCGAGATGAATTATTTTTATTTCTTTTGTTTTTCTTCATGGTTTCTTCACACTCAAATCTTTTATTGTTTTGGCTATAATTGGAATCTCTTTAATGGACTGTAACAAAGGAATTTTGATACAGACATTTTTCAATTCATCTAGAAAATCATAATTGGGCAACATAATATGCTTTTCTACCCCTTTATCAACTTGTAATCTCTCAGGAAAAGGAGGTGTAGAAGTAATTATTGATGGTTTCTCTATGATAGGAGTTGAGTTTATTGGTTCTTTTCGTTTTTAATTTTCATAATTCTGGTTTTGAAGAGATGTTCCTTCCTCAAACATTTTATTTGGTTGTAGAGAATCTTCCTCGAAATTATCTTGTTCTTGAATAACTACAAAAGGCTTTTCCTTTTATAATATCCTACCAAATCTAAGTTGGACATCATTGAGATCTAGAGGAGTAATCATGTAGGTTTGAAATTGTTGTCCTTCTATCATGTAGGTATTTTGAGGATTTTTATTATTTGGGTTTGGTAATGGTTGGGCAGGTAGTTGATTTGGTCTCTGTGGAAATGGTAATGAAAGTTGTGGATTTTGGTTTTGGAGTTGGGGTTGTTGATTTTGTTGAGGAATTTGTTGGCGAGGATAGTTTGGATATGATGGAGGATATTGATAGTATTGAGAGAATATTCCAAAGGTATTTTTCATTCCTTGTTCCCAAGATTGAGATTTATATTGAGATTGGGTTGCTGCCAAGAATTCCAATTATTTGGTGAGGGCTGAGTATACATTTGATTGTTAAAGCCTTGAGTTTGTGGCCCCTGCCATGGTCTTCTAGAGACAAAGAAAAGGGATTATGTTGGATTTGAAGTTGTGTCTTCTTGAAAAACAACCTTAAGACCTGGAATTGAAGGGAAACTCTTAGTCTCGTGACTTTCTGAACAAATCATACAAGTCTCTATGACTTTTTCATCAAGAGGACATTCTCTTAAAGCATGCTTATTTTTTCATTTAGGACAGAAAATAGCTAAAGCATCAATCTCGGCTTTCTGCTTTTTTTGTAATTTAAGGGTGTCTATCTATTCACTAAGGCTCCCTAAAATATCTGTTTTAAATTCATCAAGCATGTTTCCAATTTCTGCCCTACTTATTGTTCCAGTTGCAAATTTATTTACCCTAGCAAGAGAAGGATCTCTTGGAATTTTCCCAATTTTTTATTTTCCCCTTGAGAGATGGATACATAATTCACCAATATTAGATAATGGAATTTGAGAGATATCCCCCTTCCCCATCGTGTTGATAATTTCTATCCATTAATCTCTAATGGATTTTAATAAAATATCTTTTAAAGTATCTTGATCTAAATTATCCATTTTTTCTCTTTTTATGTTATAATTGAACCTTTCAATTAAATCCTCCAAATTCTCATCCTCTAATTGCATCATTTTAAACACATCATCTTTATGATTGATGGGTATGCAATAATCCAAATACCTTTCTAAAAATTCTCTCTTCATGTCACTCCATGTTCTAATAGACTAAGTGATTAAACTCATAAACCATTTTAAAGCTGCTCCTTTCAATGTTGAAGGAAACAATTTAAGTTTTTGAGACTCTTGTAAATAATCATAAGTTCTGCATAAGACTTCAAATTCAAACAAAAAGGTTTCAGGATCTTCACTCTTTAATCCATGAAAATTTGGGAGGACAGAAGGTGAAATAATTTTCATTGTGCCATTTGTCTCTCCATCAACTATAGGGAATCCAAAGGAACTACCAATTTCCCTATTTATTCTGCCTCCTTTTGCATTTCCTCTACCTCCTCCATTTATTACTTCTCCTTCTCCTTGTCCTCCTTCTCCTCTTCCTGCCATTATATATTCTTCAGAGCTAATATAAGATTCAACCTGCAAGGTTAATTGCTCTTCCTCTAGTTCTTCTATCAATGGTATGTTGAAGAAAGGTTCTTCCTCTTCCTCTCCACTAAGAATTTCTAACTCTTCAGCTAAAATATGTTCCCCTGTAGAGGTGAAAAAGGTTACTCTTTCTGTGGGAGAATTAGGATCTTCTTCCTCTAAGACTCCCTCAGTGGATAAAGCAGGAGATCCTCCTAATTGGATTTCTGACCTCGGAACTTCAGGAAGTCTATGGCTAGTGAAGTATGGAATATGATTTTGAGATGGAGGTGTATCACTTCTTAATCTTGGTGGAGTGAGTGGTGTTGTAGGAATTAAACTCCTGCCTCTAGCTATGAATCTACCCCTAGATCTCTTTCTCTACACATATCATTTTGTTTAGATGTAAGAAATGAGGCTATATAATTACACTTCCTCGAAAACGACACCAAAATGTTTAGTCAATTTAATTTTTTTAATTTCTTACATAAATTATCAACCAAGGTTTGTAAATTGATGAAGTGTGGTGCATTTTAGGTGCTTAGTTAACCTTTTTCCTACTTCGTTGTATGTGTTTTTTATATTTTTTGGGAGTTTTGTTTTTTATGCTTAAGAACGTTAATCTAAAAACTATGAAAGGAATTAAATGAATCTAATAATTTTTAAAAAGGAAGAAAAGGAAGTGTTCCTATGTTAAACTAATTTACATAAAAATAAATCAAAGGCCATTGGCTAGTTAGAATCTAATATAAAAAACGGAGTATCTATATTAATGATTTCTATCTTAATATTAGTTCTATTCCATGGATGAATCTTATATCTGAGATTGAAATTACAGTGCTATTCTAAGTGAAAGCAGGAAAAGGAAACAGCTAATGTATATTTAGTTACTCCAGCATTCAATGTGAAGTGTCATCTTCTTAAGATGATGTGTAAGCAACTAACTACACCTTTAACTTATAATGTTCTAGAAAAGTAAGTAAAATGTGCAAAGGAAAACAACTAATGTATATTTAGTTACTCCAGCATTCAATATGAAGTGTCACCTTCTTGAGATAATGTGTAAGCAACTAATTATACCTAATGATCTAGAAAATCAAGTAAAGTATGAAAAGGAAAACTCATTAATTGCATGAATTAAATATTCAATCATTCAGTCTAGAAATATGATAAAATCAACTTCTTGGAATGACCTTTAGGAACATCAGTGATGCAATTAAATGAGGATCTAAAATCAAATGTAAAAGCATTCAAAGTTAAAGCTTAACTAATTGTAAACAACCAATGTGTGTTTGATTTACTCCAACATTCAATATGAAGTATTACCCTCTTGAGATGTTGTGTAAGAAATCAATTATACCTTAGTTTCTAAGTTCCTAGAAAACAAGTAAAATGTGCAAAGGAAAAACTCAATAACTATATGAATTAGACATCCAATCATTTAGTTTAGAATCATCATCTTGAAATGACCTTTAAGAACATCCATTGATACAAGTAATTTATATTTCTAATCTAGGAAAGAAAATGACAAAACAGTAAAAGAAACTATATAACTATGAATTTTTATTGCTTCAAACTTAGTTCAATTTGAAAAGAGAAAGATCTATCCTCATGAAATATTTCAGAAGAACAATGATTACACAGTTTTGATTTAATTTTATGCTAATGATCAAAACTGAAATGTAACATTAATCTACTTTATAAAACGGAATTGACAAAAACGGAGTAAAGAAATTAAACTAAAACAATGAATGAAAAACCTCCTCCAATGCAGGGGCCCTCTGCAACTGATTCGGTTGAAATCCTAGCTGGTTAAATATGCACTTAAGCAATCATTGGCATGAACATGTTCCTTGTATTATAACAAAGCGAAGTCTTAAAACAATACAGTGTTTCAGCAAAAGCTTAACTTAAAACTTAATTATTCTCAGTTCTGTACAACCGATATTTAAAGAAAATAAGCATGATTGTTTATGAACTAATTCTGCTATAGGTGGCTAATCTTAGCCAACTTATAGAATTGCAATTTGATCATTTAAATCTTGATTTTCTATGATAGATAAAATCAAGAGTCCTTCTATTCTTGGCTAACATTCTTTGACCACGCCTTTGACCACGATCTCTGGCCTCCTTTTCTATCGGTCTAGATCGAGTAGATAGGAAAAAATCCATGTGGAGATGATTCTAGAAATGCCCATGTGGCTCATTTCTCCATTTGAACCCTAGAACTTGTCATATTATGAAACTAGCTACGGAACCCATGATTAGTTGCAGAATAGGTTGTGTTCTGTAGCCAAATTACAAAAATCCATTCGAATAGAAAGAACATCAGAATATAACATGGCAATAATTTAAATGCATTCCTTGAGACAACACATGACATTTATTATTTATCAGAGTATGTAAAATTTTGAGAAAATAAGGGGAAATTGTGAGAAAGGATTTCAAAGAGAGGATAATTCTGAGGTTCAACACCCTCATTTATCACCTATATTATGTGTCTCTTGTATCTTTATGATTTATACGTTGGTAGCTATTTTATGAAGAATAACACTAATAATCTAAGAAATATAAGATCCTAATCTAAGAACTAAAAAGTATTCACAACCAGTTATCTAAAGAAGAGAAATCACCTAATTGATATGCCATATATTTCTCAACATGGTATCAAAGCTAATGTAACAAAGTCAAGGAAGGTAATATTATCAAGGGACACTCAAAGATCAAACCTCGAGGAAGGCATCAAAGAAAGTTTCATCTTTAATACATAATCTAGAAAGGATGCATTATAACCCTAAATCAAAGAAGGAGTCTACAAAGAATTCTTGGTATCCTCATCAAGAAAATATGTCCAAGTTGAAGAGATATATGAATCAAGGTCCTAACCATTAAAGACATCACCAAGAATTCATCATTGATATTCATCAAATGATCCAAATAGATCTCACTCTCTATGGGATCAAGGATCACTCTTGAATAAAAATACCTTCATAAAGGATAAGTTTTCTATTCTCTATATCATCATAAACATCAAGGAAGTATAAAGGAGAAGGAGAATCCTATCAAGTAAGTATATTTACGTTCACATCTAAATCTATCAAAATGTATTTTTGTAAGGAAGGAAACAAAATGGTTGGGGCTTCAAACTATCTTGCATGGAAGAAAAGGAAAGATATAAATCTCATTGAAAATGAGGTTATGGAACATGTCATAGGTTCTATCACTAAACCAAGAAAAGAAGATGCCCAAGCTCTTTCCAAGTATATGAAAGGGGAAGTTAGGGCTCAAAGGATTCTCATAGAATCCATCAAGGATCCCCTCATCCCATATGTTTCTAAACTCAAAAATTCTAAAGAAATATATGATAGACTGATAGATTTGTATTCTATAAGCACCGTAGGGGAAGTCATCTCTCTAATACAAGAACTCTACAAACTAAATATGTCAAAAGTATAAGGAATAGCCTCATACTTTAAGAGTATTTCTGATATCAGGGATCAAATTCAAGGTCTAGGAGAAGTCATGTTTGATAGGGAAATGACTACAATTGTACTAAATGCACTGCAGGAGGAGTGGGGTATATTTACTTCAAGTATTTATGCAAAGAAAGAAGCTACTACATTCCATGAACTATGGTCACTATGAAATATTGAACAACCGAGGCTAAAAGCAAAATCTGATGTCGGATCAAGTGAAAAAAAATCATGCATATGTTGTAGTGACAAAAATAAAAGGGAAATTTGGAAATTTTGGTCCTCATAAAAAGAAAAACATGCATAAAATACAATGCTATGGGTGTCAAGAATATGGGCACTATGGCATATATTTTCCTGGGCTCTTTCTGTAGTAAAAAGGGTCAAAATTTGATTGATTTATGCTCCAAAGAAGTTTTTTTGCTAAATGTCCTCCAATTCACACCCACTTTGAAATTGTTCTACAATTTTTGACTTTTTCTGCCACTATTACGGGAGAAGCTACCCTAGGGTCCAGGTTGAAAACCTAAATAGAGCGAAAGGCATATAACAACAACAACAAATCAAACTAAAGGTCCTAATGCTTAAACTAGCAAACTTGGGAGATATGAACTTACCCATATGTCCTACGTTTGAGGTCGTTACCACAGGGTTCAAACCCTCTGCTTCTCCACATGCTTTGATACCTGCAACTCATTTAATAAAAAGCACATAGACTATTTTTAACAACATATATGTCCTAGATGTCAGTGATTTGATCATATAAGCTTATAGAAAATAAAATGAAATCAACTATTACAAGATCATTAACATGTATAAAAATAATTAAGGATCACGACATCAGGAATGAGATAGAGCTTCTTTATTGATGTATGTAAAATATGTGGAGAAATACCACCTGAAATCAGCCATGACTCCAAGCGAAACTATCCTCTGGATCCGTCCAACCCAAGCCTCAACAATATTCTTTCATAAAGGTGCACAAGGATGTCACATAAAGGAGGTGAACATCTCAAAGAAGGAAACAAGGGTTTCCTGAACCTGGGAAGTGTGGGAGGCACAAAGATAATCATACTTGATCTAGGACTAATAAGATATAGTATCAATACCTTTATGTCTCCTCCCTAAGGCCTTCCCATGAGGTGTATTTATAATTCCTCAAATTAGTTTTTTTGGTTTGGAAACAGCTTGTCCACAAGCTCCTATAGGTTGGCTTCAAGTGTAACCTATAAACCCCACCCAAATAATAGGGAGTTTTATATTTTTATAATATTTTAAATTATATACGCGGGTCAAATATGAGTGGACCCACGACTGTACACCTTTTTGACAGGGCAGAGTCGCTTATGGAATTCAAAATATTATTTTTTAAGTAAAGGACCAAGTCTGAAAGGAAAGGGTTGCCTAAGGCCAATACATAGATAATCAAGTATATATACATGATAAATGATGTTATAACAGCCACGTGGAGAGATAAATTTTCTCTGCACTGGAAATATTCCTGTTGCACCGGCTACAATTTGTTGAAAAATTAAATGTGCTCATTCGATCATGAACTGATAATAAGGCACCACTTGGCATACGAATCACCATCGAATGTGGGGTTTTTGGAACCGATTTCCCACCGATTTTGTGTGAACCAGGGTTGTTTGATCCATATTTATGCAGGAACGCAACAGAATAAACACATAACCATAAATACAGAGATGCAGCGGAAATAACACTTCATTTCATTAATATCAAAGAACTAAAATTTGCTTACAGACAAAATGGAAATAAAACTAGCTAGGCACCGAGCCTATCTCTAAGAAGAGATTACGTGGTGGCTACGGTGCCCTCCGACCGTGTTACAATGAGGCTCGAGGGCCTATTTATTATTGAGAAACAATGGAGAACCCTAAACATCCCAAAAACCTAACCCTAGGAGATGAAGCGCCAAAACTATGGGCCCCGTTTGGGTACATTGGTGTTTCAACTTCCCAGGGACGTAACTTTGGCATACTATCTCCGTTTGACGCACATGATAAATCATTAGAAAACTCTATCCGAGGACTACAACTTTCAGGATGAATTTGATGATCAAATTCCCTGGTAAAATGATGCCCAAAAAACGTTGTTTAGGGCCTCAAAACGGCTCCGGAAGTTCAGGACCCGAAAAACTGCTAAAAATAGTAAGTTATGCCGAAACTAAAAAACTGAAAGAGACAATGGTAGGGGGCCAAGTGGAAGAGGTGGGTGGCTACCAATATCCACCTGGATCATTCCTCCCCCCTTAGGAAGCAATCGTCCCCATTGCGTTAAGTTCCTCCATGAGATGAGGAAATTTCTGCTGAACTTGGTCCCTGGTGAACCACTTTCCTTGGTGCAGGAGTTGGCCAGCTTTGACAACCCGATACAGTTGGATCCTCTGTTGGCGAGTGTTCTTAATTTGCATTTCCATGATACAATCTGTGGTGGCCTGTTCCATGCAGTCTGGGTTTAACTCTGTTGGTGTGAGTTGTTCTGCAATGTCCGAAGTGTCCGGTAGAGGTGGGAAGTAAGGACGAAGGCGATCCACATTGAAGACTGGGTGCAGACCAAGGAATGGTGGAATACTAAGCTCAAAAGCATTGTTCCCTACAGCCTTGGTGATGGTGTACGGCCCGTATCGGAGCGGGCAAAGCTTGCGGTGAGGTCCAGTGAGGCGCTCCTTCTGCAAATGTAGCCATACTTTGTCGCCCACCTGGAAGTGGTGTGGCACCCGGTGTTGATCATGGCGCTGTTTGTACTTCGCATTGGCTCTGTCCAATATATCATGAACCTGCTGGCGGATGTGTTGAATGCGCTCGATGAAGCTACTTGCTTTGTCAACTTCAGACTGGACGTGCGCTGAATCGGCCTGAGCAGCTGCAAATGGCATGGCTACGTCAATGGGACATAGTGGCTGGAATCCCAAGCCCACCTGAAAGGGGCTATGGCCAATTGAACTATGGAGAGCTCGATTATAACTATGTTGTACATAGGGGAGGATCTCGTCCCATGTGCGTGGATGCTTTGAATTGTACATGCGCAAAATATGTACAATCATTCTATTGACGACCTCTGTCTGGCCATCTGTTTGGGGATGGAAAGCTGTGGACTTGGTGAGCTTTGTGTCCATCATTGACCAGAGGCTGGACCAAAATGTGCTGAGGAACTTTCTATCTCGATCTGATATGATAGACTGTGGGATCCCAAAGTGCACCCATACTCGTTCAAAGAAGAGTTTATTAGTAGCTTCTGTTGTGATATTCTTCTTACAGGCCGCCATAATGGCCATCTTCGAGAATCTGTCAACGACCATGAAAACACAGTCATTTCCATTCTTAGTAGAGGGTAGGCCCGACATGTAATCCATGGAGATGGATTCCCAAGGTCGACTAGGGGTAGGTAGTGGAGTATATAGGCCTTGCTTCTTGATGGTCGGTTTGGCAATGGCACAAGCAATGCAGGATCTGATGTGCTTCTTGACATCCTTTCGAAGGTTCGGCCAATAGAAATACTTCTGTAGTATTGCTACTGTTTTCTCGACCCCGAAATGCCCAGCGACTCGACTGTAGTGTGCTTCCCATATCATCTTGGCATGCTTGCTTGAAGGAACACAAAGGTGTCCTAGGTGACATAAAAGTGCATCTTGGAGGTGAAAATTTGGAACTTGCGTGCCCCCCAAGAGTGCCTTGTAAGTGTGGCCGAATTCTAGGTCACTCTCATAGAGAAGCGGCCAATCAGAAGTCTCGTGCCCACAAGAGTTGAGCACGGTGGTGAGCGCCACGATCGGTGGTCGGCTGAGGCAGTCTGCAACATTATCGGTGCTACCCTTCTTGTACTTGATGTTCAAATGAAACTGTTGCAGATATGTGGACCACTTCTGATGGCGATCATTCTGCAACTTCCCTTGTGTCTGTATGAACTGCAAGGGCCGGTGGTCCGTGTGGATGATTGTTTCCTTCCCCAAAATGTAATGCTTCCATTGTCGACAGGCTTGCACAATGGAATACATTTCTTTGTCATAGGTGGGATACTTGCGAACTGTCTCAGACAATGTCTCACCGTGATATGCCACTGGATGTCCCTGTTGAGTAAGAACTGCCCCAATAGCATAGTCAGAGGCATCTGTCTCGATCTCAAACGGCTGCTGCAAGTCTGGTAAGGTGAGCACTGGGGCAGAACATAGGCGATTTTTCAATTCTTTGAACGCCTTCTGTTGAGGTTCCGACCAAAATAATTTTGCTCTCACTCCTCCTTTGGTGACTTGACTCAAGGGCCAAGTGATATGAGAGAATCCCAACACGAATCTACGGTAGAAATTAGCAAGACCCAAAAAGCTATGAAGCTTTGTTATAGTAGTCGGGGCTGGCCAATCCTGAAGGACTTGGATCTTGGCTAGATCCACATGCACCCCCATTTCATCAATAATGTATCCCAGATATTGAACCTGGGTCATGCCAAACGTGCACTTCTCCAAATTGGCACACAACTTGTGTTGCCGCAGTGTTTGGAGGACTTGTCGAATGTGATGAAGGTGCTCTTCCCAAGTCTTGTTGAAGATCAGAATGTCATCCAAGTACACCACTACGAATGAGTTGGTGAATTGCCACAAGATGTCGTCCATCATCCTCATGAAGGTTGCGGGAGCATTCGTCAACCCGAAAGGCATGACCAGCCATTCAAAAAGGCCTTCCTTAGCTTTGAAGGCAGTCTTCCACACATCAGAGGGTTCAATTGGTACCTGGTGATACCCAGAATTTAGGTCGATCTTACTGAAATATTTTTCACCTTGGATTTGGTCCAGAAGGTCATCAATCCGTGGGATTGGGTACCTATTCCGGAAAGTGATCTTGTTCAGCATTCTATAGTCAATACAGAGTCTCCACGTCCCATCCTTCTTCTGTACCAACACGATCGGGCTCCCACAGGGCGATGAACTTGGTCTGATGTGACCTTTCTCCAACAGCTCCTGAATCTACCTCTTGATTTCATCATTTTCCAGAATAGAGCATCGATAGATCAATCCATTGGGTAGCGGTGCACCTGGGGTCAGATCAATCGGGTGCTTGACCTGACAGTGCAAAGGAACCCCTATGGGTGAGGTGAATATGTCCCCGTACTCCTCCACAACCTTATCCATTTGTTGTTGTCGTGCAGAGGGGCCCTGTCTGGAGGTCGTGGCCACAGTCTTCTTCTTGCCCTGGGGGCGAATCATCAGGAAAACGAATTTCGGTTTGGGAAATGAGCTTACCGCATTGTTTTGCAGTAACCAAAGAGATAGCGGCAGGAGGTGGTACCTCTAGTATCCTGTACAACTTATTTCCCAAAGTAACAATAACAGCACGAGGTTGAGACTCATACACAGCATGACGCTT
Organism: Pinus albicaulis; assembly: GCA_034641835.2. Classification (NCBI taxonomy): domain Eukaryota; kingdom Viridiplantae; phylum Streptophyta; class Pinopsida; order Pinales; family Pinaceae; genus Pinus; species Pinus albicaulis. Next base: position 1,328,957,854 of record CM076577.1, on the reverse strand, counting down.
CCACAAGTATGGTTGTCCTAATAATACATCAGAAACATCAATAGGAGCAACGTCACATAATACCTCATCCGTGATGGGCTTGATGCTATAGGGAAGGCGGCACTGCTGGCTGACGCGGAGATCTCGTCCTTGGTGAAGCCACCCGATGGTGTATGGATGTGGGTGAGCCGTGGTTGGCAAGCCCAACCGCTTCACGGCGTCTGCTGAAATGAGGTTCTTTTGGCTCCCATTGTCGACAATGAACTGTACAGGGGAGCCCTTTACCCACATCTGGGAGTGGAAGAGACGTTCCTCCTCCTCTGGATCTTCCGATTCCTCCTTCTGGACCTTTGTAGTGGCAACAGTGGCGTTGGGCTCCGCATCAATAATCTGTTTCCCTTTTTCATTCCCCTTTTCAGGTTCTGATTCGGAGTCGGAGCATGCATCTGACTCAGAAGCCCTCATCTCGGCCACTAGCGACTGCTTGGCCCGACACTCACTTTTGTTGTGAGTGGAGCTCTTATGGAACTCACACCACTTTCCCGTGTCCTTCTTTGGCTTTACGGTGTTGTTCTTTTCTTGTGGCTTTGACGGGTTGTCTTTAGCCACCATGCTCTGTCCTTTGTTCTGCGGTTTGGAAGCACCTTTTCCTTGCTTTTGATTCACGGATCCAAAGTCTCGCTTCTTCTGTTTGAATTTCTGCTCAATCTTGGCAGCATACCGGTATGCCGTACCAAGCGAGGAGATGTCGAGGAACTCCATTTCCTCCTGAATGTATCTGTGCAGACAGCTGCGATACTTTAGCACCAAATGTTTCTATGAATCTTTGATACCCAACTTTGTGCGCAGGGTATGGAACAGATTCGTCAGCTCATGCACATCTTGATCCCTTTGTTGTCGCAGCGTGGTCCATTGTATGTACTTGTCCTCATAGCTCCCCACGGGATAGTACTATTCCTTGACGGCGTCTCGGAAAGAATTCCAAGTTGGTACGACCGAGAACAGAGAGGGTTCTGTCTGGTCCTTGTTCTCGCAGTAGGTTTCCCACCAGTCCTTAACATGGGGGTAGCTTTGAGGAGTGCAAAAATAATCTTCTCCCGGTCTGAAAAGTCATGAACAGAGAAATATCCTTCTAATAGATTCAACCATCTATCTACGGCATCTGCGTCTATTTGACCCTCAAATATGGGAATGTCAAAATTTACTTGTACCTTAAAGGGAGTCGCAACTCTAGAGTGGCTACTGGATGCAGATGTGCCGCCGGTGGGCAGCCGTTGAAGGATCTGAGCAAAGTTATCCATCATTGCATTCCTTTGTTTTTCGAGGGCCTCCTTGAGCAATATTTTGATAGGATCTCCTGCTCCCTCATCTTTCTTTTCGTCCCCCATGGGCGTCCGTCAAGGTTTTCGAGGCTAATCTTGCAAAGGTTCCACCAGATCAAGCCCTAGCTCCTTATACCCCGACCTCGTTGGGGACATGCAAAGAAGGATCGAGAAAAAGCAGACCGCTTTGATACCACTGATCTGGATTTATGCAGGAACGCAACAGAATAAACAAATAACCATAAATACAGAGATGCAGCAGAAATAACACTTCATTTCATTAATATCAAAGAACTTAAATTTGCTTACAGACAGAATGGAAATAAAACTAGCTAGGGCACTGGTAGCTATCTCTGAGAAGAGATGTGGTGGCTACAGGCCTCTGAACTGCATTACAATGAGGCTCGAGGGCCTATTTATTATTGAGAAACAATGGAGAACCCTAAAAATCCCAAAAACCTAACCCTAGGAGATGAAGCGCCAAAACTATGGGCCCCGTTTGGGTAAATTGGTGTTTCAACTTCCCAGGGACGTAACTTTGGCATACTATCTCCGTTTGACGCACATGATACATCATTAGAAATCTCTATCCAAGGACTACAACTTTCAGGATGAATTTGATGATCAAATTCCTTGGTAAAACGATGCCCAAAAAACGTCGTTTAGGGCCTCAAAATGGCTCCGGAAGTTCAGGACTCGAAAAACTGCTAAAAATAGTAAGATATGCTGAAACTAAAAAACTGAAAGAGACAATGGTGGGGGTCCAAGTGGAATAGGTGGGTGGCCACCAATATCCACCTGGATCATTGTTGTAGGTTGGGTTTCAAAAACCAATATATTTAGGTTTACAGGAACCCTCCCCAAGGCAAGTTCCACTACCATCCACTGTTAACCATAACATTAAACTGTTAACTAAACTATGTCATGTGTTGTGGATACTCTAACTGCCGAAGATAATAGTTCTGTCTAGAATTTGGATTAACATATGCCATATGGTTTGAATTTTTGGAATCACTGTTGGTTAGATGGTCTTAAAACTTTTGTTAAACATTAAACATATGTTCCATGGTGCAAATGTATTTATTGGGTTCAGGGTTAACCCTGGACCCTATCTACCCACCACGTGGTGTGGTTTGGTGGATCAGGGTCTAGGGTTAACCCCGGTCCCCACCCCCAACTTCTCCATGCTTAAGATTTAAATATAACATTAAAACTATATTTATTAAGAACCATCTTAGGCGGGTTGGTGGAGGGCTTAACTAGTAGGCGGTAGGTCTCGTGTTTGATCCATGCGGAGGCAGCTCTACCTAAAACAAAATTTTACATGGCCATTGGGAGGCCATGTGATGGCTATGGATTGGCCCATGTGGCTCCTCCTAATTTTTCCACCCAAATGCATTCGATCCAATCATCAATTGCCACTTGACCTCATCACATTGGTTGATGGGAGGCACAGTCACCCTGTCTGATAATTTCCTAGTCAGTGTAGGGACTGCTAACTAGGCATTCCTACAAACTCATTTTAAAAATTTTAGTTGTTTTCCAAATTTATCAGAAGGAGATATCAGAAGCATCCAATTTTATTTTTGGTTGAAATGAGATGCGTTGGATTTAGAGCAACGAGATATTCTCTTTGGCGCTGGTTTCAAGCGAATACAAGCACTTTGAGTTTTGAGCATTTTCTTGATCCACTGGATCATTCCTCCCCACTAGAATATTTTGGACCCAAAAATATCACTTTCAATTAAAAAATAGATGAGGGTATAGTTCCCTCACCCTTCCATCTCAATCCACTTGGATTTGCTTACATTTATTCCCTTGAGCCCCACAAGAAGGCACTCCACGTTCCCTTATTTTGAAGTCTTTGTTTTCCTGTCAAGGATAGCGTCTTGTTGTAAGTATTCAAGATATTCAAGAGAGAAATATTCAATTTAAATCATCTAAACATTCTCTCCTTGATCCCCAATCAAAGGAGGCTCATACAACCTTAAATTCTCAATATTAACAACTGCATAAATTTGCATATATGAAGGCAAATCCAACCTGAAGGAATTATTACCAATATTTTCCAGAATTCTGAATGTAACATATCGAATTATTTTCAGCATTTTACCTTCTCCTTGGAGTCTCTCTTTTCTAATGTGAAGCCAAACATCATTACCGACATGGAAACTGTGATCCACACGATGCTTATCATGTCTTGCCTTTTACTTGACTTGACACTTTTCCAACTGTTCTTGCACTATTTGATGTACCAATTGAACTTTTCCAATGAATATTTTGGATTTTTATATGTCATTACGACCATTAATAGCAACATCCTTTCCAAATATAAAATCTAAAGTATATTTGGGCAAGTATCCCAAGCATGTCTCAAATGGCGATGTTTGAGTTGATGAATGCTTGGCTTAGTTGTAAGCATGATGAATATAGTGAAAATGTTAATACCACAACTTAGGATTCTTGTTGCAATACCCACAAAGAAGATGTATCACTATTCTGTTCACCACCTCTGTCTGGCCATCTATTTTTGGATGGAATGTTGTACTCTTTTTCAATTTAGTGTCCATGAGTCCCCACAAGCTTGACCAAAAGTTCACGACAAAGTGAGAATCAAAATCAATAAAAATGGATGTGGGAAACCAAAAATTCTCCCATACATTATAAAAGAATAACTGACCAGTATTTTCAGTTGTAACCTGCTTTTTACAAGACATCAAAATACACATTTTGTTGAACCTATCCACAACTACATAAAGATAATCATGACCTCTCCTAGAAATAGTTAGACCTCCTACAAAATCCATAGAAATACTCTCCCATGTGTTATCACAAAATTAAACCTGATAGGCTGCTTGATTAGTCAACTTCATGTAACTATTTCAAACCTAATCTTTTGACTAAGGCTTGGCCTCCTCAGCCTAAAAGGGCTCTCTCAAGGATTAATGATTTGGATAAAAATATAGATGGCTAACTCTATTTAGGTAATAAACAGATAAATGATAGATGTAGGTTGAGAATCACATCCGCATGTACACATTGGGCTTATGGATTCAAATTTGTTAAGTAATCTAGCAAATCTACTTAACATGGAAGTTGAGGCATATCAAAGTTTTAGTCAATAGATAAACACATATGGAGTTGTAAAAACATAGTCAGATCATTTATATAGGAAGTCAGAGCATCTAAAGATGAATTCTGAGTAATATAGATAAACACCACTGCAATAGGATAATAAAAGAGATGAAAATAGAATAGGAACACACTAAAACTCCTTCTGAATCTCAAGTTGGTTAAGCAGAAAATCTTTGTATTAGTTGAAAGCCAGTCAATTACAATAAGCACAGTTTTGCCAAAAATGTCCAGCCCTTTACTAATTCTACCTCTTGGCCTTTAATATACCTCTTACAACATGAGATGATCTACCTCTAGGCTATATACATCGAATTTCTAACTCATGACACATTGCATAACCATAAGATATGGAATTTATTACAAAAAGACACATAATCTACTTGACAGTCCTATTACAAATAGGACTCAAACTCCTTGTCATTATCTATAACAACCTTATATAATTTAAATTACATCATTTTCCAAGTGTATCATCACATGGTCAAATTTGGATGATGGGCTTCATCTCTTCATGACCACTTTGTTTGACCTCCACAAAACCAGGAAACAATACCCTGTTTTTTAGGCATAAGGTCCTTTTCATTCTTTGAACATTTTTATCATCAATTAAACTTCATTTAGTGGTCCTTATATGTTGGAGATTATCTTAATATGTATCATCACTTATCCCTAGCCTCTAGCTGTCAAAAATCACTCCCAAAACTGTTCAAAAGAGGTGTAATATACTGCACTACGAAAACACAGAAATTTCATAGCGCCTTTGTAACATTGCCATTTTAAGTCTTAATTCTCCAAAAACTGAATTCGTTACACTTGCATCATTTCACTTACCCTTTAATACATATCCCATATCAGTTACAGTTCTTAAATTACTCTTCAACCTTTCAAAAACTAACCAAAATGAGCATGAAAAGTAGCTACAACAGTTTCATAGTGCTTTTTTGCTTTTTCACACTAACTGCACTACGAAACTGCTGAGTATGCAGTTTTATCAAAAAAAATCGAAAATGAAAATCATAGCTATGCCAAAAACTTATAATATGTCTGTCTCCATCATTTAAAAATCATATCAACTGTAAAAACACAGTCATTCCAGCTTTCTTGAGGTTCCTTCTTCATTTTCACTTGATTTAGCTATTGGCTCTTCTATGACTGTAACTTTAATGCCTCTGCTCTTTAACTCATCATGAATCAACTTCAGCTACTGCTCTAAGTCCTCCACTTGATCTTTAAGTCTTATATTAGTATCTCTCAAATGAGTATTTATTACTCTGACAAACTTGGCTTCCTTTATTGTTGGAACTGTCCACTTTGAAAAATTGCTCAGCACTACTTGGAGTTTCAAAAATAGAATCATTTTTCCCTTCCCACAGTGCCTTAATCATTTTAAACTGTGCTTTCTCAACACTGTGCTTTCTAGCCCTCTTTCTCATGACAACAATTTCCTAGTTTTCCAACCTCAATTTTTCCTCAAGATGCTGAAACTCTTTTTTTCTGTCATTTCTTATTTTCCCCTCTTTGTTCTATGGATTGTATGCTTCACTATAGGTGATGAAATATCAACAACTTATTTAGGAGCTTTAGTTATCTTAGTGGGTTTTTGAACTTGCTTTCTACCTTGCTTCAGTTTCCTAGCCTGCCTAGTCATAGGCTTTCTTGCTTGAAATATGAAAGCTGCATCTTCCCCCTCAAACTCTAGCTTCTTTGCAGACTTGGCCTTCTTCAATTTATGCTCATCTTTCCCAATGAACTCATCTTTAACAATGGGTGTCTCCTCTATGTCAATAGCATGAAGGATGTCCTCTAGATTCCCTTTTGTTACTAGGTTGTCTTCTATTGCAACTGTCTTTCCTTTTAATGCCACTGCTTGGCTTCTAGTTACTCTTTTGGACTCCTTCCTGACAGCTTGTTTCTATTCTGCATCTTTGATAACCTTTGACCTCTGTTTTGCAGGTGGGAGAGTTCCTACTTTGGCCCTTTTTCAGTTTTTTTTCTTGGCTTCACTTTTGCAGTTGTTTTTGGTTTTGCAGCCACAAGTTGACTTGGTTCTGTTTCTGGTGGTGATGGAACTCCTTTAGATTTAGGGTTTCTTGCAGGGGTTAGGGTTTCCAACTCAAATCCATTTATAAACAAGAAAGATGACCAATCTCTGCCTATCTTCTGAAGCTCATCTAAAATCAATAACTTCATTAAAAAATGATGAAATAAGGATGTTTCACTCCCTTCATATTTTTCTTGCACCTTATCAGCCATCTTCGCAAGACTCCTATGCATATAAAAATCCAAATAAAGTGAAATCTTACCAGTGAAGTGCAGAAGAAACTTGAAATGATATGAGTAAACCTTGTGATATTTTCCTTCACATGTAAAATACTTTTGAATGTTGAGCAGTAGCTTTGAGTAGTTATCTTTGATGCAGCTCCTAGGGATAACGTTATTGAGGTCCATGTCTATGTACTTAGGCTTCATGAACTCTTTACACTACTCCATATCAAATTTGAAACTTTTGAACCAGGTTTCTTGACCCCTTGGTATCTTTGTAACAACAACAATGACCTCTGGTGTAATAGACACACTTAGCATCCCAACCTTTGTGGACGTTCCATTAAAGTTCATGGAAAATTCCTTGGATACCTGTGTGTGATAGCCCTGCTAATTTTCACAAAACCGAAGGCAACCTACTCTTCTAAACGCTTCCATCACTGTTGGGTCTTCAATTATATCCTTCATGTCTTCAGGTTCATGCCTTAAGTAGTGTCCTCCTCTGTTAATTTTCTTTTCCTCTTCCATGTTTTTGCATAAATCCTTTAGCCTCGCTTGAAAAAAATGTAACAACAGCCTCTCTTGAGAAATTTTAACAGTAGCCTCGCTTGAAAAAGTATCAGCCTTGCTTGATATGGGTGTAGTAAACTTTTGTATGAATTAGTCATAAGTTTAGCTTGACACTCAGAGCTCAAACATTTCAAATGGAGGCACAAGGAAATGAGAATGAACAATTAGGAAAGATTTCAAAATTTAAAATTTCATCTCATAACTGAATGATGCCTCTTTCATAACCTATAATGACAATGATGACTGCAAACGTGGGTGCGTACATCAAATTTCATCATTACATGACTCGACATGCCACTAACCTACCCTTTCCCAATGATTTCTGACATCTTCCAACTCAACTGACAAGAAAATTATAAATTCGTGCTTTCGTAGCCCCTGCAGTGCAATTTTTCATGTTTGCGCTATGAAACTATCAGTGTTTTCGTAGCACAAAAAAAAAATCAACGGGTGGCGCTACAAAACAGGGTTTTTTCGCTAATTAAACAGTTTTGACCTGAAACTTATGAAATAACCCACAAATGAAAATGATGAATATTTGACATGAAAAGACTTTAAAGAAGACTTTATTTGAACCTAAGGATGAGCTTTAAACTATAAAAATCTAAAACCTACCCTTGACCAAACCTAAATTGACTCCAATAACCCAAATTTGATCCATGAAATTTTGTGACCTTGTCACAATGATGTGCTAAAAACAATTTGGGTGATTTTAACGTGGATGGGAAGGTACTGGAAGTGGTGTATACAATCCCAACTTTATATTTTTAGGCTTATTGAAAGCACATACTGAACATTGTCTTACAAATCGTGACACACTTTCAAGCATACGAGGCCAATAACAATATATACCTCTGTAATTGTGACACTGTCTTACCTACACTGAAATGACCAACAATAAGAGAAGTATGTGCTTCCCTTATGATGTTGACTCTCTCTCTCTGTCAAATTAAAAACTTTCCAATATGGTAAAACATGTTATCATGCACATTATAATCCAATTCCTCTACTTAGTTACCTTGACACAAAGTCGCATATACATCTTTGAAATCATTATCTAAAGCATATTGCTCAACATATCTCTCACGCATGACTAAATTATGCTTAAGAATAATGGATTCACTAAAAATTGGTCTAGAAATCATATCAACAACCTTGTTATATATACCTTTATTACACCTTATCACCAAGTGGAATTGTCGGAAGAAACCCCATCCATCTATGTGAATTATTGTTTCATTACCCATAAAGTAACGTTTCCACTTTTTCGCATTGTGCACCAATGCATACAATTCCTTGTCATATGTACGATATTTAATCATCACAACATTAAAAGTTGTTGAATGAAAAAATAGTCATACCATGTTGCATCAAGACTATACCCATGGCGTATTCGCTTGCATCAGTCTGTAACTCAAATGAACGTCTCAAGTCATGAAGTGAAAACACAGTAGATGAACTAGTATTTTCCTTCAATGCATCAAATGATTTTTGTTGTTTTCCTCCCCATTGAAAAACCTGCATCACACTTGTCAATGCATGCAATGGGGTTGTGATGGAAGAAAAGTTAGAAATAAAATTTCTTCAGTATTGGGCTGCTCCCAAACAAATTCAAACCTCTATCACTGTTTTGGGCTTTGGCCGATTCAAAATGAATTCAACCTTGGGGGGATCTATTTTGAATTCTCCTCCTCCAAAAATATGACCCAAGTAGACTAAATAAGTTTTTCCACATTCACATTTTGACATCTTTAAAAAAAATTGTTCTTTATTCAAGACATCTAACACTCTCTTTACATGCATGACATGTTATTTACGGGACTTGCTGAAAATTAAATGTCATCTAAGCAGGCTATTACAAACTCATCTAGAAAAGGCCTCAATACATCATTCATTACATGCATGAAGGTAGAAGTAGAGTTACAAAGCCCAAAGGGTATAACCAACAATTCAAACAAACCTTGCTTTATTTTGAATGTTCTCTTCCATATCTCTCCTTCAGCGATCCTACTTTGATTATAGCAACTCCTCAAATCCAACTTAGTGAAATACACAACATCTTTCAATTGATCAAGAAAATTATCAATTCTAGGAAGAGGGTAACGTTTCTTACTGTAATCTTGTTCAATGCATGTAATTCCACACACATGTGCCATGTTCAATATTTCTTTGGCAATAAAAAAATAGGTGAACCACATGGAAATGTACTTGGATGGATGATCCCCTTGTCAAGACTCTCTTGGATTTGTTTTTCAATTCATGTATTTTCCATCACTGACATCCTGTACATGCCAATGTTAGGAAGAGGAAAATATTTCTGCAAATGGATTTTATGTTGGATTCCTCTTTGGGGAGGAAATCCCTTAGGCTCCTGAAACATCTCATCATACTAGTTAAAAACCTCAGCCAAATCAGATTTCAATTTTGAATCGCAACCTTTAAAGGCTTCATTATCAACATAATTCTTGGGTTTGATCATTAGAAGTACAAAATTCTTCTTGCTAGAGTTAACAAGTATCTTCATTTGTCCCGCATTCACAAGTGAAAGGTTTAGTTTCTTACGATGTGCTCTAACAATGTACTCAATACCATGTTTAAACAAGTGATATTTTTTTTCATGGCGATGAAAGATAGCTCTCATGTCATAACGATATGGAACTCCCAATAAAATACCACATATGTATAATGACACTACATCAAGCTCTACCTCATCAATGAAGTTTGCAGTAATGGCGAATTTCAGTTTGCATTTTCTAATTACTTGAAAATTTGCATTGTCATACACCCAACCTAAAGGATATGGTTTCATATGAAGAATGGTTTCCAAATTCAACTTTTTGACAATGTTTTTAGAAATGAGATTTTCTTGTGAGCCACTATAAAAAAGAATATCAATTTTGTTACGTTTTGAGATGACTCTAATATGGACAATATCTATTCTTTCTTTTTCACTTTGAATTTCATTGTGCCTATTTGAATAAATAGTGCTAGCAATGGATTCCTTACCTTTCAATCCCATAGATGTGACCTTTGTTTCATCTCCTAAATCATATCCTAAATCATGTTGTGTAGTTGCAGTTGTATTTTGTTTTCCTTTGTTGTTAAACTTTTTGAGTCTCATCCTAGGATGAAGTTTCTAGTATTGATCTTCATTGTGACCATACTTTGAACAATGCTTGCATACTAATTTTTCTCCCTCTTTCTTGATGGGAGCTTTCTTCTTCCCTTTCCCTTTGAATTTACCCTTTCCTTTTTCTCCACTCTTAAATAGCTTTTTGTTGCCCTCTTGTGGAACATTTTTCCCTATTGCTTCTATATGTGTTTCTTGTACACAAACCTCATCTAAACTTGTAGGGTTAAACATGAGAATAGTGTGTCTCAAATAGCTATGTAAACCTCCAATGTATTTTAGCAAAGTATCTTGAGATGAAAAATCTACATCCATTATCAATGATCTCCTTCTAAACTCTTGGGTATAACTTTTCACGCTTTGACCCTTTAATTTCTTAAAGTTTTTCCAATCCATGATATATTTTTTCATTTTTTCTAAAGGATAAAATTTTCTTCTTATTTCAGCAACAAAATCATTCCAAGAAGATAAAACCTTACCATGATTCTTCATGTCCTCTTGATTTTTGGATTCCCACCAAATGAGTGTTGCACTTTCCAACCCTAATGAAGCAAGCTAAATTTTGGTATCATCATCCTTGATCCTTTGTATCCTGCAATAAAATTCATGCTAACGAACCCAATTATCTAATATTTCAGCATTTACCTATCCATTATACATAGGAAATTCAAACTTTATGTAAAGTTTTAATAGTGGAGTTTTACCATGTCCCTTTGGAGAATGTGGAGCTGTTTGTGAAGGGGCTGATGTAGAAGATCATGATGGTGAAGATGGAGGTGAGGATGGAAGTGAAGATAATGGTGGAGTTAAAGTTGGTTCTCCACCATTCCCTTTTGGAGGCTTTTCCCCATCTCCTCTGTCTCATTTTGGAGGCTTATCTCCATCTCCCCTTAGAGGATTGGAGCTCTCACCTTGTTGCAACCTTGTATTCCTCCTTTCATAGAGAACTTTCACCATTTTTTTCATGTCAAAGGATGATTCTATGAAGGCCTTATCATCATCAAACACATTGTTAGGCTCTCCTTCATGTGTCATGACTGGTGAGGATTGTGGTGAAACTTGAGGTGAAATTTGTGGTGGAGATTATGGAAAATGTGCTCTCCTTTACCTTGAACTAACCTGAGGACTAGCAACCACAAGATTTCCTTATCCTCTTTTGAGATTCAACCTTTTAAGCATCAGAAAAACTTGCAACAAAATTAAACCCTCAATGCAAAATAAGAACCAAAGCTCTGATACCAAACTGATCTGTATATGCAAGCTTGAGAGTTTTTGGTGAAAATTGCAAGTGAAATGTTTAACGTTTTTAGATAATTATGTCAATTTCATTAACACATTAACATGCTTTAAAAACAAATTTTGCAGAAAATAAAGAAAACATCACTACCATAACAGTATACATAAGACAATAAATGATGAAGGAGTTCACCCCTCCTAGGATACATCTCTTGGCCCAACTTCCAATGTTGGGCCTCTTTCATTATTCTCAAAAATATGTGTTTACATCAAGTTACAGTGCATTAGGGGAATTTGAGGTCTAAAATAGGCCTCCTAAGGAAATTATAAAATAATAGTGGAAATAATAAAATAAGATTAGATTACATCATCAAATTTTGGAGGGAAAAAACAAAAAACTACTTTTTCAACTCGTATTTTCAAGTTATCTCCCTATGGGTTTACTCAAATTTTGAGCAGAAACACTCATTGGATGTATAATTTGAGTCTTCATCCAAGGAGTACCCATGTTGCATAATTTCTATGGACCCTAGTACACAAAAAATGTCAAATAGATGAAAAGGCATGATTGAAATCATATTTTTCATGTATTTCTCATTTTTCGTGTAGCAGAGTCCACCGAAAGTATGCAACATGGGTACTCCTTGGAAGATGAATTAAATTTTTCATCCAACGAGTACTCCCACTTGAAATTTTAGTAAAATCTTAGGGAGATAAGTTTAAAATATAAGTTGAAAATGTAGTTTTATTATTTTATTAATTTTTAATCTTTTTATTTTTTTACAACCAAAAATGGTGAATCTTGCCCCATGGTTGACATCATCAACTTGAATCTTATTGGTTCTTATAAAAATTATGTTGGTTTTACTTTTTTCTTAAGAGGCCTATTTTAGACCTCAAAATTTCTCTAATGGCTCAAAATGCTAAAACAATGCCTCCAATGGCTCCAAAATAGTAAAAAACCCCTAGATGGGCTCTTTCTGCACTCAAAAAGGTAAAAAAATGACTAAGTTATGCTCCATAGAAGATTTTCTACTAAATATCCTCCAATTTTCACCCACCCGCAATTTTTTCTACAATTTACGACTTTTTTCGGCCACGTGGAACGACAAATCCACCCCGCGGCGACGAGATTCCCGCCACACCGGGTGCAATTTTTCAAATATTTAAATGTGCTCGTCTAGCCATGAACTGATCATAAGGTGCCACTTGGCACAAAAATCATCATCAGATGTGGGGTTGTTGGAACCGATGTCCTGCCAATTTTGTGTGAACCAGGTTTGTTGTGGGTTGGGTTTCAAAACCCACCGTAGTTAGGTTTGCGGGAACCCTAACCAAGGAGGGTTCTGCTCCCATCGACCGTTAGCCATAACATTAAACCTTTGACTGAACTCTGTCATTTGTTGTGCATACACTAACCGCTGAAGATAATCGTTCACTCCAAACTTTGGATTAACATATACCATATAGTTTGAATGTTTGGAATCACCGTCGATTTGATGGTTTTAAAACTTTGGTTAAACGTTAAACATATGTTCCATGACGCAAATATATATATTGGGGTTGTGGTTAACCCCAGACCCTATCTACTCACCACGTGGTGTGTTTGGGTGGACCAAGGTCTAAGGTTAACCCCGGTCCCCACCCCCAACTTATCCACACTTAAACTTTAAATATAACTTTAAACCTACAGTTATTAAGAACCATCACAGGTGGGTTGGTGGAGGGCATGGCTGGAAAGTGGTAGGTCTTGTTTTCAATCCTTACGGAGGCACCTTGGCCTCAAACAAAATTTTACACGGCCATTAGGAGGCCATGTGGCAGCAAGGGATTAGCCCACGTGGCTCCTCCTAATTGGTCCACCCAAATTCATTCGAACCAATATAAAACCAAACATTTGACCCAATCGTCATTTTCCACTTGTCCTCATCCCATTGGATGATGGGAGGCACAGTCACCCTGCCTAATCATTTCCTAGTCAGCATATGGATTGTTGACTAGGCATCCCTAGAAACTCATTTTAAAATTTTTAGTTGTTTTCCAAATCAATCAGAACACAATATTAGGAGCATCCGATGTCAGTTTTGAGTTAAATGAGTTGCGTTGGATTCAGGGAGACGAGATATTTTCTTTGGCGTTGGTTATATCCTATCCGATCACTTTTAATTTTGAGCATTTTATTGATCCACTAGATCAAACTTCCATCTCACAAGAAACACACAAAACATTGCTGCTGCAAGTTTCCTGGTCCTTTACTAATTTTCCTATCTTCCTTCACTGTCTATAAATTATATCGAGCTTCAAAACCACATCCTCTACAAACTGGGTGGTTATAATCAGAGAAAATTGAGAGAAGAAAATATTATTGGTCTCAAGAAAAGCCTCAAGTGATTCCTCTACAAATGTATCTCCAACAACATCATTGATATCTTGTAGAAATGCACACACACTTTGCCTTTGATTGATTGATGCTTTCAGTGTACACAAAAAAATTATTCCCTTTATCTACTACTTCCACTTTGGATCCATCAACAACTATGAAATTTCATGAGAGGTACACACCACTAACATATCCATAACAAACTTTAACTAATTGTACCTTACTTACATAACCTCCCTTGTGACTTATGATGAATGAAACCCCATGAAATGACCCCTTGAACCCTCATAATGACTCCTTATACATAAAAACTATTTATACTATGTGAACTAGTGATTCATAGGCTAAAATTGACTAATAGACCCCCAAGATGAATAGTAAGATAGGAAAACACTTTGATTCCTAGACTATAGGACCCTAACAGAAAGGTTCATTGATCATGAGGGGAAGCAAGTGTTTCATCAATAATTCCAAACTTGTGGAATTCATGGGATGATGGTATGATGATATAAAAGGTATAGCAGGTCAAGGGATTGAAGCTCCTTCAATTAAGGAAGCTACTAGAGAAATTCTAGATCACCCAAAGGAAAATGAGGTATGTATGTTTCATTCGATAAAATTTGTATTTATGCCACATGGTTGTAGGTAATATGGATCAATTCTCTATCTTGAGAGCATGATAAAAATAAAAAGGATATCCTCCTCCAAAATAATGTAGCAAGGCATGGGTCACACATTGTCTAGAATAAATCAACATAATATGTCCTCATCTGAAAAATGAGGTGGTTGAAAAAATTGGAGGAAATATGAGCAAAAGTTCCTAGAAGAAAATGTGTGAAGCAAGAAAGGAGTATATCATGCAATGTGCAACTATGAAGAAAATCAACATCTTTTAACTGAAATATTTTTCTATGATATCTCCTTGAAAGATATGAAGACTTTGATGGAATTCTAAAAAATATGGAGACCCTTCACAATGAATATATTTAGGAGATGTTTCAATATGTATATATGATGTCGATTCAAACTGGAATATGTCATGATGAAATACCATCACAAAGGTAGTTTTGATTTAATTTCCTATTTTTGAATTATATCTGGATGGGTTTATGCAGGGCTTCTAAGGGAAGAGCTATGAATGTATTCCAGTAATGATAACCATGTAGTATGATGGAAGATCCTTGAGGATACATGGCATGAAGTAATGCCAAATATGAACTAATGGATCACTTTCCAATGAAAGGAATGATGACATGGCTCAAAGATGAAAGTGATGAATGGTATATGGCCTATGTAGAAGTCCCAAACATGAAGACACCTAGAAAACAAAAAATGAGTTAATTACATCATGAGAAGGAGTTCTTCAAGAAGCTGGTTGTCCCATCATCTCCACGAGGAGTTTTTGTAGGTCCCTAATTAAGCGAGAGCATAGAAAAAAAATTCTTAGTTCGTAGAAACTTGGAAGAAAAATTCCTAATCCAATAGGGAGCTTAGGCACATTCCTCCCGTAAGAATGAGTACATTCCTTTATCGGAATATATATATCCTCCCTAATTAATAGGGAAATATATACAAATCATTCTTGCCTTCACTTGGGGAGATAGAATGGAGGATTAGGTAAACATCTAACATCTGATTATCTTTGAGGATGCATTAGGGAATCCAAGATAAGACTAGTCATTGAGGACCGGTATTCTTTGAGGACTGGGAATCCAAGATAAGAACAGTCCTAGTGGAACACACCCTAAGAACCCGAGTGGGGTATGTTCCGAGAGATACAATGATAAGGATGTCTATACATCATTGGTCTCACCAACATTGTGCTAAGATCTCGTGGAGAGATAGACTTGTTAGTCAAGATCTTGATATGTGACAATGTTGGTTGAAATGACATTATATAGATGGGTTACCAATCTGATGCTTCTTATGAGAAATTCTTCAGATTGAGAATGACCAAGTACCATTATGAATACCTCCCTAGTTAAGAGGGAGTGTTGAAAAGTGTAACTAGGTTCAGTCTTCATAATGACATATGTAAATACGATTTTATGTATTTGATGTAAATAAGAATAAAATTATTTTTTGTAATGATTTTCTCATGGGTTTCATGAGAAAGTAATTTTATTCTTTAGTGATGGATCCCATTATGGGCATTTAGGATTGGTTATAAAGTCAAAGAGAGTCAATTTCATGTATGAAGGACCCTTATTAGGCATGTTACATTTTGTGTGAGTCATCAGATAAGTATAAATAGCCTTCTAAGACCAAGCAAAGTCTCCTCCTTCAAGTTGGCTTCAAAGGATAATAATATCTTCATAAAAGGACACGTCAGTTCACCACATGTCATGTCAGCTAATTAGCATGGTAAAAAACTATAAATAGGGCAGCTCAACCCTATTTCAGAGACAAAAATTCAGAGAGAATTTTTTCATCATAAGTCTGAAGTAAGAGGTGTGAATTGCATCGAGGAAGTTTATTATCAAGAGAAGGAGTAAGAGTATAATCCAAAATTATTCCTGATATGTTTTGGGTGTACTCGTCACAAGTGAAAGGTATAGGGACTACAGAAGAAGATGAGTTATTACAGGTCAGCCACAAAGAAATTTAGGGTGATACTCAAGCTGTATTACCATAATATAAACCTCCATCTAGAGCGAAGGAATTCAGAATATCTAACCAAGTTAAGATTTGAAGCTAGTTATGAAATATTACAGGCCTGATTCAAGAATGTGAGAATGGAATATGAGATCTAAAGGGAAGCTGAGAAAGAGGAAGAAGAAAATAGTTTGACAATCGTTGACTCAAGGAACAAGAGGAAGCTTTGTGTCTTCATCTTGGAGTGGCGAATAGGTTAAGGCTCTTGGTATTGGTATTATTAAATTGAAGTCTCTATAAGAAGAATAATTTGTTTGGGTTTTCCTCTCAAATAAGAGAGTTTTTGGCCATGGTTGATCGCCTATATTCCGTGTCTCTTGTCTTTTTATGGTTTATGCATTGGTATATGTTTGATGAAGAATAACACTAATAATATAATAAAGAGAATACCATAATGTAAGAATTAAAAAGCATTCACAATCAGTTATCTAAAGAAGAGAAATAACCTAATTACTATGTCGTATATTTCTTAACAACCATACTCCAACGTCCAACAAACATAAGGAAAAATGCATCAAACAGAATCATTATTTTACCTTACAAACTTAGCTAGTTATTCCTAGAACTCGTCTAGAACAAACATAAAAAATTCCAATACTTGAATCCTTCTCCAACTCAACTAGGACACATGTGGTTATGTCATAAATATTTATTCATTGGTGATTTTCTATTAATGTGTTTGAATTAGCTCCAAGGTATCTTATTTACACGAGAAGTTGGAGGAGCTAAGGGGTGCCTTAATGGAAACATGACCCTTCATTTTGATGAGGCTAACTTTAGGGAAAACCTCTTTCAATTTTCTATTGAGAATATTTAAATATATTTATCGAAATCATTGATGATTGCTGGCCCAAATTTATGCCACATTAAATAATGGTGAGAGGAGTGCCAAAATGATAATTTCCTTTTATCAATTTGAATTCTCTTTTGCATGATGTTTTTTCTTTGGGTTAGTTGGGCTTCTCTTTGGGTTAATTATGTTTCTTCTAGGGAAATTCATCCAAAAATTGCTCCAAATTTCAACAATCCCTCTCATCTAGGGAGGAATTTCTGGCCGCACCATGTGTCTCATCTTGGATATAGATGTCTCGACATAAGAGAAGCTCATCTCATCTCAAAAAATCTCATATAAGAATAATGATCCATAACAAATGATAGGGGAGATCCATTTACCACAACCAAGTCCATGGAAATCTTAAATGAACTTGTTAAATATCATACATACCATACGGGTCTCTAAGTCAAACTCCATGACCTCATCTCAGTTGAATAATGATGAATTCATTAATAGAAGAAGAAGAATTATCCACAATGGAAATAGGGGATATCAATCTACTATAACCAAGTCCATGCTGGTCATAAATGACCTTGGTGAAGATCACAAACCCTATGTCCATTGATTGTTCCTCTCCCAACTTGATCCTCATCGATCAAGTGGTAGAACAACTATATCCAATACTTAGGGTAGATCAAATTATCAAAACCAATACCATGATAGCACATCCTCCCTTGTTAGATATCACACACATATAATTCTACTCTCCCATATGTCCAAGATGGGAGGCAATCCCAACAAGCTTAACTAAGTCCATGAACCCTTTATAAGGGTGAATTATGGGTAGGTCAATGGATACTAGGGTATGTACTCAGCCAATTCCATGGATTTAAGGAGTACCCTCACCTAATAGTTTAGTTGCTCAAACCCCTTCACCAATTTTCAGTGTTCTCGATCAACAGTGTTCCCTCTTAGGGAATGATATTTTCCCCTACTCTCCAAGTTTCTCTCATTGATCTCAAAAAAGGCTTGGTGAGAATTTATACAATCTTCTCATTTAGTAAATCCTCACTGCTTTAGTTCTACAATAAGTCACAACCAGAGCCTCATTTTTTTCTCTATGTAGGAGCCTCAATGCTTAGTTAGTGGAACCAATTCTGACAATATTGTTAATATATTTTTAAGTCACATTATTTTCAATATGATTGGCCTCCGCTGGAGTAATTGCAATGGAAGTCTACTACCTTCTCATCCAATAAATCAAATCAAGACCCACACTAAATAAACACCTCAATGTATTCTTTCTTTTCACAACACTCCTAGTTCACTTGGCATAGGCATATCTCTTCATTCACAACACTATCTCAATCCATGTAGGTATCTCAATACCAACTTTAAAACATCCCAATAAACATGTCTAGGCTCTATCTGGCTCAAGGTACATGCTACAAAGCAAGGATCCATTTGGCTATTGGCTCATCATGGGACCTACCAAATCTGAATCTAAAGAGGAATCTCTCAACTACTTCAGAGTAATCCATCGTGCCAACTATTTGATGACATACTTACCTTGACAAGGAAGCCATCATCATCTTTGGTATATTTCTAATCTCAAGAAGTGGATCATATGAGCTCATAGTTCAAATCCATGTGATAATGAACAACAATATGATCTCATCATATCATAAATAAATTATTATCATATATAAAAACAAATATCTAACACATACGTACAACCTTGAAGAGAGGTTGGTGTCCACATCAGATGTCCATCAATCCAAGCATGTGAAGGCCAGGGGACTTGCTTTAGTCCATATGGGAATTTCTGTAATCTATAATCATTAATCTCCTTCTCATGTGTCTGAAAGCCCTGGGGTAGCTCCAAGTGTGATTCTTTCTTAAGTACAACAAGGACGAAACCAAATTCATATAGATCAAATAATTGTGCATCTGGCAATAGGTTTTATGATCTTATCATAGACCTCTCCCACTGAGAGCATTTCCCTTATCACTGTTGAGATTTCTATCATGGAAGCATGAATATTCATCATCTATAATGGTCCTTTTGTGAAGGAAATATTGCTTCCATCATCGCATCTGACTATAACATTAAATGTGGTAGTCTACTCACTCTAAATAACGAGCTTCTACAATCATAGTTTGTTAGTCTCCAATCCTTCCTTCAAGGTCTGAGCTCTTGTCCATTTTCAAGTGCCACTCTAATCATAGGATGGATTTTCATCCTCCTTAATATCAATATTGAGGAATAGGTCCTTACATGTTGGAAATACTGAGCGGGGGGTGGGTGAATCAATATTTCTTATCAATTAGTAACTTATTAATCTTTTTATAACATTAGCAACATATAAAACATTAACGCATCAAGAGAATAGTACACTATAATTATTAAGTGGGCACCCTTTTTTGAGAAAAACCAATGAATGATTCTCTAATAATTTATTATTACATTAATATTTCAGCTCCAACTAAAAAGGGAAACCCTTACACAATTGATGAAACCCCAAATGATATAAAAATGAAACCCAAATACTAAATCCCTTACTATAGAAACCCTTATTGCAAGATAATAGGACACTCTTATAACCTACTCCAAAATGATAAAAAAATGACAGATTCCCTTAATAGTCATAGTACTACTAAAGATGAAATAGTGAGACTTGTTGACAATAACTCCTTTTTAGTTGCATGATGATGCAACTCTAACTATCATATTCCCCAGATTTCTTCAAGTACATATTACTACCAACCTTTTGTTACTCAGGAAATTTATCTTGGCTATAGCAGATAAATTCCTAAGGTAACCATTCAAAACCAATATTATAGATTAAAAGGTAGCCCCTTCAATCTAAAGAGGGCTCTCTCTGAAAACCTAATCACTAAATTTAGCAATTGACTATACATTCACACAATGGCTAGATCTTCAATTGAGTTGTGTCGGGGATAGGTTTGGCTAGAAATGAGGGAGACAATCCATTAGGAAGTGTAGTCAACAAGATAGGGTTTAAGTCAATTTACCAAAATATTGGATGTCTGATTATTATTGACAAAGGAAAGGTACATGACACATCCTAAACATTTTTCATAATTGTAGCTTAAAGAGGAAAATATAAGAAAACCCCACTATAGTAGGGCATATTAAATGAATCCTAGAGTAGCTTTATAGGATAGAGATGGGAATGATTTAATATATTAACTCGGAGCATCAAACCATGGATGAATTATGAATCAATTACTCTTATTCAATACTCAAAATACCATACATTCAAATGATATTACAAAGAAGGAAACATTGAAACATACATAGAATGCATACTAAGACATACTATCACATGAATCTTTATATCAGTGATAAAAATTTGTTGATATTGTAAAAATTTAGATTGATAAAGCTCTAAACACATATGCAATAGTTATCTTTTCATCAAAAACCAACCCTTGGTCCTCCTTTTACATTTAATTTATAGAAATACTATATAGGTTTCTGATACAAAATTTGTGGAAAGTATTAATTACAATAATCCTCAAGATCCAAAAGAAATGGATATGAAAATATGTTGACCCATATTTAGTAAATTTTTTGAAATAATCCCCAAGTCAAATTGATGAGGTGTATCATCAATAGTTGTCTATGTGTTTATTTTTAGAAAAATAAATATGGAAAATTCCTTAAAAATAGGGTCCAAATATCCATTCGTATCTTCCAAACCATGACACTTGTTAAAATACTAAAAGTGGTTTTTGTAAATCATCTCTCTCAAAAAAAATTCCTCTTTTATTTGTTTAAATTCATCACCACCGGGTCAAAAACTACGTTTGAAAGCAATGACTAAAACAGGAAAAAACATAATTACAAAATCTAGAAACATAGGCCTGACACATTCCTCTGTAGTGTCTAAACCATGATGTATGGGTAAACTCTGAAACAGGTTTTTTTAAATAATCCCTTTCCAAACAAAAACCTTTTTTGTGTTTTAAAATTCATCACCACCTTGTAATATCGGTTTTAACAGGTGACTAAAACAAGAAAAAACAGAGTTTTGTGATTTCTTCTTAATCACTTCTCTCCTTTAGTTGGTAAACTTGTTGCAATTGAAAATTTATATGGCCTGATTTTCCCATTTTTCAAATATTCTCAACTAAAACTATCTTCAATCCCCTGGTCATATGTTGTAAACACTACTTAAAGCTCTCTTATACACTGCAAACTGGTAACTTGGGAATGTTGGAAATGACCTTATAGTTTTTAGGGTTTAACTTTAAAACCTTCTCTAATGCTTGGAAAGTCCACCAAATGTCACATCTAGCTTTAACATGAGTTAAACTATTTCAAAAATGGTTTGGGCACTTAAAATTCTTCAAAGGGAGCTTAGAAACCTTTTAATTTTAAAATTCTTATAGGTGCTACGAAAATATTTTGTAGTGCCATATGTTTTCAGTATACATCATTGATTTTCTCCAAAGCTTATGAAAACCATTAGGCATGACATAATAAACCCATTTCACATGTTTCTAACCCTTATGTCATCCTTTCACAGAAAAATTTTAACATACCCCAATATTTTACCTTTCACTATTTCTAAATGAATTTGTTAACTGATATTCAAAACATCTAGATCCTTTGGGAAGGTACAAACCTAGTGCTAACGGGACCCTTAATGATTACTATTGAAAGAAAATGATGAGACTTTTCTACAGGTATCAGAGTCCATACTTCATACCAAAATATATGCAATAATGTTTTCCACTGTGGAATATATTTTACCTCTTTTAGAAGCCCTTACTACAAGTAGAAATGATTAAATACTCTTGCTACAAACTGCTGCAAGGTGTGCCACTTCGTGTGTTGTTGGATGCTATAAGAAGCACTTAATAAGCCATCCTTCGAGATCCAGAGAGATGGATAAATATTTTTAGCATTGTCACTATAATATAGATTTGTACTACTTTTATTAGGTCATCTTAACTTCTCCTCAATAGGCACATGTGTACTTATAATTCTAGCGAATTCAACATTTGTAGGCACAAAGAGGACTGTTGCAAATGAAATTAGGGAACTACTATAGAAATTGAAACATTTTCTATCATGGAGGATGTTCAAGCCTCAGAATTATGTTATTCTAGAGGAGCCACGGGGTTAGATGGAATGACAATGTCTTAATAACAATCAAAACTTCTTGCACTTAGATGATCAACATTAGAATATTAAGCGCATCCATTAGGATGTCTCGGATCTATATTCAAGCTAGGGTTCTTCTTGAAATTAAATATAGTATATCAAGGTTACATAGCTCAGTAATGTAAACCAACTATACACAAAGGCATATGTTGCTACCAACTTTAGGTAGCCACTTCCTTTGATGCTTAAATAAGCCACAATAATTAATATTTCTTCGCTCCTTGGAAATTAATCAAAAATGTAGATTATAAGTCCTTAAGTTTAGAATGTGGGCCTAAAATGATTTAAATAATGTTCTTGAGGTATCACAGGTCAAATATATGCCCCAAAAATGGCTTCCATAGAGATGGAGACCTGCTATGTGATTTCATGAACAGGCCACAACACATACATTGTTCAACATTTTGGATCAAAGTTTGTCAAACTAATAGACCTCAATTCCTTTCAAAAGATGGTATTCATGTATAAAATAAGACCTCCACTAAAAAATCACATTGATAAGCCTTAGAGACATAATTTTATGCCCTAGTGAGGAACGAGACCTAAAAGGATCCTTCGAAAAATACCCAATGCAAAAACCCAAGAAAAAAAACAAACCAAAGGCTCTCGTTTGATAAGCTTTTTCTCCACATGGGAAAGATCATTTTAAAGCTTGATAACAAAGGGTATACATTCAATTTCTTTCTTGAGGAGGGCTAATTGAATTATTGTAAATAGCTTTCTCTTGGATCAAAAGGATGCCTCCAATAAGTAAGTTGACTTAATATTTGGGGGGGTTTTTAAAATTCAAGTTTTGGCACCAAAGTAAATTTAATTTAAATTTGGCTTGAAGCCAAAATTTTAGGACCCAAATGATCTTAATGGGAATATAAATTTTTTCTAAGCTAAAATCCAATTCAGAATATAAATAAAGTGCTTAAGGATTGAGAGATTAATTGCAAGTTTAATATGAGTTCTTATGTGTTTTTATGTGAATTTCATGAGCAAATTAACATAAAAAAAAAACACTAAAAAACAACATCTAACATACATGAACATCACAATAAGCAGTAACACAATAGCACATGATGAAGGATTTTACCCCATTTGGGTTACATCTCCTTGGTCCAGCTTCCAATGGCTTGGCCCTCTTCTATTATGCTCAAAAGTGTGATTACATGTATTTACAATGCTCAAACAACTCTGAAACTTGTTCCATCAGCTTCATAATGCCCAAAAATTCCTGTGTAGCCTATTTTTGTCTCGAATTTGGCCAAAACTCATCAAGTTATGATCTCCCCTAATTTCTCCACTGTTCGTTCCATATTTTCCCCAAAATTTGGTACTGAACCCACAATTTTGGCCCCAAAGTCACTAATGGAGCACCAATTCCGCAAAAAATTGGGCGAAATTTTTGGGGCATTAATTTTCCCTTTAACACCTAAAATCTAGTTTTAAAACCATATCATATATGTTTTATAAAAATAAATAAATAATTATATTAAAAACCACTGCACAGTTAGCCTAACCTTCAGCTTTCGTGGCTTGGGTGGTCACATTGGTTGGCGAAGTTAATGGTTGAGGTGGCAGTTTAGTAGGCTAGCAGGTTCTGGATGGTAGTATCCACATCTATCACATGGCCTTATTACCATTGTGGTTACGGTTAAGGATGGGAATTCACAGCTAGCCTCCCACCCGTGATCCCGCCTCCAGCGGTGACCAAGGCTAGGGCTAGACCTTGGCCCACAACGCACATTTCATATGCAAACAAAACCAAATGGTCTACATGGTATGGTAAGGAACACATAGCAGGGTGCAATGGAAAAGGCTCTTGGCTTAGTACTTGGTGATCACCGGTTCGAACCCCGCCCGCTCCATTTGGACTTGACCAAAAATTTTGTAGAATCCTGTGTTGCCACATGGAAACCTCTGGTTGGGCCATGTGGTAGCATGATCTGAAAGGACTGTATTAGTTTTTTGTGCTAAGTGTCTTTTTAGTTACAAAACATGTACATATTTGTCTCCATTTGTTTGCTTAAGGATTGAGGAACTTAACCATGAAACATAGATGAAATTGTGAATTTTAAGCATGTAAATAAGCCTAAATAACACTGAACATAAGTGTATAACAAAGAACTAAAACCACGCATAATATTTACACAGCAGGCATGATAAATCAGTTCACCCCTCTTGGGCTACATCTGCTCGTCCAGCTCCCAATGGCATGTCCATCTTTCATTATGCTCAAAATTTTGTGAATACATGTGTTTACAAGACTCCAATGGTTGTTTTTTCTGCACCAATGGCTCCAGAATGCTCCAATTAGTCTAGGTAGACTCTTGTTTCATCCAAATTGGTTGAATAATGACCCTCCTAGCCTTTTTCCCAATAACCCCTAGAAAACCTCCACTAACTGTGGAGAACTGCACTTAACTGCAGTAAAAAATGGCCAAACTCCGCAAATTTAGGGGCTCGCTAACTATCCGCCAACTCTAACCGTGATTTTTTAATGTCAAGGTTATGGGATGGGGTGGCCACATTCCAACCCCTGTAACCCTCACGGTCACATTTATTTTGGAGTAGAACCCACTTCGCAAACTATAGTAGTGTTAATGTTACACCAGAGTTATCCAAATTGTAACCATCGGCTTCTAACCCACAGTGTTATCACATGTTCTAGCGTAGAAATGTTAAATTTTTAGTGGTGAAGTCAAAAAATGTGTCGTCGTGGTTACAATAGATATTGCGGTTTTGTTTTTTGTACATGTGACCATAACAATTGGGGCCGTCGACGCCCCCCCCCCCCCCCAACTTTCATTTCAATACAACATAAATGTATCCAGTGCACTCATATGGTAAGAAAAAAATGATAGAGGAGTTGGTGGAATACTATGTGAGCATGCCGGAGGTCACGGGGTTGAACCCCCTAGACCCAACCAAATTTTTACTGAACCGTACAGGGGACACGTGGCAACCTCAGGGCTGGCCATGTCTCACCCATCCATTGGCCCATCAAATCAAACATACAACCAAATCCGATGACCCAGAATCTGCCATGTGGCGAAACATTATTGGCTTAGAGAAATCGAAATATTCCCAGAATATTCCATTTTTGTTGACTGTACACCTGTATACTGACTGGGCATCCCAGTCAAACCTGTTGCAATTTTCGTTGTTTGGGAAAACGATCAGAACGCGATATATCCCTCATACGACATCGGTTTTTCTAACCGTTCGTGGCGCTAGAATCAAAACGATGAGATCTACCCAGTCACTCAGGTTCATTACAATTTTGAGCACTTTCAATTTTTGAGCAAAATTCATGAACTCCTGATCACACCTTCCCATTGGGAAGCTTTTGGACCCCAAAATCTCTCTGGATTACTAATTATGAAGATGAGGAGACTATGTCCTCACTCTTCCAGTCTTTATCGATTGAAATTTTCCTAATTTCATTAATTGGAGCTTTTCATGAAATGACAAATTTTTCCTTGATTCAGTTGATCTTCTATTGTTGTCTTTGACACTGTCATGCTGCACATTTTCTGAATTTGCATAACAACAATATAATTTTGCAGAAAATATCTTGTTTCTACATTGGTAAATAATCAAAGGAAACTTGGAATCTTTCTCGCCTTGCACTTTTTCATTATGGAAATTTTTTAGTTGCTTTTGCCTTGAACTTGTGTCGACTCTTGACCAGGTTTCTTTGCCATTGTGTTGTGCCCTTAGGAAACCAGCAATGAACATTTGTGAAACATGTGCCTCATTTTCCAAGATTCTTTGTCCTCTCTTTAACCTTTGCAATCTCTTGCACTAACACTTTGTTTTCAACACTATTCAACACCAATGTTGACTACTGCAACTGCTTGCCACCTTCTTTCAACACTATTCACCTTCTTGCATTTGTTTGAAAAGTATGATGTAAAACATCTCTTTGTTTTATCATCATCAATGTCAAGTTTTGGCTTGCATTGACTAGCCTCTTCATTTTCCCTGCATTAACTAAAGAAGTGTCCAATTTCTTGCGATGAGCTCTCACAATATACTCGTTGCCATCTTTGAATAAATAGTATTTGTTCTCATGGCTATGGAAGATTGCTTTCCTCTCATACAAGTAAGGATTTCCCAACACCATACCCATTATGTCAAGCAAAACCATATCTAATTCAACTGTGTCAATGAAATGTGCAGTTATTGCAAACCGCAATATGCACTTCTTTGAAACCTGTAAATTTGCATCCTTACAAATCCAACCAAGTGGATATGGTTTTGGATGTGTAATGGTCTCAAGATTAATTTTCTTGACCAAGTCTTTAGAGATTAAATTTTCTTGTGACCCACTATAAAACAATGTGTCAATCTTGGTATGTTTGGATATGACCCTCACATGAAACAGTTCAATTCTCTCTTCTTCATTTGGAGCTTTTATGTGACAGTTTGATGTACTAGTACTGGGTTTAGTTTAAATTTCTTTCCCCTTGATGTTCTTTAGTCCCATGGCTATAATTTTTGTTTCATCTCTTGAATCTGACCCAAAGTCTTGTTTAGCTATAGCAACAGTTTTGCCTTTCTCTTTGGCTTTCAAGCTATCTGGTTTCAATTTTGGATGAAGTTTCCAACAATGGTACTCATCATGGCCAGTTTTTTAATATTTTTTGCAAAATAAATTTCCCTTCTCTTTCCTGATATTTTCATTCCTCTTTTTCTTCCATTTACCTTTAAACTCATTTTCCTCATTCTCATCTATGTTTTTTTTTCCCCTTGCTTCCAAGTGTGTGGCTTGTACAAAAATTTCATCTAACCTTGTAGGGTTAAACATGAGGATAGTATGTCTTAGGTAGATATGTAAGCCTCCTATGTACATGAGCAAAGTATCTTGGCTCTGCAAATCTACCCCTAAAAAGAGAGCTCTTCTCCTAAATTCTTGGGTGTAAACTTGTACATTTTGTCCTTTCAATTGTTTAAAAATTTTCCAGTCCATTATGGCTTTCTACATGTGAGCTAATGGATAAAACTATTGTTTTATTGCAGAAATGAAATCAGTCCATGATAGAATAATCTTACTGTTCTTCTTGATCTCCTCCTTTGTCTTGGCTTCCCACCAAAAAGTGATGCACCTTCCATTCTCAATAAAGCTAATTGGATTTTTGTATCATCATCATGGAAGTTTTGTATTCTCAAATAGGACTCCAATTTCCCAATTCAACTATAATTTATATGCATTGACTTCACCATTAAACATTAGCAATTCGAACTTAACATCAAGTTTTAGAAAAGGACTTTTACCAGTGTTATTTTACTTGTGTGGCTGATGTATTGAAGATGAAGTAGAGGATGATGATGATGATGATGATGAGGGTGAGCATGGTGACTTTACACTGTCTTTATTTACTCCTTTGCCCTTCTTTGACTCATCTTCATCATTGTGACCTCCTGATGATCCCTGTCCTTCCTTGTGAAGTTTGGACCTTTCTTCTTCTAGTTTCTCATTCCTTTCTTGATAAAGGATTCTAACCATCTCAGTAAAGTCAATAAATTATTTTCTGTACACTCTTTCTCCTTTTTTGGGATCCACTTTTTCATGGATTTCTTCTTCCTCTGAAGGCATGCTTAATGTTGCTTCTGCTTCTTTAGGAGGTGAACTAGGTGGTGGAGAATGTGGCAATATTTCCCTCCTTTTTTGTGGCTCACTTTGAGACCCTCTTGCTTCCACCAATTTTCCTTCTCCTCTCTTAAGATTGAGCCTAGTAAGCATGTGAACACTTGCAAACCGTTAAAAAAATCTTTGCACACAAAAACACTAGAGAATAAACTCTAGCTCTAATACCAACCTGATCTAAAAGGACTTTATTATTTTTTTGTGCTAAGTGTCTTTTCAGTTACAAAACATGTACATATTTGTCTCCATTTGTTTGCTTAAGGATTGAGGAATTTAACCATGAAACATACATGAAATTGTGAGTTTTAACCATGTAAATAAGCCTAAATAACACTGAACATTAGTGTATAACATAGAAATAAAACCACACATCAAATTTACACATCAGGCATGATGAAGCAGTTCACCCCTCTTGGGCTACATCTTCTGGTCCAGCTCCCAATGGCATTTCCATCTTTTGTTATGCTCAAAAATTTTCAAATACATGTGTTTAAAAGCCTCCAATGGCTGTTGTTTTTGCACCAATGGCTCCAAAATGCTCCAATTAGTCTAGGTAGACTCTATTTTCACCCAAATTGGTCGAAACATTACCCTCCTAGCCTTTTTCCCAATAAACCCTAAAAAACCTCCACTAACTATGGAGAATTGCACTTAACTGCAGTCAAAATTGGCCAAACTCTACAATTTAAGCGGCGCGCTAAATATCCGCCAGCTCTAACCATGAGTTTTTAATTTCAAGGTTAGGGGATGGGGTGGCCACATGCCAACCCCCGTAAACCCCGCGGTTACATTTATTTTGGAGCGGAACCCACTCCGCAAACTATGGTATTGTTAATGTTACACCAGAGATATCCAAAATGTAACCATTGGCTTCTAACCCGCAGTGTTAGCACATGTTCTGGCATAGAAATGTTAAATTTTTGGCAGTAAAGTCAGAACTTTTGTCTTCATGGTTACAATAGATGTTGTGGTTTTGTTTGTTGTACATGTGACCATAACGATTGGGGCCATCGGCGATTCCCCCCCCCCCCCCCCCCCAACTTTCATTTCAATATAACATAAATGTATCTGGTGCACTCACATGGTAAAAAAAAAATGATAGTGGAGTTAGTGGAAGACTATGCGGGTGTGTCAGAAGTCAAGGAGTCGAACCCCCAGACCCAACCAAAATTTTACTGAATCGCATAGGGGACACATGGCAGCCTCAGGGCTAGCCATGTGTCACACAACCATTAGCCCATCAAATCAAATGTACAACCAAATCCGACGACCTAGAATGGGCCACGTGTAAAAACATCATTGGCTTAGAGAAAACAAAATATTCCCATAATATTCCACTTTTGTTGACTGTACACCTGCATGATGACTGGGCATCCCAGTCAAACCTGTCGCAATTTTAATTATTCGGGAAAACAATCAAAACGCGATATCTCCCTCATACGACATCATTTTTTCAAACCGTTCACAGTGCCGGAATCAGAACTATGAAATCTACCCGGTCGTTTAGGTTTGGTATAGTTTCGAGCACTTTCAATTTCGATCAAAATTCATGAACTCCTGATCACAGCATGTGGTTGGCCACATTCCCAACCAATCAAAAAAATTCCACAACAACCAATACCAACGTTCCACTTGGCACCATCATATACATCGAAGGAAAAATCCTTTTGACCAGTCAAACTACCACGTAGGCATGCCCAGTCAGCTGTAGGGATTGTTGACTCGGTTGTCCTACATTTTTTTTTAATTTGCGTGTTTGAAAAAATGGATAGAATGTGTTTTTGGGATCATACGGTGTCGTTTTTCCTCAAAACGAGTTGCGTGGGATTCAGAACGATGAGATCTACGTGTTTTTTCAAGTTCCACACCATTCCGACAAAAAAATTTTATCATAATTTTGAGCACTTGATCACTCCTCCCCACTGGAAGATTTTGGACCCAAAATATCAGTTTTAGTTGTTCATCTAATAAGGTTACACTTCCCTCGCCTTTCCAATCTTAATCCATTTTTCCTTAGAAGGATTTGTGCCTTTGAGACCAACACGAAGGTAGTCTACACTCCCTCGTTTTAATGTCCTTGTTCTTCTGTCAAGAATTGTGTCTTGTTGAAGCTCATCAAGGTATTTAGGAGGAAATTCTTCAATAGAATGAATTTGAACCTATTCTCCTTGATCTTCAATCAATGGAGGCGCATACAACCTCAAGTTATCAACGTTAACAATAGAGTAAATTTTCATGTATGAAGGCAAATCTAACTTGATGGAATTTTCACCAATCTTTTCAAAAATTATAAAAGAACCATAACGGATTGGTTTCAGTTTTTTAGCTTCCCCTCAAAGCCTCTCTTTGCTAATTTGAAGCCAAACTTTGTCACCAACTTGGAACTTGTGATCTACATAATTCTTGTCGTCCCTTGCTTTGTACTTTCCTTGGCTCTTTTTAAGTTGATCTTGAAATTTTTGATGTATCAATTGAATTTGTTCTATCAAATTCCTAGCTTTGTATATGTCGATATGGAAATCAATAGAAACATCCTTCCCAAAAGTGAAATCCAATGGAAATCTAGGAAAGTATCCAAGACATGCCTCAAATTGCGATGTTTGTGTAAAGGAGTGTTTTGCACGGTTGTAAGCATGTTGAATGTAGTGCAAGTTTTCATCCCACAACTTAGGATGCTTGTTGCAGTATCCTCGAAGAAGATGTATGATTGTTTTATTGACCACCTCGATTTTACCATCTATTTGCAGATGAAAGTATGTACTCTTCTTCAACTTGGTTTCCATCAATTCCCACAAACTTGACCAAAAATTCCCAACAAATTGAGAATATCAATAACTAACAATGGATGTGGGCAAACCAAAATGAACCCAAAAATGTTGAAATAATAAGTGAGTTGTTTATTCAACTGTGATTTTCTTAAATGGAATTAATATACATGTCTTGTTGAACTTACACACAAATAAATATAAATAATCATGTCTTTTTTTTACTGTTTGGTCCCTATATTACTAGTAGAGTCCCTTATTGTTGTTAGTATAACCCCCTTATTGTTATTATTGTTGAGCCCCAAAGATATCCTTTTATTTCACCAAATTCCACTTCATTTCCTTTGTCCTTTATCAGTTATAGGCTTAAAATATTAATAGGATTGATTAAATTCACTTTAGGAATGCATACAATAACTGACTTACTAAACTTTTGTGGTCTTGTTGTTGTAGTAATTTTTGACCAAACTTAGCTACAGAAAGCAGCCATTCTGTAGCTAGTCGCCTATTCCGCAGCTATCTTCATGTTCACACAGGTTACGGGTGTCACTTAAAGGAAAAACACATATGGTTGAATTCCAGAACTCACCTACATCATTCCTTGCTCTCTACGAAGTCTGAGCAAAAATTTGCAAGTGGTTATGCACGTGGAGGAAAGCCAAACTAAGAAGTAGATTCCTACCAGGACAAGGACTCTACAGATGTCTTCAGCAAAGTACGAGGCCTCCACAAGAGTTCTAATTTGATTTTACTTGAAAAATACACTTATACCTATTTCTTCTCCATGGCAGTTACGTATTTCTCTTATAAGAATAACTTTGGAAACCGAGAGATAGTTAGTCAATTAATGTTTTATTGTTAAGTTGTCCAAGACTGTAATACTCTGTTTTTGAAGCGTTTTCCTTTAATGAAAGAAGAACAACTTTAATACATGATCTAAAGCAATATTGAAGAGATTAGTGTGCTAATCTAGTGGTAGAGGGCCCCTACTGCCCAAGAGGCTCTGTGCATATTGTTTAGATAAGTAATTTTAGCTCTGTTCGTTCCTAATTTAAGCAGTTTTCTGAACTTTATGTTTTATGCTCACTTACATCGAATATTACAGCCAGTCTTGTTCTTATGAATTGTTCCAAAATATCACTAACACTGAATAAGATAGAGTTGTATTATTTCAGAGATTAATTTCATTTTAGTTCAGCTGTAGTATTTCAGAGGTTAATTGCATATTAGTTCGGTTCTGTTTAATGTATTTTAAGTTTTATTAGCTAGTTGTATTCTAGTTCTGTTAAATTAGACTTAAAGGCCTTCATTACTTACAAACTGCTCTTGTTCTTAATCTCTGCTAATACATCATTTTCATAGGAACAAGAATTGGAAATGTCATTTTGAAGTCTTGACTGTTCTACAATTTCTCATAATTTTACAAACTTTCCTTTTTCCAAAATTATTCCAAAATATTCCTAACCCTTGAATGAGGCTTAATAGTGACATTTTGAGTTGCAGAATGGATTAATTTCAGTGTCATAAGTTAATTTAGAGTAGGGTTCCTTACTATGTTGCAGATAATCTTTTCCAAATGTGTTCCAACAAGTTTCTAACTATGGATGAGATTTTCTCTGTGATAATTTTAAGTTGTTGTTTACTTAGAAGAACCTCATTGCATTAAAATTATCCTTTTCTCAAGTTGTTCCAACATACTTCTAGTGAAATGAATTGGACTGAGTTCATGTTATGAGTTATTTTTCTTGTCAAGTTTTGCAATCTATGAATTAGCATTTTCTGTTCTTAGGTGTCATACATAGTTTAGAATAGATTTTGCTCTGTTTTAGTGTGACCAACAACTCCTCTTTGCCAATAACTTAGTTCTTTTCCTCTTAGCATAAAAACACAAAACCAAAAACACTAAACACAACGAAGTAGGAAGCAGATACCTAGGCACATATAGTGCACTTCACTTCAACAGTTTACTAGCCCTGGTTGACAATTTATGACATCAATTTAGGAACACTAAGTTGAGTAGACATTTTGGCGCCGTTGCTGGGGAAGTGTAACTAGGTAGCCTTGTTTCTTACCTCCCAAAAACATTGATATGCGTAGAGAAAGAGACTCAAGGGGTAGATTCATAAGAAGCAAAAGCTTGATTCCTAGAACACCACTTGTGCCACCAAGACCAAGAGGCAGCACACCTCCAACTCAAACCAATATCCCATACTCCACTGATCATAGACTTCCAGAGGACTTAAGATTAGACATACCATCAGAAGAACCTTCCACTTCATCCACTGAACCTATCTTAGAAGAAGATTTAAGGACCCCTGCTAGAGACCTAAACTTTTCCACTTCCACAGGAGAATCAACCATGGCAGAAGAAGGGGGAGGAGGAATATTTAATGGAGAACATACACTATTTGGAGGGGGTGGAGGTAGAGGTAGAGGAGAAGGAGGTAGAGGTGCAAAAGGAGAAGGAGGTAGAGGTGAATAAGGAGGCAGAGGAAGAGGTAGAAGGGAAATGGGAAGCTCTTTTGGGTTTCCTATAGTAGATGAAGAAACCAATGCAACTATGAAAAACCTTTCACCCTCTGTCCTTCAAAACTTTTATGGACTCAAAAGTGAAGATCCTGAAACCTTCCTATTTGAATTTGAAGTCCTATGTAGAACCTATGATTACTTACAAGATGCCCAAAAACTTAAACTATTCCCTTCAACATTGAAAGGTGCAGCATTAAAATGGTTTATAAGTTTGATCAACAATTCTATTAGGACATGGGAAGACATGAAACATGCATTTCTAGAGAGGTATTTGGATTACTGTATGCCAGTCAACCATAAGGAGGAAGTGTTTAAAATGTTACAAAAAGAGGATGAAAACCTGGAAGATTTGCTAGAAAGGTTTAACTACAACATCAAAAGAGAAAAAATGGAAAACCTAGACCAAGATACCTTGAAAGCTCTCTTGTTGAAGACAATTAGGGATGAATGGCTAGATATCCTTAATATGATGGGAAAAGGGGATATATCTCAGCTCACATTACCTGAAATAGCTGAATTATGTATCAACTTTTCAAGAGGGAAATCTAAAACTCTAAAAGGACCAAGAGACCCTGCTCTTGCAAGGGCAAGTAAGTCTGCTTCTGGGACAGTAAGTAGGGAAGAAATAGGACATATGATTGATGAATTCAAATCTGACATTTTAGGGAGTCTTAGTGAGCAAATAAACACCCTCAAGTTAAAAAACAAGAAAAAAGCTGAATCTGATGCCTTAGCAGTCTTTTGTCCCAAATGTAGAAAGAAGCATGCCTTGAGAGAGTGCCCTTTGGATGCAAAAGTAGTAGAGACTTGTGTAATTTTTTCAGAAAAACATGATACCAAGAGTTGTCCTTCACCTCCTGGTCTTAAAGTTGTCTTTCAAGAAGAAACCCCTACAAATTCCACAGAATCTCTCAATTTTGTCTCTAGGAGGCCTTGGCAAGGACCTCAAACACAAGGATTCCATGATCAGCTGTATAATCAACCCCTACCAAATTGGAATTCTTGGCAGCAACCTTGGCCCCAATTCCAAAATCAATCTCAAACTTGGGCACAAGGACCACAAAATCCCTATGGAAGATACTCTCAGTACTATCAATATCCACCATCCTATCCATCATATCCACATTTCCCTCCTCAACAAAATCTTCAACAAAATCCTCAACAGAATCCTCAAAATCCACAACATCAAAATTCACCACTTCCATTACCATTTCCTCAGAAAACAAATCAGTTTCCTGCCCAACCTATACCAAACCCCAACAATAAAAATCCTCAGAATACATACATGATACAAGGCCAACAGTTTCCAACCTATTTGATCACTTCTTTAGACCTTAATGATGTTCAACTTAGGTCTGGAAGAATACTTGAAAAGAAGAAACCTTATGTAATCATACAAGAAAAAAACAACTCTGAGGAAGATTCTCTA
Organism: Pinus albicaulis; assembly: GCA_034641835.2. Taxonomy (NCBI): domain Eukaryota; kingdom Viridiplantae; phylum Streptophyta; class Pinopsida; order Pinales; family Pinaceae; genus Pinus; species Pinus albicaulis. The sequence continues at coordinate 1,328,922,849 of CM076577.1, read as the reverse complement.
CGGGTAAATAAAATTCTTGAAGAAGACACATCTTTTCAAGACCCAAACATTGAAAAATCAAAACAAAAAGAACCAATAATTTCAACTCCTATATTAGAGCAACCATCAACATCCACCTCTACACCTCCCTTTCTAGAAAGATTACAAATTGATAGGGGTGTAAAAAAACAAATTATGGTGCCTAATTATGATTTCCTAGATGAGCTGAGAAATGTTTGTATTAAGATCCCATTATTACAAGCTATCAAGGAAATTCCAATTTTAGGAAAAACAATAAAGGAGTTGAGAATGAAAAAAATAGGAAAAATAATCAAAGAGACAAAGAAAATTCAACTGGCAGGAAAAATAGCAGATATCATGATGGTTAAGATTTCCATTCCAAAGTATCTAGACCCAGGAAATCCAGTTGTTAGAATACACATCAATGGAACTGAGATCCAAAACACACTTATTGATTTAGGAGTAGCAATCAATATCATGAGTAGACAAATCATGGATAAACTGAAACTTCCTAATCTTCTTTTTACACCCACATTATTACAATTAGCAGACAGATCTCTGATCAAACCTGATGGGGTAATAGAAGACATTCCAGTGTCCCTAGATTCTTGGGAGTATCTTGTGGATTTTATGATCCTAACTCCTAAGAATAATATAGGAGGGCATCCTATTATATTAGGAAGACCTTGGTTAGCTACAACTGATGCTTTCATTAGTTGTAGATCTGGAGATATGTACATCTCTGAAGGTAGTTCAACCAAGAAATTTACCTTGTATCCTCCAGCAAATACAATTACAGAATTAGATTATACTCAATGGATTGAGGATGAAGAAGACATACAACCTCTCTTCACAATTTCAGAAATTAGTGAAGACAGCCATATCTTGAATACCTTAGAAAATTTTGAATCCTCTTCGGAGTACAAACATGAACAATTTCAAGAAGAATCCAAAATTGATTTTTTATCATCAAGTCAGATGTCTCTTTACTCCATGGATAAATTTTGCAGCTCTACAATTGAGATATTTCCAGGAAAAACTTTAAACATAAACAAGAACCTAGAGAAATCTCAACAAGAAAAGCTAGTCAAGATATTACAGAGACATTCTTCTGCATATGCATGGGAGTACACTGATATGAAAGGGATAAGCCCTAAGGCTTGCACTCATCACATCTACATAGAGGAAAATTGTAAACTAATCAGACAACCTCAGAGACGGATGAATCCAAATCTTAGGGAGATTGTTAAAGAAGAATTGCAGAAATTGTTAAATGTCAGTGGGTTTCTCCTTTGGTAATTGTGCCAAAGAAAAATGGTAAATGGAGGGTATGTATTGACTACCGGGAATTAAACAAAGCTACTCTTAAAGATCATTTTCCCTTACCCTTCATAGATCAGGTATTAGATACATTAGCTGGAAAAAAGTACTTCTCATTTTTAGATGGGTTTAGTGGTTATAACCAAATTCAAGTAGCACTTGAAGATCAAGACAAGACCACATTTACCTGTCCTTGGGGTACTTATGCTTACCGAGTATTTCCATTTGGACTATGCAATGCACCTGCAACATTTCAAAGGGCAGTACTAGGAATCTTTTCAGATATAATACATGATTGTGTAGAGGTATATATGGATGATTTCACAGTCTATGGAAACACATTTGAAGAATCCTTAGTAAACTTGGAAAAAGTTTTAAAGAGATGTAAAGAAGCAAATATTTCACTAAGTCATGAGAAGTGTTTTATGATGTTTACTGAAGGAATTGTTTTGGGGCATCACATTTCAGGGGATGGGATTAGAGTTGATGAGTCAAAAGTTGAAGTCATCTCTAAATTATCTATTCCAAGTTGTCAAAAATATGTTAGGATTTTTCTAGGATTTACAGGATATTATCGAAGGTTTATAGAAAACTTCACCAAGATAGCATCTCCACTTTTCAAATTACTTACCAAAGACTGTGAATTCAAGTGGAATCCCGATTGCCAGTTAGCCTTTGAGACCCTGAAAACAAAAATCTCTGAAGCACCTATTTTAAGGGGACCTAACTGGAAGTTACCTTTTCATATTTCAACAGATGCCTCAAATACAGCTTTAGGAGCAGTATTGGGACAAAAAGACCCGATTCCTTATGCCATCTACTATACAAGTAAAAATTTGAATCCTTCAGAGTTAAATTATACTGTAACTGAAAAAGAGTTCTTAGTTGTTGTTCATGCCATAAATAAATTCAGACACTATATAACAGGCTATGAAACTTTTTTTCACACAGATCACTCTACAATTAAATATCTAATGAACAAATCAATTACTAATGGCAGAGTCATAAGATGGTTATTGCTTTTACAGGAATTCAACATTACCATTCTAGATAGGCCTGGGAAACAAAACATAGTAGCTGATTTCCTATCTAGACTCCAAAACATCAAAGACAATACTCCAGTTGAAGATCAATTCCCTGATGAATATCTTTTTGCAATTTCTACTCAAACTCCTTGGTTTGCTGACATTGCTAATTAGTTAGTTTCAGGGAAATTTCCTTCAATAATGAATGCAAGAGACAAAAGAAAGATCATTTATGACAGTGCAAAATATTCATGGGTTTCTAATGAGTTATACAAAACAGGTCTAGACTTTATCATTAGAAGATGTGTTCGAGAAGATTAGATGCCTGAGATTCTAAAGGCATGTCATGATGAACCTTGTGGCGGACACTTTACTGATAAAAGGACAGCTTATAAGGTCCTTCATTTAGGATACTATTGGCCATCCCTTTTTAAAGATGCTAAAGAGTATGTCAAAAGGTGTGACAGTTGCCAAAGGGTATGGAAACCTTCTCCTTTAGGTGAGATGCCATTGCAGCCTCAGGTACATATTGAACCTTTTGAGAAATGGGCTTTAGATTTTGTAGGACCTATTAGTCCTCCATCAAGACAAAAGAAATATATATTAGTTTGCACTGATTATGTTACAAAATGGGTAGAGGCCAAGCCATTACTTTCTGCTACTGAAGCATCTGTAGTTAATTTTCTTTTTGAGGATATTTTTACTCGTTTTGGTGTCCCAAGGGAAATTGTTACATATCAAGGAGCTCAATTCACATCAAGGCTAGTGGAACAAATGATGGAGAGGTACAAAATCAGACACAGAAAATCTACTCCCTATCATCCACAAGCAAATGGTCAAGTGGAATCTACTAATAAGGTCATTGAAGGGATCCTAACAAAGATTGTTCATTTACATAGAAGAGATTGGGAAGACAGGCTTCCTGAAGCCTTGTGGGCCTATAGAACTACATGGAGAAGCACAACAGGCCATACTCCTTATGAACTTGTTTATGGAAAACAAGTTTTGTTTCCCATAGAGTTTCAGATTCAAACTTTTAAAATGGTAGTTCAGCTAGGACTTGATCTAACAGAGGCACAAAAGCACAGATTGGAGCAAATTAATGAATTGGATGAGATCAGACAAGATGCAGTCTAGAAAACAAGTATAGTCCAGCAACAAAGGACTAGATGGCATGATAAGTACATCAAGGAAAAGAAATTCAAAGAAGGTGACTGGGCCCTCTTGTTTGATTCAAAGTTCAAATATTTTCAAGGTAAATTCCAAACACATTGGCTTGGGCCATATGAAATTATGAAAATTTTTCACAATGGAGCAATAAAAATCGGGACAATAGATGAAGAGAATGTCACTTTTCTTGTAAATGGTCATAGATTGAAGCTGTATCATAAGCCACTTTCAAGAGAATAATTTGTCAAGAGATTTCAGGAAAACAGTGATGTGAAGTTAATGAAGAAGAATTCTTCTTCTTCATCAACTTAATTGATTTTTCTGAATTCAAATGCATGAAAAAAATAAAACTAAAGTATAAACATGAAAACTAATCACTGATTAGCATGTTTATACAGAAAAGATAAAGTGAAAATCAGAATCCTTCTGACACTTTAGCTTTTCAAATTTGTTCTTTTCCTACAAGCAGCTATCACAAAATCATAAGTGCAAACCCATTTTATATATCATATTCCACTTATGATCCATTTCACTCCATCATGTCTCACTTCATTCATATTTCATTCACTCCATTCATCCATACTTCATTCACTCCATTCCATGGTCCACTTCATTTTCATTTCAGACTTTTAAATATGATCTCTTCCTGCAATTGAGTATTACAAATCATAAGTTGCAGGCCACTTTTCATATTTCATGCCACTTTACACCTATGATCCATTTCATTCCATTATATTTCACTTCACTCGTGCTCCATTCCACCATATTTCCTGATCCAGTTTATTTCATTTCATACTATACTTCATCCATGTTTCAAATCATTTCATTCATATTTCAAAGCTTCTACAGGTATATTCTACAGCCAAATATTCTACAATTATACATTCTATAGCCAGCCAGACATTCTGCAGCCAGATACCCTATAGGCAACTATCCAGCAACCACTTGTTCAGCAGCAAATTGACCCTGCACACCTATGTCAACAAGAAAAATCAAAGGTATTATGAAGACTAAAGGATCAATGATTTCCAAAGGAATACAAAGCATATTAAAACCATAAAAATCAAAGGAAAGGCTAAGGTAAAGTTGTGAAATTATTATGATAACAGATTATGAAAGTTATAGTATGGTTAAGTTATATGTGTGTTTCATAAAGTCATTTTAATTATTCATATTGATCGAGCTTATCATAAAATCCTTAGAAAAAATCCCTTCTATTCCGCCATACCAAATCATCATTTATTAAAATTAACAATTAGTACTGAAGTGACCTATTAGGTCACGTCACTAACCCGAAGTATTCAGTGATGATTTTGAAATTCACACGAGATTTTTCCGCGGTCTTTTCCTCCATGACAACTCTCAAACTCATTAATTCGTGTGAATCACCCCCACCATATTTCACTCTTCCCATAACCACTTCATGTCATCTTTCCATAGCCAATTCCTGCTACATAAATAGAGAAGTCATCTTTGGGGTGAAAAAAACTCTCTACAGCCATTTTTTCCGTGAATAGATGAGCAGTAACGGAGCAGTAAATTGAAGGTTGAAAAAAGAAGCCATGGGTCTCATTGTAAGGTCCGAACCAATCGGAACCAAATACTTAGAGGGTTACCCACATATTAGAGAGATGCTACAGCAGGTTGGGTGGTTACAGTTTTTGGAAAAGTTCAATGGTTTTCATAAGGAGGTAACCAAGATATTTGCACGGTCCTTCAATGGATCAGAAGTTGAAATAGGAGATGTCAAGTTCACTATTACAGAATCCTTCATTGTAGAAGCAGCAGAATTCCCAAGGCAAGGTGAACGATGATTCAAAAACAAGGAATTTCACAATGAGGCATGGAGGCAGATGCTCAAAACACCAGGTATGGATATTTCAGTTTTCAAGAAGGGCATTCCTAGCTCAGCACTGAAGAATAAATGGTGAAATATGTTGCTCATTTTGCAAAATTTTATAACTTGTGAGGGAAGGTTTGGTACCCTATATGTTTATCACATTTAGCTTATGATGCATTTCCTAGATGAAGAAATCAATTTACCCTTTTTCTTACTTCATAGCCTAAAGAGAATGGCTTCTAATGTCCAAAAGAGGGTTCAATTCTTGGAAACCACCTTGTATCACCATGGCCTAGTTAAAATCCTAATTGAGCATCATTTGAGAAAGGTGGGAGACAATTGGGATGAGTTCCTCTTGAGGAATCCCTTTGAAGAACCCAAGGAATCTCCATCTGAAGGCAAAATTTCAAGAAGAAGCAGGAGAGGGAAAATTTCCAAATCTATTGAACTTAAAACTGGTAAGTCCATACAAGAGGACAGTGAGGATATTATCTCTGAGAAATTGGCTGAAATTAAGAAACAGCTTAAAAAGTAAAAGATAATAAGAAATTATGCTAAGGAGAGAGGTGAGGGACCATCTAAACTAAGACGAAGCCATAGGCTTAGAGGCATATTGAAGAAGACAACAGTTAAGCAAACAGGCATCATAGACATTGAAGATGAAGAGACACCAACTGATAGATCTCATGAGTACCAGTACGAAGAGGATATTGATGAAGGAACTCCGGAGATAGACCCAGCACAACAACAAATCTATAATTATGTTGAGTCATTAGAAAAGAGAGCCTCGAAAAGCAGAGGAAGAACTCCTAGTCCACCAGGATCTGCAATTGAAGTACCAAGAAGAGACAAACATGAATTAGAAGTACTCAATAGGCATATAAAGAATGAAAATGAAATTTTAAAGGAACAAGTCAAACTGAAGAGTAACATGAACACAACTCTCTCTCTACAAATGGAAAAATTGTACAAGGCTAGCGAAAATCTGAAGAAGAAAAACAAAAAGTTGAGCAGGGCACTAATAAATTTGAGATTCAAGTTGGTCATAAGGAAACCTAGGATGCCATTTAACACCAAGAAAAGCAGAAAAAGGAGGCTAGATGTCCTAGCAGAAGTTTCAGAATACATGGATTGATTGCATGAGGACATGCAAAAGTTTTGCAGTGGGGGTATGTTGAGCCCCAAAGATGTCCTTTTATTTCACCAAATTCCACTTCATTTCCTTTGTCCTTTATCAGTTATAGGCTTAAAAGATCAATAGGATTGATTAAAGTCACTTTAGGAATGCATACAATAACTAACTTACTAAAATTTTGTGGTCTTGTTGCTGTAGTAATTTTTTACCAGACTTAGCTATAGAATGCAGTCATTCTGTAGCTAGTCGCCTATTTCGCAGCTATCTTCATGTTCACACAGGTTACAGGTGTCACTTAAAGGAAAAATGCATATGGTTGAATTCCAAAACTCACCTACATCATTCCTTGCTCTCTACGAAGTCTGAGAAAAAATCTGCAAGTGGTTATGCACGTGGAGGAAACCCAAACTAAGAAGTAGATTCCTACCAGGACAAGGACTCTACAGATGTCTTCAGCAAAGTACGAGGCCTCCAAAAGAGTTCTAATTTGATTTTAATTGAAAAATACACGTATCCCTATTTCTTCTCTAGGGAATTTATGTATTAATCTTATAAGAATAACTTGGGAAACCGAGAGACAGTTAGTTAGTTAATGTTTTATTGTTAAGTTGTCCAAGACTGTAATACTTTGTTTTTGAATCGTTTTCCTTTAATGAAAGAAGAACAACTTTAATACATGATCTGAAGCAATATTGAAGAGATTCGTGTGCTAATCTAGTGGTAGAGGGCCCCTACTGCCCAAGAGGCTCTGTGCATATTGTTTAGATAAGTAATTTTAGCTCTGTTTCATTCCTAATTTAAGCAGTTTTCTGAACTTTATGTTTTATGCTCACTTACATCGAATATTACAGCCAGTCTTGTTCTTATGAATTGTTCCAAAATATCACTAGCACTGAATAAGATAGAGTTGTATTATTTCAGAGATTAATTGCATTTTAGTTCAGCTGTAGTATTTCAGAGGTTAATTGCATATTAGTTCGGTTCTGTTTAATGTATTTTAAGTTTTATTAGCTAGTTGTATTCTAGTTTTGTTAAATTAGACTTAAAGGCCTTCATTATTTACAAACTTATCTTGTTCCTGATCTCTGCTAATACATCATTGTCATAGGAACAAGAATTGGTAATGTCATTTTGAAGTCTTGACTGTTCTGCAACTTTTCATAATTTTACAAACTTGTCTTTTTCCAAAATTATTCCAAAAGATTCCTAACCCTTTAATGAGGCTTAATAGTGACATTTTGAGTTGCGGAATGGATTAATTTCAGTGTCATAAGTTAATTTAGAGTAGGGTTCCTTACTATGTTGCAGATAATCTTTTCCAAATGTGTTCCAACAAATTTCTAACTATGGATGAGATTCTCTCTGTGATAATTGTAAGTTGTTCTTTACTTAGAAGAACCTCATTGCATTAAACTTATCATTTTCTCAAGTTGTTCCAACATACTTCTAGTGAAATGACATGGACTGATTTCATGTTATGAGTTATTTTTCTTGTCAAGTTTTGCAATCTGTGAATTAGCATTTTTTGTTCTTAGGTGCCATACATAGTTTAGAATAGATTTTGCTCTGTTTTAGTGTGACCAACAACTCCTCTTTGCCAATAACTTAGTTCTTTTCCTCTTAGCATAAAAACACAAAACCAAAAACACTAAACACAACGAAGTAGGAAGCAGATACCTAGGCACATATAGTGCACTTCACTTCAACAGTTTACTAGCCCTGGTTGACAATTTATGACATCAATTTAGGAACACTAAGTTGATCAGACAATTATTGTACCCTTGTAACCCCAATTTTGTTATTATTGTGCCCTTAAATTATTATTGTTAGGTTGGCTAGGATTACATTGTGGCCCACTAGGATTATATTATGGCCCCATTGACTCTTATATATAGAAAGGAGGTTTTGTAAATTGTATCATCCAAGAATTGTTCATTTAAGTAATGTATTGGAGGTTGCCCCCTCAAATTGGCTTATTTCTAAGGTTTTGATATCTCTTCGCTTCTATTTTTGGAGCTAGTTACACAACATTTGGTATCAGAGCTTTGGATTCTAGGGTTTCGCTGCTCCAAACAGGTCATCGTGGAATTTTCGCTATAACTTTTTTTCTATGAAGTTTTAGAAGCTGAAATTTTTAGGGTGCGAAGACGAAATCCTGAGGAATATCTTCTAAAAATTTCAGAGCTTGGTTCGCAATATTTTAGGAGATATGTCTACGGAAGTTAGGTCTTTTCTTAGGCTCCTAAACAGGTCATCGTGGAATTTGCGCTATAATTTTTTTTCTACGAAGGTTAAAAATATGAAAAATTTAGGGTTTGAATCTAAAATCCTGAAGAAGATCGTCTAAAAATTTTAGAGCTTGGTTCGCAATATTTTTGAAGATATGATCTGTGGAAAGAAGTTTTTTTTCAGGCTCCCGAATTTCATCTCAAAGAGGTGATCGTGGGAAAATTTCAATAACTCTCTCTCTGAGCATCAGATTGGAGTTCCGTAAAAATTGGTCACAATTACATGGAATTTAGTTTCTTGGCTATAAATTTCAGAGGCGAAGGATGAAACAGTGACACGTCGCAAGTCGTACAAGTTCGCTCTACTGAACCAGTCCATAATTAGGTCATTGTGGGAGATTGGACATAACTTTGTCTTGGAGAATCCAAATCAGGTCAAACCTATGGCATTCAAAAGATAATTCAGAGGGCTACTTCAGTCTTGAATTTCAGATATTTAAAAGCTTCAATCACAGAGATAATCCAATTTCAATATCAAGCTCCTCAAAAGCAGAAAAAAGGTGTGTATTTTTTTCCGAATTGCATAAGTCTTGTTTGAAAAATCAATTTGAATTTATTCCAAGGGCATATTGTAGAATAGATATCAGTCTTGGGTTCTAAAAAATGCCCCGTAAAAATAATTCAACACCCATTAAGCCTTCAGAAGGCTCTACTATGACTCATGAAGATGAAGAATTACAACATGATCTATCAAAATTACAAGAGCAAGTGCAACAAATTTCACTCTCGCAAAGAGCAACAAAAAATGAAATTGAAGTTTTGAAGAAAGGTGTGGAAGCGAAGATGGATGGCATGGAAGCTGGCATTGAAGCTAATATGGATGACATGAAAGACAACATGGAAAATATGAAGAATGATCTAAAAGCAGACATCGAAGGTTTGACAAAGTTGATACAAGAAATGTTTCCTAATGGTGAAAAGATAGTAGAAGAACCACATGATGAGAACAAAATAAATGTCAATCGTGATTTCATAAACTCTAATGTTGGCGGGAAGAACCACCATATTCCAAAAATGGATATGAGGAAGTTTGATGGAAAGGATCCTGTAACATGGATACTACAGATGGAGCAATATTTTGATCTCCATAACGTGAAAACACACAAAAGGTACGCATTGCAACTTTACATTTAGAACAAAATACATTTGTATGGTATCGATGGCTTTGCTCCCGTAAAAAAATTGTCACTTGGTCAATTTTTACGGAGGAAATGATAGCACATTATGAGGATACAAAGAGCAACACCTTCTTTAGCCAATTGATAAATCTCAACAAAAGGGTTTAGTGGGGCAGCACATTGAGGACTTCCAAAAATTGAATATAAGGGTAACTGATATTCTAGAGGAACACAGGATCGATCTCTTCATAGGCACTTTAAAGGATAACATCCAACATGAAGTTCGCGTTTTGGAACCGGATTCATTGGAGAAGGCATTCAGGTTGGCAAGAAAAGTTGAATGTAAAATTATGGCGACAAGGAAGCCTACCACTCAATTCTATAGAGAAGGAAGTGTTTCTACGCCTAGATTTCCACAACCTACAAGGTTGACACCACAACAATTGGAAGAAAAAAGAGCAAAAGGGCTTTGCTACAGTTGTGATAGAAAATACACGAAAGGTCATAAGTGTGCTGAGAAGAAATTATTTTACATAGATTGTGAAGAGGAAGAAGAAAATGAACAAGAAGAGGATATACACCAGGAACCAGCCCTAGAAGAGGAAGAAATGAATCCGACCATATCGTGTAATACACTGGCAGGAATTACCACTCCTCAAACTCTCAAGATAGAAGGACAAATCAAGAAGAAAAAGGTAATAGTGTTGATTGATTCAGGTAGCACCCACAATTTTATTCATTGTAAGGTAGCCAAGGAATTAAATTGTTTCCTATACCCAGCACCAGAATGTCAAGTGATGGTTGCAAATGGAGGAACTATAAATTGCTCTATAAAATGCCATAATATCAAGCTAACCATGGGGGAATATGTATTGACTAGTCCAATGCTTGCCATTCCTATGGGAGGTGCTGATGTTGTACTAGGAGTACAATGGTTACAATCTTTGGGGACGGTAGCTTTTAATTTTCAAGAACTTTTCTTGAAATTTTTTTCAGAAGGAAAGGAAGTCGAATTACGGGGTATTGTGGGGAAGCGAGGAAGGATAATAAGCTCTAATGTCATGACAAAGCTTCTAAAGAAAGAACAGCGAGGCGTAATTGCACAATTATGCTCACTAGAAGTTCCAACATCAAAATCATCTATTTCTGCAGATCTCCAACAAGTCTTGGACAATCATTCCAAGGTGTTGAAACTCCCAAAGGACTCCCACCTATTCGTGATCATGATCATGCTATTCATTTGATTCCAGGAAGTGTTCCTCCAAACATCAGGCCTTATAGATATCCTTACTTCAAAAAGAGCGAAATTGAACGTATGATTGCAGAAATGTTAGAGGCGGGTATAATTCAACCTAGTCAAAGTTCTTTCTCTGCTCCTGTATTATTGGTACACAAGAAGGATGGATCATGGCGAATGTGTCCGGATTATAGGGAGCTCAATAAGCTCACCATTAAAGACAAATTTCCCATTCCTGTGATTGATGATTTATTGGATGAATTACATGGAGCAATTTATTTTACCAAGTTGGATCTTCGTTCAGGATATCATCAAATTAGAATGAAGACTGAAGATATTCCAAAAACAGCATTTCGAACTCATGAGGGTCATTATGAATTTTTGGTCATGCCTTTTGGCCTTACCAATGCACCTTCTACGTTTCAAGGGTTGATGAATTCCATTTTCAAACCCTTCCTTAGAAAATTTGTGCTAGTATTTTTTGATGATATACTAATCTATAGCAGGTCTTGGAAGGATCATGTTGAATATGTTGACAGGGTGCTCAAACTATTGCAGGAGAAACAATTATATGCAAAAACATCCAAATGCTTCTTTGGAGTACAAGAGGTGGAATATCTGGGTCATATTGTAGTATCTCACGAGGGTGTTAAAGTAAACCCTAACAAAATTAAAGCCATTAAGGAATGGAAAGTCCATATAACCATAAAGCAGTTGCGAGGATTTCTCGGGTTAACAGGGTATTATCGCAAGTTTGTTAAGAATTATGGGAGAATAGCAGCACCTCTAACAACGTTATTGAAGAAAGATGCATTTTCATGGCATCCTGAAGCAACTAAGGCTTTTGAACATCTTAAAGAGGCAATGTGCCTAGCACCGGTCTTAGCTAGACCAGACTTCACAAAAACCTTTATTGTGGAATGTGATGCCTCAGGAAATGGAATTGGTGTTGTTTTAATGCAGGAAGGAAGAACCATTGCTTTTGAAAGTCGTCCAATCAAAGGAAAGTATTTACAGAAACCTATTTATGAGAAGGAAATGTTAGCAATATTGCATGCACTAAAGAAATGGCGAACTTACCTAATGGGAAGACACTTCAAGGTAAAAACTGATCATGATAGTCTTAAACACTTTTGGAACAAAGAATATCTTCAGAAGAGCAGCAAAAATGGGTCACAAAGATGTTGGGTTATGACTTTGAAATAATCTACAAAAAAGGAAAGCTTAATGATGTTGCAGATGCACTCTCAAGAAAGAATGAAGAGGTGGAAGCATTGCTTTGTGCCATTTCTATTATCCAACCAGATTGGATAACCGAAGCAAGAGATGAATGGAAGAAGGACAAAGATATATGGACACTCATTCAAAAGTTGCAGCAAGATCCTAGTATATCTGATACATTTAGTTGGAAAAATGATTCCTTATGGTACAAAGATCGCTTATATATTTGTAAGAATTCCCAACTAAAACAAAAGATTCTTCTGGCATTGCACACTTCTCCTTTAGGAGGACACTCAGGATTTTTAAAAACTTACCACAGGGTGAAGAAAGAATTTTTTTGGGATGGCCTTAAATCTGATATTCGAAAGTTTGTGGCGGAATGTTTGGTTTGCCAGCAGAATAAAGTGGAAACAATTAAGACCACAGGACTTCTACAACCTTTATCCATTCCAAGTCAACGTTGGGAGGAGATTTCAATGGATTTTATCACAGGTTTACCTAAGTCCAAAGGAAAGAGTGTCATCATGGTGGTAGTTGATAGACTTACCAAGTATGCACACCTTTGTGCATTATCTCATCCATTTAAAGCAAGTACAGTTGCTACTACATTTATGGACAGAATTCAAAAGCTACATGGAAGCCCAAGGGTTATTGTGAGCGACAGAGATCCCATTTTTACCGGAAATTTTTGGACGGAGTTATTTTCTTGTTTGGGTACTCAATTAGCTCATAGCTCATCTTATCATCCTCAATCTGATGGTCAAAATGAGATAGTAAATAAATGTTTTGAAGGATATCTTCGTTGTTTTGTATCTGATAAACAAACACAATGGGTCAAGTGGTTACCTCTCGCTGAATGGTGGTATAACACTTCCTTCCATACTGCAGCAAAAATGACCCCATTTATGGCACTTTATGGATATCATCCACCATCCATCACATCATCTTTAAAGGAAAATTCGAAGGTTCAAGCAGTGGAAGATCACATCGAGCATCAGCAAGAAGTTCTCCAACTCTTAAAGGATAACCTGAATTTGGCACAAAATCGAATGAAACAACAGGCAGATCAACATCGCAGCGAGAGAAGTTTTGATGTAGGAGATTGGGTATTTTTACGGCTACAACCATAAAAACAAATGTCCCTCAAGCAAGCTAAGAAGGATAATAAATTATCTCCAAATTACTATGGTCCTTACAAGGTGTTGCAAAAGATTGGTACTATGGCATACAAATTGTAGCTTCCTGCTTCTTCGCGAGTGCATCTGGTTTTCCATGTTTCTTGCTTAGAGAAGGTGATGGGTGAAAATCTTCCAGTTCAAAAAATATTGCCAGAACTTGATGAGGAAGGAAAAATCATATTGGAACCTAAAGCGGTCACGCAAACAAGAACTCGACAGCTACAGAATCGATCAATTTCAGAGTATCTCATCAAGTGGAAGAACTTACCCACTGAAGATTCTACATGGGAGGATGAGAAGTTTATACAGAAGCACCCAAAGCTACTCAAGTGTTGAGGACAACACTTTTTTGAAGGATATGGGCATGTTAGGTCCCTATATTACTAGTAAAGTCCCTTATTGTTGTTAGTGTAACCCCCTTATTGTTATTATTGTACCCTTGTAACCCCCATTTTGTTATTATTGTGCCTTTAAATTATTATTTTTAGGTCAGCTAGGATTACATTGTGGCCCACTAGGATTATATTATGGCCCCATGGACTCCTATATATAGAAAGGAGGTTTTTTAAATTGTATCATCCAAGAATTGTTCATTTATGTAATGTATTGGAGGTTTCCCCCTCGAAGTGGCTTATTTATAAGGCGTTTATATCTCGTTTCTTCTATTTTTGGAGCTGGTTACACAACATTGACAAAGGAATACCTCCTACAAAATCCATAGAAACATTATCCCATGTACGTGAAGGTACAGAAAGTGGTGTGTACAATCCTAACCTCCTATTTCTAGGCTTACTAACTGCACATGATGAACAACCTTTAGTGAAGCATGACACAATTTCAAGCATACGAGGCTAACAACAATATCTCTAGAGATGTGCCATTGATTTTCTTATACCGAAATGTCCAGCAATAAGAGAAGTGTGTGCTTCCTTTGTGACATTCACTCTCTCCCCTATGGAATAAAAAGGTTTCCCAAATGATACAACAAGTTATTATGTACATGGTAATCCAATTCCTCTACTTGGATACCTTGACTCAAGCTTGCATAAACATCTTTAAATTCATTACCACATGCATATTTCTCAACATAAATTTCATGACAAATAGAATTATTCTTGAGTAAAGTAGCTACACTAATAATAGGCCTAGAAAGCATATCAACAACCTTGTTCTAAATACATTTCTTATACATGATGACCAAGTGGAATTCTTGTAAGAAACTCATCCATCGAAAGTGCCTTGACTGTTGAAACTTGGTTTTTGATTTCAAGTATTGCAATGGTTGGTGATCGGTGCGTATGATGGTTTCATTTCCCATCAAGTAGTGTTTCCACTTTTTCACACTTTGAACCAATGCATAAAGCACTTTGTGATAAGTAGTATAGTTAAGCACTGCACCATTGAAAGTTTCTGAAAGAAATGAAATGGGCTTACCATGTTTCATAAGGATTGTGCCCATAGCATAGTATCTTGCATCAGTTTGAATCTCAAAGGGTTGTCTTAAGTCCAGTAATGTAAGTACTGAGGTTGAACTGATATTCTCTTTCAAAGCGATTTTTGTTGCTTTCCTCCCCACTGGAAGACCTTTTTCACATGGTAAATTCATGCAAAGGAGTTGTGATAGAAGAGAGGTTAGCAATAAACTTCCTCCAATATTGGGCTACTCCCAAAAAACTTCTTACCTCAGTGACTGGCTTGGGCGTTGGCAAATTCACAATCAATTCAACCTTAGAGGGGTATATCCTCAATTCATCTCCTCTAACAATATGACCCAACTACACCAAATAATTTTTACCAAACTCACATTTTGACATCTTCAAAAACAATTTTTATTTCCTTAAGACATAAATAAATTTTATTACATGCATGACATGTTCATCAAGTGATTTACTGAAAATTAATATATCATCTAAGTAGACGATGAAAAACTCATCAATAAATGGCCTTAAAACATCATTCATCACACACATGAAGTGTAGAAATTTTAATACAATTACGTATATATCATGGATCATGAAACAATCTCATACAAACTCAACTCCAAGAGCTCTCAGTACAATATACAATCGTCTCACACTGTCATGCAGAAATTTGGCAAATGCCTTAGCCAATTTTCTGCCTCACAAAAACCTGCCTCCACTGCACAATCCAAGTTGATTACAAATACCAATTTGATGCAATCATGCCCTCCTTGATTGTGAAATCCTAATGAGCATATCCAATGTGTGTTTGGCTTACAAGAGTGCAATCCAATATAGTACAACTGATAGTCAACTATCCCTTTCACCTACCTCTCAACTTGGTCTCCACTAGATTTGAAATGCATGTAGTTAACAGTAGTAAATCTTCAGCTCCATGTGAGATCACTCCATGTGAATTAATTTAATATTTAATTCACTGATCTCTCACTAGTGTATCTTCAGTTACAACTAGAACAACTGATTTTAACTCACTTAAATGAGTTAAAATACTTTACAACTCAGATAACTACACATCCAACTCTGTTACAACTTCGAATCACTCAGTTACAACTAAGTCCACTTGCATGTCCCACCAACCAACCTTAGAACTCGAAATTCCTTTAGCTAACTAGTTTTCCACTTCTAGTTAATTGATTTCAAGTGCTCCATGAGAATAGATTAATATTTATTGTCCAACTATTATTAAGGGATAATAATAGACGACATGCATCTATAAATAGGCATGCGATCTATAAATAAACTTTGAACATACATCTAAAAATAGAACATCATCTATAAATAGAATTTTCTCAACATCTATAAATAGACTTCTGCTATAAATATAATTTTCTCATCCATTCTAAAAATATACATACACCTAAAAATAGCCTTTGGGCCCCACCTAGTGTAGGTGCTTAATTTACACTAGGATCATCATCTTATTGAATCTCAACACTCCCTCTCAACAAGAAAGGGATTATCCTTCACCCCGATCTTGTCTCGATGGTATTCGAATTTGCTCCTGGTGAGTGCCTTCGTCATAATATATGCATCTTGATCCTCCATAGGAATGTACTGAAGCAACATGATCTTCTGCTGCACACAATCTCTAATATGATGATATCTGATATCTATATGCTTAGATCTATAATGAAACATAGGATTAATCGAGAGTTTAATGCAACTCTAATTATCACAATGAATCACTATAGGATTTAAATGAGAACCAAACAAACCAACCAGGATCTTTCTCATCCAGATAGTCTCACATGCAGCTTGACTTGCTTTCATGTATTCTGCTTCTACTGAACTAAGTGCCACTAATCTTTGTTTCCAGCTGTACCAAGAAATAGTTGAAGATCTGATACTGAAGACCCCTACTAATGTGATCTTTCTATCCGTTGGGCTACTCTCCAAATCTGCATCCGTGAAGCCATGCAACTTCACCTCATTTGTCAATTTGTACCACAAGGCATACTCAGATGTGCCCCTCAAGTATCTCAAGACATGCTTGCCCACCTTCCAAAAGAGCTTGGTAGGCTTAACCATCGCTTGACTAAGTTGGGTCACCGCATAGCATATGTCCGATCTTGTATTCACTAAATACATTAGCGAACCCACTAACTATCAATAGACAGTAGCATCCACTACCTCTCCAGATGTAGTGTCCTCTTTCCTCCAGTTTCTTAGAAGATGAGTATCCATGGGTTTGCAGCCCTTCATGTGAAACTTACACAGTATATCCCTTGCATACTTTCCCTGAGATGCAAAAATTTCACCATCACACTGCCATATTTCCAATTGAAGGAAATAATGAAGGAGGCCCATATCCTTCATCTCGAACTCCTTTGCAAGGTCCTCCTTGGATGAGTGTATCAGTTGCTCATCACCAGTCAGTATTAAATCATTAACATAAATAACAATGATTAAAATATTACCCTCCACCAAAATTTGGTATAGGTTTGCATCAACCTCACTCTTAGTGAAGCCAAGTCCAGTGAAATAGTTTTCGATCCGAGTGTGCCAAGCATGGGGTGCTTGCTTCAGCCCATATAGCACTCTGAAGATCTCAAATCCTTCAGGATTCTCAATGTACACTTCTTCCTCAATGATCCCATTAAGGAATGTAGTCTTCACATCCATCTAATGAATGTGCCAACCCATCTGCACTGAGAGAGCAAGGATGGTCCTTATGGAAGAATATCGTGCGACATGTGAAAAATTTTCTTCATAATCAATCCCCTCGATCTTTGAGAAGCCCCAGGCCACAAATATGGCCTTGTATTTCTCAAAACTCCCATCAGCATCTTTCTTTACCTTGTCGATCCATCTTGAACCTACCACTGATTTATCAACCGCCCTTGGAACAATTTCCCAATCACTGTTTCTGACAATGGAGTCATACTCCTCCACCATTTCATCCACCCATGTGGGCTCCTGCTATTGGAAATATGATGCAGAGTGTTGTCCTTGATGGCAACCCACTTGATGAAGATGATGGCAACCTACTTAATTAAGTTGTTCTTGATGCTTGATGAGTTTATTAATGATGTAAATCTGATGGTCTACAAGCAGCTCAGAAGTACCAGAGAAAGAAATATCAGTAAGGGCTAGAACAATGATGAAAAGTGTGTGACACAAAGCATATGCGGGTTTGTTTAGGAGAAGTAGCGTATGCACGTGGAAAAGTATGTGCCAAGTCACGTATGCTCAATTGCGCTCTAAAAGAATAAAACCAGGGGTTACTACCATGGTATTGACCCATTGTATTGAGCGCCGGATTGTCTATGTGATCCCGTCCAGGAATACCATCGGAAGTTGTGTGGTTTTAGCTCATGGTATTTTCAAAGGCTAGATCTATTTAAGGAGAAGAAATTCATTGTGCAATGTGGGTGTATGAGTCTGGGTTTGAATGTATACTTCACTCTGAAGTATGTCTGAATGGAAAGGGTAACAGTTTGATGATAGATCTGAATCTATGATGCACCTATGAAGAAAATGAAGAAGAGGGATCTCTAGATCTGAAATGTATATGTATTTTCTAGATCTGTTTGTGGAATGATTAGATCTGTGATCTGGCAAACATCTGTCTGAAGTGAAGGGTAAAATCTGAGATACATATATGTTCTGAAGAATTGTGGTGCCCCATAATCTTTGAAGATCTATATGCTTGTTTGCAGCAGAGGAAGCACGTATATACACGGGTTTAATTCAGCGAAAGCGCGTATGGAATGTGAAACCAGTTCTAAAGTATCTGAAGATGTATACGTGGGTTTATATGCATGGAAGCGCGTATATACGCAGGATCAGTGAAAGGAAAGCGCGTATTAAAACTAGGGCTTGCTGAAGTTTGTGGTATGAGATGTTTGATCTGTTCTGATGTTTTAATGCTATCTGTCTATGATGTATTCATACAGATCTGGGTTTTCTGAATATTGATTATGCTGCTGACTATGTTGAGAAAAGATCAAGTTTTTTATTTATTGGTTGATGATTCATTGAATGAATTGATAAGGGCATCAGTTTCAATTTGATGTATGATTGAGCTTAAATGTGTGGAGTGGGTCCATTCTGAAAATATGATGAAAAGTGGCCTGCAAGTTGTGATCTATTGAAGCTATTGGATCCAGTATGAAAATTGATGAAACGTGGTCCATGGTGGTGCTGAGGGTTGTAGCCTTCAATCAGGGGGTTGTAGCTCCCTTCCAGGTGAGGCTGGTAAACGAGAATAGGGGGTTGTAGCTCCCTTCCAGGAGAGGCTGGTAAACGAGAGCAGGGTGTCGTAGCTCCCTTCCAGGTGAGGCTGGTAAACGAGAGCAGGGGGTCATAGCTCCCTTCCAGGAGAGGCTGGTAAACAAGAGAAGGTTGTAGCCTTCTGCAGGTGGGTGCCTGCGTGCTGGTATGAGCCTGCGCCAGTACATGGTTGTAACATGTTTTCTTTATATAATAAATATTGAAGACTGAGACGACAGCAGCGGTGGTTTTCTCCCGACTTGGGTTTCCACCTTAAATCCTGGTGTTCTTGTGTGATGCTTATGTGTGATGGTTTATTCTGTTATTACTGCACATGCTTACTGTTATCTAATCATCAGAAGAATGAATGTTTTATAGATCTAAGTAAAGAATTAATGGCATAATAAGATCTCTATATATATGCGAGTTTTATGAAGGATATCCGTGTGTATACGCTAGTTGGCTTCAGCAAAGTAGCGTATGGGTTTTTAGAGAATGAAAAAGTAAAAATATTTGAGTATGCCCTAAATATTGATTCACCCCCCCCCCCCCCCTCTCAGTATTTTTCCCAACAATTGGTATCAAAGCAGGTCCTTCTGCAAAAGCTTGATCGCTTGAAGGAGATCCGTCGCAATGGGAATTCATGAAGGGATAATGTCTATAAGGCCACCTCTATTCAATGGAAATAAACTGTTATTCTGGAAGATACGAACAAAATCATATATGCAAAGTCTTGGTGCAGAATTATGGGCAATCGTGGAAGGAGGTTATCAGTATCCGGCAAGTATTCCTACTGATGCAGCAGAAAGGAAGAAATATGAAATCAATGCCAAAGCCGTCAATGTATTATTAGGAAGCATGTCTGAACCAGAATTTGCTAAAGTGATGCAGCTAAATTCAGCAAAAGAAATATGGGACAAAATCATTCTGAGCTATGAAGGAGATACAAAGGTAAAAAGTGCAAAACTCCAAACTCTCAGAATTGAATATGAAAATTTAAGGATGCATAGTGATGAGAGTATTGCCAGTTTCTTTTTACGTCTAGATGATATTGTAAATCGTATGAGAAGTTTGGGTGAATCCATAACCGATACTACTCTGGTTGAAAAAGTCTTAAGATCTTTGACTTCAAGATTTGAATCTAAAGTATCAGCTATTGAAGAAAGGCAAGATCTGCAAACTCTTACTATTGTTCAATTACATGGTATCCTGACTACTTATGAAATGAGACAAGGAGGTCCCTCTGAAATCAAAGAAGCTGCTTTTAAGGCATGTGCAAAAGGAAAAGAAAAGGAAGATGTCAAGGAATCAAATTATATATCAGAAGAAGAAGAAGCAAATTTTGTGAGAAGACTCCAACTAGGAACCGGAAGATTCAAAGGTAAGCTTCCCTTCAAGTGTTTTTCTTGTGGAAGAGTTGGTCATTATGCTGCTAAATGTCCTTATGAAGAAAATCATGATAAAGGGAAACAATTTGAAAAGAGAAAGAGTTATTATGCAAATGAAAACAATGATGAAATGTCAAATGAGGATGAAGAAGATTTTGGCCAAGTTCTGCAAGTGCTCATGGCAAAGAAGCAAAAGAAGAAGGCTACTCAAAGAAAGAAGATACCTCAAAAAACATGCGCAGCAGAAAATGAAGAAGAGGAAACAGGTATTGATTGTTGTTCTTGTGATTCATCTTCTTGTACATGCAATGGTGAAGATAGTGAAAGTAACAGTATAAGTCTAGAAGCAAATATCAAGATCAAGGATGAAAGCAATGATTGGAATCAATTTCATAAGAGAGAATCTATCTACAAAGATATGATCTCTAGAATGAATGAACAGAAAGAAATACTGAATGGATAGATAGACAAGTATCAAAAGTTGTATGTTCATTCAGCCAATCAAAGTGAAAGACTTGAAGCAGAAATCATCTCTCTCAAAGAAGATCTGGAAAAATCAAATAAGAAGAATGAAGAACCCCTATCATTTGAAAAGGAAGGACTTGAAGCAGAAATCATCTCTCTCAAAGAAGATCTGGAAAAATCAAATAAGAAGAATGAAGAGTTGTTACAAACATGTGAAAAACAAGAAAATTGGTTGAAGGAAGAAATTTTAAAATTGAATGATCAAGTAGAAGAAGGAAAAAGGGTTAAAGAAAGCATGATGAAGCAATGCCAAAAATTGGAGGTTGAGGTAAACATTCTCAAAGGTAAATTAGAAGAAAAGGATAAACTCTTGAGGTTTCAAGATAGTAATAAGATTCTGGACAATATTCTTAGTAATCAAAGATCTCCTGCTATTAAACTTGGTCTTGGTTTTCATGAAACTGTTAAAGGAGAATCTAGTTCACAAGGAAGTGCTAAAGACTCAATTGATGTCAATGCAAAACCTGAAGAGTTGAAAGAAACAAGAAGTCAATCGACAATCATGAACACTCAAAGGAAATCATTCAATAATGTTGAATGCTTTAAATGTCATAATTATGGGCATGTTGCAGCAAATTGCAGAAGCAGGTTGTTTCAGTCACAAACAAATAGATTCTATACAGAAAGGTACCCTGGTTTCTTTAAGGGATATTGTTTTTCATGCAGCAAGTTTGGTCATAAAGCAGCTGATTGCAATAGAAGAAAGAATAGAAGAACTCGGTATGATCCTTATGCTTACTTTTCTGGTCACATAAGATGTTATGCTTGTAACAAAAATGGACATGTGGAAAAAGAATGCAGGATGAACAGATCTGAGAAATTGGACAATTTCCAGCACACGATAAGAAAGTTCAAGCAAAGCTGGAAAAAGAAGGAGGACCGGTCAGAAACGTAGGGAATATTGACCCTACTGCAGTCATCTGCTTCTAAAGCTTACTTCTCTTAATGAATGTATGAGTGATGTGATATACATTATAGGGATTAGTAATGTATCGTCACAGGGGGAGCAATGTATGGTGATTCCCATGATGGTTTTGGTTATTCTGGTTATGTTTATTTCTGACAGAGCATCTGATGTGAAGAAGACAGGTACAGGTGGTACAAACTCAGGGGGAGATGAAGGAATGTGAAGTTTTCAATGTTTCACTTTCCATACGCGGGTTCTGTGAACTAAATCCATGTATACACGCGAGTTACAGTGGAGATAGTCGCGTATGCATTTATGACAAGAAAAATAGTATGAGAAGCTAAAGATCAGGAGCACAGGTTCAGGGGGGGCATCAGTCTGACTACTAATGATTGTATTATTGGCACTGTATCTACTTATTTCTTAGTTCTAAATGATGATGACATGATACATGGTTTATTATGATGAGATTATGGATGAGCCTTGTTTGCTTTTTTCTGAAGAGTATTCTTTGTTTTCACACATGGATGAGATGGAAGTATTATGATTCAGAGATAAGGACAGATCATGCAAATATTGTTGTTGATAACTTGCTATTGAAAGAGTTTTAGGTTGCACAAGCTAAGGAGGAGCCTTGGTCATATGGAAAGGATGCTTGGATGCACATTTTCAGGGGGAGCATTAGCTTTGCTGAGTGTAATGCATTATTGGCATTATGATGATTCTGAAATAAGATCTCTCTCTCTTGAGGTCTTTCTGGTACTGGTCATAAAAATTCATATTTTTAATTTGATGAAAAGGTCATGTTGAGACCTATGATGTAAAATTGTAATATTCAGTCATGTAAGGACTTGATCAAATATGTAAACCCACTTTGTTGGGTACTTGAGTCAAAATGTGTAAACCCTCTTGGTTGGGTAGTTGAGTCAAATTGTGTAAACCCACTTGGTTGGGTACTTGAGTCTCATATGTAAATCCACTTGGTTGGATCTTTGATGTAAGTATGATTCCTTGGTGATAGGAAGGTCATAGAGTCATGTACTTCATTGAAAAAATATGTTTGAAGATTCAGCATGAACTCAGGGGGAGCATGGTAACTTCAATGCACATTAGATCTACAGCGCTCTTCTATCTACATGAGGAGAAAACAACCTTGTGTTGGTTTTGATCCGCCCTTTGCCCTTGATGTCAAAGGGGGAGAGTGACATGGTGTTTGAATAGGGGAGAATATCATTATGCTTAATGTATCTATCTGTTGTGGTGATCAAACACCATCGTGGTTGCCATCAAGTCCAAAGGGGGAGATTGTTGGCAATATGATGTAGAGTGTTGTCCTTGATGGCAACCCACTTGATGAAGATGAAGGAAACCTACTTAATAAAGTTATTCTTGATGCTTGATGAGTTTATTAATGATGTAAATCTGATGGTCTACAAGCAGCTCAAAAGTACCAGAGAAAGAAATATCAGTAAGGGCTAGAACAATTATGAAAAGTGTGTGACACAAAGCATATGCGGGTTTGTTTAGGAGAAGTAGTGTATGCATGCAGAAAAGTACATGCCAAGTCGTGTATGCTCAATTGCGCTCTAAAATAATAAAACCAAGGGTTACTACCATGGTATTGACCCATTGTATTGAGCACTGGATTGTCTATATGATCCCGTCCAGGAATACCATCGGAAGTTGTGTGGTTTTGGCTCATGGTATTGTCAAAGGCTAGATCTATTTAAGGAGAAGAAGTTCATTGTGTAATGTGGGTGTATGAGTCTGGGTTTGAATGTATACTTCACTCTGAAGTATGTCTGAATGGAAAGGGTAATAGTTTGATGATAGATCTGAATCTATGATGCACCTATGAAGAAAATGATGAAGAGGGATCTCTAGATCTGAAATGTATATGTATTTTCTAGATCTGTTTGTGGAATGATTAGATCTGTGATATGGCGAACATATTTCTGAAGTGAAGGGTAAAATCTGAGAAATATATCTGTTCTAAAGAATTGTGCTGCCCCATAATCTTTGAAGATCTATACGCTTGTTTGCAGCAGAGGAAGCGCATATATACACGGGTTTAATTCAGCGAAAGCGCGTATGGAATGTGAAACCAGTTCTGAAGTATCTGAAGATGTATACGCGGGTTTATATGCATGGAAGCGCGTATATATGCAGGATCAGTGAAAGGAAAGCATGTATAAAAACTAGGGCTTGATGAAGTTTGTGGTATGAGATGTTTGATCTGTTCTGATGTTTTACTGCTATCTGTCTATGATGTATTCATACAGATCTGGGTTTTATGAATATTGATTATGCTGCTGACTATGTTGATAAAAGATCAAGTTGTTGATTGATTGGTTGATTATTCATTGAATGAATTGATAAGGGTATAAGTTTCAGTTTATGTATGATTGAGCTTAAATGTGTGGAGTGGGTCCAGTCTGAAAATATGATGAAAAGCAGCCTGCAATTTGTGATCTATTGAAGCTATTGGATTCAGTATGAAAATTGATGAAACGTGGTCCATGGTGGTGCTGAGGGTTGTAGCCTTCAGTCAGGGGGTTGTAGCTCCCTTCCAGGTGAGGCTGGTAAACGATAGCAGGGGGTTGTAGCTCCCGTCCAGGAGAGGCTGGTAAATGAGAGCAGGGGGTCGTAGCTCCCTTCCAGGTGAGGCTGGTAAATTAGAGCAGGGGGTCGTAGCTCCCTTCCAGGAGAGGCTGGTAAACGAGAGAAGCTTGTATCCTTCTGCAGGTGGGTGCCTGCGTGCTGGTATGAGTCTGCGCCAGTACATGGTTGTAACATGTTTTCTTTATATAATAAATATTGAAGACTGAGACAACGACAGCGGTGGTTTTCTTCCGACTTGGGTTTCCACCTTAAATCCTGGTGTTCTTGTGTGATGCTTATGTGTGATGTTTTATTATGTTATTACTGCACATGCTTACTGTTATCTAATCATCAGAAGAATGAATGTTGTATAGATCTAAGTAAAGAATTAATGGCATAATAAGATCTCTGTATATACTCGAGTTTTATGAAGGATATCCGCATGTATACGCTAGTTGTCTTCAGCAAAGTAGCGTATGGGTTTTTAGAGAATGAAAAAGTAAAAAGATTTGAGTATGCCCTAAATACTGATTCACCCCATCCTCTCAGTATTTTTCCCAACACCTGCACTACTTCATAAAAGGAATATGGCTCAGTCACAATACATTTTCTCATGAGAGCCATGTATCTAGTGAATTGGTCAAGAGACTGTCTTTGTCTGCGCTGTGAAGTAGGGACTCCTACATTCTGCAAAGCATCAAGTTTTATCCTCTCAGCTTCTGTGGTACACCTTCTGCCAGTTCTAATGTTTGGATCTATGTGAGTGGACTCCTCCACTCCATGAACCTCCTCCTGTGGCTGATCCACATCTAGATACTCATCTTTGGGAACCAATAGTTCCTCCTCCGCATGCAAGTCCAGCTCCCTCTCAAGCGAAAATCGCATGGATTTCCCCTCATCGAATTTTATATCCCATCGCATAGCAATAATATTACTATTAGGAAAATATACACGATAATTATGTGGTGTTTATTTGTACCCCACAAATATCCCAACTTCAACTATCGTCTCCTGCTTTTTCCTGGCGTTCTTGGTCACATGCACATAAATAGATGAGCCAAAAAACTTAAAGTGAGAAACATTTTGTTTCTTACCAATAAAAGCTTCTTCAGTGTACTCATGCCAAGTACTCTCTGAGGACAATGGTTTTGCACATAAACCAAAGTGTTGCATGCTTTTTCCCACAAATGCATTGGTAGGCCCTGATCATGCAGCATTGCTCGTGCCACACCCACGATCATTCTGTTCTTCCTCTCTACGACCCCATTTTAATGTGGGTTATGAGGTGCTATGAGTTCTCTTCAAATTTCTTCTTTGCTACAGAAGTCTTTGAATTTGTTCGAGATGTAGTCTCCACCATTATCGCTCCGTAGAGCCTTCACTTGCTTCTTCGACTCTTTCTAAACCAATGCCTTAAACTCACAGAACTTTGAGAATGTTTGATCCTTCTTCTGCATGAATAAGATCCAACATTTACGAGAAAATTCATCAAAAAAAATAACATAATACATGTGTTTTGTTGTTGAAGCAACCGAGAATGGTCCACACATGTTTGTGTGAACTCTCTCTAGGATCAACGAAGCACAGTTCTCCTTTTCATGAAAGGTGGACTTTACATACTTCCCCATGGTGCAACACTTGCACTGATATAACTTATCAAGTGTTCACATTGGAAGTCCAGTAGATATTTGTTGCATGACTTTTAAGGCTCCATGATGAAGATGGCCCAATTGCATGTGCCATAATTCGCCCTCATCCCAGGTCACCACTTTTTCTGACTTTCCCATCATGGTAGCACATCATTCTACCTCCAGCTTGTAAAGATTCTTGACTCAAATTCCTATCCTCTTGGCTTGACCCATTTTTTATGTCACAGGAAAGCTTTTCCATCGCTGAAAACAACGTCATAGCCTTTTCCCTCCAACATCGTAACTGAGACCAATTTTTTCTTCAGACCTAGAACATGCATAAAATATTTCAATTGAAATGGTTTACCTGAATCCCTCTCAAAGGTAATGGTACCAATGTTGATCACGCTATATCATCCATCATCGCCCATCTCCATATGAATCTAGAGATATTTCTCCTCCAAGTCACTAAAAATCTCCTTATCTCCCGTCACGTGGAAGGAAGCTCCACTATCAAGACCCCCCATCAGTTTTAAGCGAGCATATTTTAGAAATCCGCATCTGCGGAGAACCATCGAGCTTGCAGCATCTGTCATCATCTCTCGTTCTTCCCGTTCATGTTCTCTCTCTCGCTAGATACTCATGATTAACAGCTGAATACCTGCAAATGCAACATTTTCAACCGATCAAAAATTTCCTGGACCACTCCAAAACAGTGAAAAATGAGTTGCTAAAAAAACAGTGCACCTAATGCTGGCCCTAGTGTAAAACAGAGCACGCTAACGCGGCATCCCTTCACGGGTTATGCGTTTAACACGGCTGTAACACTACTTGCCCGCGTTAGGCGTAAGCATTTTTTAGGGCCTCACAAGTTTCTCAATTTGAACCAGCAAAACTTAACAAAAAGACAATTAAATGATAGCAGGAGGTTCTAGCTCTTACCTAGATCTCGCGGGAAGGAAAATCGTTGCCCGGGTTGACCGTAATCGTCAGCTGAAGATTTCACCCCTTTTCACCCCAGAGCTCCTTCACAACACTCAAAATAGTGAAAATGAAGGTCTTTCGACCTTCTTATAGCCAATTTTTGGGCATGACTCTCTTAAGCTAGTCGAAAAAAGTCGTGAATTCTTGCTACACATGTGTCACAACTACTGAGATTTATTACTGATGTTCTGATGAGTGATCAGGATTCATATGTAGACATACTCATGTTTACTCGAGCATTCTTTTTACGGTATTTTTCTTGCTCGTTAATCTGAAAAACCTCGAGTTCCCTTCTTCGGACTCGTTAAAATTATACAAAGTTGATATCGAGCATTCTTTTTATGGTCTTTTTCTTGCTCGTTGATCCGAAAAACCTAGAGTTCTCTTCTTCAGACTCGTTAAAACTGATATGAAGAAGCACTAAGATTTCTTTTTAGGAACCTTTTTCTTGCTCATAAAACTAAAAAAACTCCGAGTTGACTTTGTCGGGCTCGCTAAACTACCATGACAGAGAGTAAGGAGTAATTCTTTTCCTCTTTTTCAAAGCTCTTTAAACCGAAAAAGTAACCGAGTTTTCTCCGCGTGACTCGTTAAAATTTCAGGGAGGTAACCAAGTTTTTCTTTGTTGGACTCGTTAAAATTTCACAAAGAGTACTGAGTTTACTCTGACTCATCGTACTCATAAAAAAATGAGGTAGACGTCCATCGAACATAGATTTCTCACTTTTCCGGCTTCGATGGACTAACTCATGGAAAATGAATTGTTTCAGGCTTACTATTCTCCCTTTGCCGTGCCCGGTTATCAAGACATGACAAAGGTACCCCAATGGAGTTGTCTTTTATGATATTTTTCAAACTCTCTAAACATGAAAAATTCACCGAGTTTACTCATCTGGACTCGTTAAACCTAATCAGACGGGGCACAGAGTTGTCTTTTATGATATTTTTCAGACTCTCTAAACATGAAAAATTCACCGAGTTTACTCATCTGGACTCGTTAAACCTAATCAGAGAGGGAATGGAGTTGTCTTTTATGATATTTTTCAGACTCTATAAACATGAAAAATTTACCGAGTTTACTCGTATGGACTCGTTAAACTTAATCAGACGAGGAGAAATTTGGACAAAATGGAAACTACCTCTATTACATTTCAGAAAGGTCGATTTGGCAACAAAAATCTTGAACATGGCACTTCCCAGAAAACTCTTTTGCAGTTAGCCGAACCCTACCATCTATGAGTATTAGCCTTCATCTCCCAGTGTCCCTACAGCGGTAAAATCCTAACACACTCTTTGGTGTTCATTAAGCCTCAAATACCTAGTACCCTGTCACAGTGCCTTCTATTGTTCAAGTAGATCTCGCTATCTACTACTCCTCTTATCAACCAAACCGCTCATTATGCCAGAAATTATTTGTCGTCCGACATCCCCATTTCCTCTTCATTATCTCAATCATGAATAAAATCAGTGGATTTCTGTTTCGTGTTGACTGATGTAGGATGCCTCAGTGCCTACCTTTCAACAGATCTCTTCCTATCGACTTCAAGATCTTATCTAGGAAGTTGATCCAGAAACCCATCAGTACATGGATACTTGCAGACATCAGTGGCAGGTAGTCTTGTGTTTGATTAGGAGTCTTCATCATTGGCTCCTGGTCGAATGATTCTACGAGTGTTCGACTTCAACTCCTTTTATTCACACTCGCTAGATTGTACTGTGCATCTTAGGGACCATCATCATTATTGGTGGCCACCTTCGCATCTCTTAACAGTTTTCATTATCGACTGGTAATCAGATGATTTCTCACATGTTCGAAGATAGCTCCTTCATTCACATGTAGAGGAATATGCAGTTTAAGTGAATCAGTGGTCAAGACCTTGGGGCAAAGGTTACATCATTAAATTTATGTTCCCTTCCCCAAGTTGTGATATTGTTTATGGAGACATATTCTTCAGCCTGATCCTGTTATGACAGACACTTCCACATTGTGCTTATCGGTGGACAGATTCTTCATATCTCTATTCTAGAGAAATCATGTTGTTTAAGCTACTGAGCATGGGAATGCCCGACTCAAGGCAGATACTATATTTTCTGACATATGTTGTTGTTTCAGGTTTTCCTCAGTCTTTCAATCTCTTTATCTCTAATACACACATTGTAAATTATTTTGGCCATCGTCTTCGTCTCTGACTTCACACTTTAGGGGGCATCTGTTATAGGTCAAAATACCTCCTCATCAGCTCAGAGGAGAAGATAAATATGGAAGGAATACAACGACCTAAACTAAACCTATTTCTGCCAAGGCAACGCCTCACTATAACAACACAAGAGCGTTATAACGCAACTGATATGTGAATTGGTCACGTTAGTGGCTAGGGAAATGCTCTGTTTACACTAGAGGGCAGCTTTACCTGTGTTTTGAGTTTGAAATGGGAAAAACCCGCGGAGAATGATTTGAATCTCCAGCTTTTTCTCACAAGAGAGTCAGTAAAAAAAGGAAACTGCAAAGCACTAATCTCTTATTGGGCCTTGCCATAAACAACTGTACTCTCAAATAAGGAAAAAGCATGGAGGTTGAGGAAACATCATAGTTTTTTCTATTCAGAACTAGTGGAAAGAGAAGGGCAATGATTTCTCTCTCCATATCCTATAAAATGGAGTTGAAGGCTCTTGGTTCAAGGTCGAAGGATTGCTAAAGTTTTTGAATACTTGTGAAGTAGAGATCATTGTTGTAGGGTGAATATCAAGATTCAAAGAGGTTCATTGAGAACTTGTTGATAAAGACATCACCACTTTGAGAGATAGAGAGATTGGAAGGTTTAGGAGGGCTTGGTACAACCGACGGTTGTAATCCTCCTTTTTATAAATCAATAGAACTGTATCTGTTTTGTCCATTCTATGCATTGATATTGTTATTATTATTTAATCACTTATATAGCATGAGATGAATGGCTTATGTGTGCATAGTTTAAATTTTTATTATATATTGACTGAATTGATAGGAAATGTATGTTATGGTAGAGATTACACGGGTGCTTTGACTGATTGCATATTCGAGATTTGGAGCTGGTGAAGAAGGACCCCTGCTTCGTTGTTCAGTGCTCTCCAAAAGACTTCAAGATCATCAGAGATTTAATCTTCCATATTATTCCATCAAGTTGTTTTAAGTCAATATGAACATGTATGTGCCATCTTTGTGAACTATACAGCTAATCTTACTGTCTGCCTCGGGCACCATAAAGCCCTGAGAGGGATATTCGATAACCAACAACCCAAGAATTTTACCCTATGGCAGATACAATGTATAATTTTAATACAATTATGTATATATCATGGATCATGAAAAAAACTCATACAAAACTCTACTCCAAGAGCTCTCAGTACAATATACAATCATCTCACACTGTCATGCAGAAATTTGGAAAATTCCTTAGCCAACTTTTTTGCCTCACAACAGCATGCCTTGACTACGCAACCCAAGTTTATTAGAAAGACCAATTCGATGCAATCATGCCCTCCTTGGCTGCGCAATCCTATGAGTATATCTAATGTGTGTTTCGCTTGCAAGAGTGCAATCCACTATAGTACAACTAATATTCAACTATCCCTTTCACCTACCTCTCAACTGGGTCTCCACTAGATCTGACATGCATGTAGTTAATAGTAGTAAATCTTCAGTTGCATGTGAGATCATTCCATGTGAATTAATTTAATATTTAATTCACTAATATCTCACTAGTGTATCTTCAGTTACAACTAGCACAACTGAGTTTAACTCACTTAACTGAGTTAAACTACTTTACAACTCACATAACTACACATCCAACTTTGTTACAACTTCGAATCACTCAGTTACAACTAAGTCCACTTGCATGTCCCACCAACCAACCTTAGAACTCGAAATTCCTTCAGCTAACTATTTTTCCAATTCAGTTAACTGATTTCAAGTGCTCTGTGAGAATAGATTAATATTTATTGTCCAATTATTATGAAGGGATAATAATAGTCAACATGCATCTATAAATAGACATGTGATCTATAAATAGACTTTGCATATACATCTAAAAATAGAACATCGTCTATAAATAGAATTTTCTCAACATCTACAAATAGACTTTAGCTATAAATAGAATTTTCTCATCCATTCTAAAAATAGACATACACCTAAAAATAGCCTGTGGGCCCCACCTAGTGTAGGTGCTTAATTTTCACTAGGATCATCATCTTTTTGAACCTCAACATGAAGGTAGCACAAGCATTACATAAACCAAAATGCACAACAATCCATTTAAACAAACCTTGCTTTGTTTTGAATTTTGTCTTCCAAATGTCACCTTTAGTAATTCTAATTTGACGGTAGCCACTAAGTTAATTCCAACTTAGTAAAATACTTTGCATCTTTCAATTGATTATGTAAATCATCTATTCTAGGAAGTGGATAACAGTTCTTTATCGTAATCTTGTTCAATGCATTGAATTCTACACACGTGCGCCATGTTCCATATTTCTTTGGCACCAACACAATAGGTGACCCACATGGTGAAATACTTGGTCGGGGGATCCCTTTGTCCAATAACTCTTGGATTTTATTTTTTATTTCAGCACTCTCCATCACCGAAATCCTATACATGCCAATGTTAGGAAGAGAACAATCTTGTTGCAACTGTATTTCATGTTGAATTCCCCTCTTGGGAGGTAACCCCTTTGGCTCCTAAAACATCTCATTAGTTTGATTAACTACTTCAATCAAATCAGATTTCAACTTTGGATCACAACCTTTAAATGCTTCATAATCAACATCATTATTTGGTTTAATCATAAGAAGCACACAATTCTTGCTTGAATTCACTAGCCTTTTCATTCTCCCTTCATTAACTATTGAAAGATTCAGTTTCTTGTGATGAGCTCTCACAATATAATCCACACCATTTTTGAACAAGTGGTACTTGTTTTCATGGCAATAGAATGTGGATTCTATATCATAGAGATAAGGTGTACTCAAATAATTCCTCAAATATAAAGTGGTACAACATCTAATTCAACTCTGTCAATGAAGCTTGTTGTGATTGCAAACCAAAGAATACACTTTCTTGTAACCTGAAAATTTGTGTTCTTTCATATCCAACCCAATGGATATGGTTTGTGACGAGGAATTATTTCAAGATTAATTTTCTTGACTAAGTGTTGGCTTGATGGGTCCTGAACTAGGTTCGGTAAGTAAGGTTTGCCAACAAACCCCTATACTACTGGCCCTTTCGGCAATGACTTCTTTCGCGGGTCAAAGTCTCACTCAAAGTAGCATGGGTGGGTGTTGGAACCAGGTTTCCGCATCCTGAGAAAGGATGGGTAAAGCAAGCAGAGCAGTGCTATATCCAGTAATCCCCGATTACCTTATTCTACGCAAAGTTAATTAAATCTCTATTCGCATCCACGTGCACTAAATCTATAGTTATATGCTTTTTATATCATCAACACAGCAGTAGATAAACAAAACATGACAAATCTAGATCCAAGAACATAGTACACAGATCTTTCGCAACTTAAGGACAGAAAACGCACAATACAGAAATTACCAATAATTCATATTACAGTACTCACAGATTCAATTTGATAACAATATTTCGCACTCATTCATTCATCAATTCTTCCTTAAAATTCCAATTCCCTTCCCAACCTACGCACACAGTAGTAGGGTTCACACACAGCTGGACTAGAATCTCCGCGCACACAGCCAGCAGGAGTTTGTTCCCAAAAACCCAAACAGATAGCTTAAACAATAGTTCACATCAATAGTCATCATTCTCTATCCTTTACGATACAAAATTCATCTCTATTTATAACAATCTAGCCTCGATTTTCCTATGGTCCGCAACCCATGGTTTTCGGACCCCTAGTTTACCCTTTGACCCATTACAATGCGTTTGGGGCTTTTACCCGCCCCAAAACCCTGGCGCTAGACTAAATATAATCAAAAATAATCAAAATGGACCAATTTCACAGCGTGTTAGGAGACCCCCTTCCAACAGTCCCCCAACGCAATCTTGTGACTCGTCTCGAGTCACTTCAGTGGTGAAGCTTCAATTTGCACGCGCAAGGTAGTCAGAGTGCGAAGGAGCGGTAGAAGCACTTCCTTACTCTAGGCCGCAGCTCGTTGTGCAATTTTGACCATTGTTAGGGAGGCAGGGGCATCTAGAGCGGCGATGATATGTTCCAATAGCCGATGGAGGCACGCAATGGCAGACTGAGCGTCTTTGGCGAGCTGAAGTGCAGTGTCAGCCCATGGTTTCAACCGTTTTCGAACGACATGCATATTGTGGTGAAGGTTCTCAATCCTGTCCAAGATGGCTAGACGCTACCAGGAGACAGTGGAGGGTGAGGAGGCTCTAGCTTGGGCCAGAGTAGCTTCCGCCTGCTGTAATTCTGTCTGGATATGTTGAGGCATGGAATGGTGTTGCACTGCCATCCATAATTGTGTAGCTATTTCGACAAATTGTGCGCCCTGCATCAGCTGTTCTTGAATAATTTTCATTGTCTCTATGACCGCTGCAATCCATTGGTCCTGTACTTCCTAAGGTACGTTATGCTATGCTGCCTGGCACGATTACGGTGGCGAACTTCGCGCAACGCTTTAGTGTGCAGTCCTTGTAGCTCTGTGCGAGATAGTTGCGCTAAATCAATTTGGATGTCCCCTGTAATTGGATCAGGAGCATTAACGAGGGAAATTCGAGGGAGGGAACACACATTGCTTCGACTGGGCGGTGTTTTAGAGTTGCGGAGAAGCCGCAGCATGTCCCTGTATGGTGGTGTTCCTGCTATGCGTGGCTTGCAGACAGTCCTTTCTGTCGAGAGCCCGCGTTCACCCCTATGACTGCACTCAGCATTCCCAGGCTCTCTGGTTGGATCCATCCTACCAACATGAAAGCAAGCAACCCAGAAAATGTGAAGGAGCACAAAAAACCAGTATGCAGATAGCAGAAGCATCTTGTAGGGTGAATAAATATCCTGGTGTGTAATTATCTAGCCAGCCGCACCCCCATCCGGAGCTATTTAATGGGGTAGTAGCACATTTTTGAGACTATCCATCGATCAGGTAGATCAATCTTACCATAAATGGTTGCATTAATGATCTGGTGCTGATTGTGCGTACTTGTAAGATCCCTTTTTTATTGAATCTGGATGTGCTGATGGTCGTTCTGCGTGCTTGAGGTTGTATCCACGGAATTACAGACCACAGATGACGCCTGTATATTGTTCATGTACCCTGAATGAAGGTCGACGTGAGGTGTGTCTACAAGTTGGCCATCAGTCTTTTCAAGCCATGCACCTCACCCTTGGGTGGAACGTCTTTGCACCAGAGGGCTACGTCACGCATCCTTGTGCCATTTATTACTTGAGGCATTCGTAAATTCTTCAAATTACACGTGGGTCTAGGCAAGTTTGTATCCCGACGCATGCCTAGGTTAGTGGTACCCTGGAAAGCCTGTCGATGCAAGGCTTGATCGCACCCCTGAATGTGGTATGTCAGCAAGTGTCTATGTAGGTCGACTAACCTGGGAGTCCATCTGGAAACCGGGGTCTTTATGTGTAGGATCACCCTTCTCCAATACTTCTCCTAAGCGAAGAATACCAGTCCTTGCGTAGGTGGTCTGCGCAATGTTAGTGATAGTGCCCTAAGCCTATGTTCTGTGGGAATCTTAGGTTCAACCGTCTCCTGATAATCATCTACGTCCTCCTAGCAGAGCAGGTTCCTTTCCATGGTAGAGATGCGCCGAAAATCCCTGACAGTCTGAAGACATCAGAGCGCCGAAACTTCGTATAATCAGCCTTGCCAATTTTCCATCTCCTCATCAGAGTCAGAAAAACATTCACTGTCCTTTTCCCAGCAGAGCATCCCTTCATCCGCGGGGTTAACCTGATCTTCATCCTACGTGGTTAATTTATAAATGTGATCTAATTCCTCCTCCTCATAGATTGGCTCTGTATATCGCGCACCTTCTACTGGATCTAGTGGTACTATGACATGCGTACCTTTGCTTTCAAACACCATGCTACTTTTCTTGAGATTGATGACACCCCCCATGTCAATTTCCCAGTCCAGTCCCAGGAGCGCAGGGTAGGGATCCGCATCTTCCACAATTTCTACGACTTCAAAGTCAGCTAGGACCCTTACCCCTGTGATGTAAACCATGACTTTTGGTAGTCTCCCTAGAGGGATGATTTTCTGTTGATTGGCCATTCGCGGCTGGATGGTGGACCATTCTAATTTAGGTTCTCCCATTCATTTCCATGTCTTCTTTGGTAATACATTCACATCTGACCCCAAATCTAAGATAACCTGATCCATCTCGTAGTCACCAATCTGCGCAGTCAATCGCATCTTTCTTCTGGTGAACTTCTTATAGCTGTATAGTTTGTGTACATCCTTGGTTTCAGGGATCAAATTGGTCTGAACCACGCAGGTATTCAGTAGTGCTTGGAGACTTCCTACAACCTGCGGATTTCGCAGCAGCTTCAGACATGCCTTCAAAAAGGGCTCAACCCCTTCCTCTATCTGAGGTTTCGTTGGTGACTGCGTAAGAACTTTCAGTGGTGTTTGTTCTTTGAAAGGCACCCCTTCCCGGGAGGCAAGCTCCTCTTTTTCTCCCTGGGTGACCAGCCCGCTACGTGTCATGACTTTTACATAGGTATCCACCTTTCTTAGCTCAGATTTAACCCTTTTTACATTATGTGTAGGGGTGGGTTACTTTTCCTACATCTTAGTTATTAAAATTGGGCAGTCTTCTACCTCATGGTCCAGCTACCTAAAATATTTTCATGATGGCCTAGTGGGATTTGGGCATTCTCTGGAAAAGTGCCCTATTTCTCCACAATTATAATAGACTAGCTGCCCATATCTGCATCCTGTGCTTTGTCCCCGACCTCCTCTGCCTCGGGCCAGTGATCCTCCTAAGTGCGTAGAAAGCCTTGGCAACACAGGGTCCGATTGTACCCTATACAAGTTCCCATGATCCATCATTAAGTCATAAGTACGATAGTTCTGCTCATCATGTCCCATTGATCGAAAAAATAAGAACCATTGTTGCTTTAGTTCTGGGACATACGCACCTAGCCGAGGGCAATGGTTTGTATCATGCAGTCCTGCTACCCGAAAATCATCACACCATAGTGCAGTTCCTCTTGATTCTGGTCGTAATAGGATGGGTTCCCTACTTACCCCTGGGCGTACCGGGCTAGGTCCTCCTACTTGCATGTAATTCGTCAGCAGAGGGCACTGATCCTTCGTATGGCCAGACACCCGGCATCATATGCACCAGAGATCTGCACAAACATCCTTTCCTCGCCCTTTTTGTAGGTTCTGTATCTCCATATGCATAGCCCCAAGTTGTTCTTGGATTTGTTGTACCCCTGCTGATGTATCCTCTCGGGGGGCAGCCTCTAGTTTCATAGCGACTTCCACAGCCTTTTCCTGCAATTCGAAGGTCTGATTACTCATTGGCATTTGTAGGTGAGGTAATAACATAGTGATGAACCATTATGTATGCTGTCTATCATCATATTCGAATCCTCCTTCCCTGATTGCTTTCTTCAGTCGTTGATCAGCCTCCCATACTAACTTAGACGCACCTTGTTTGAAGTCCTTTACTTCTGCTACCAACTGGGAATAATATTTCAGCTTCCTGAACTGGTGCTTCAAAGCATCCTTGATATCTTTAATAGATGCACCCCCATTATGGGCAATATACCGCATATACCAGTCCAGGGCCCTATCCTCGAAGGCCAACGACAGTTGCGCCCTTTTTACCGTATCACTCGCCACATTCTGCGCAGTCCATACAGAGTCTGCAATGAACCAAAATCGGTCCATATCCTCATCTCCTACCCCCTTGAAAGTAGGTAGTTTCAAATGCGCAGCCATATCACCGTCTAGGGAGGGTGGCGGTATAGGAGAATTCTTACCTTTGCATGGCCTAGGGGGCGATGTAGCTGGGGGATCTTGCGCAGCCAGTTCCTGCAATGGATTGTAGGCGGATCTCCCTCTGTCAAGGTTGGTCTGATAGTATTTACCACTACGTTTCGCGCTATTGTCTAGATCCGAGATCATTCAGTCAGTATGACTACACAGAATGCTCTTTTCGCACAGTAATTTCTTGATCAGCAATGGTAATGTCCTCAGAAATTTGCCTCGGAATCCTTTGAAGAATCGTTGTTTGGCCTCAGAGTATAATACAAACTGATCAATGGAAAATTCCATCACAAATCCTCCCAGCACATTATCCACCCAGTGAACTACCGTGCATGTGATAGTATTATCAATTTTCTCCAGCTGCTCCAGCAGCTCTGGGGTCCACTGAGTGACTAGCTCATCCTTCCATCACTTCTGGAATTCCACATGCCTAGCCAACCACTCCTGGAGTTCAATTGCAAATGTTAAAAAGAACATTTCGTAGCTTTCAGTAAGAATGTACCTATTTTTCCACCTTTCTGCCGTTAATTTCTCACTGCGGTTTTATTTTACTACAAACTCCTGGATCTGTCTTTCGAACTAGTCTTTAACCTCTTTTCTTTCAAGCTTCCAGTATTCTCTTGTCATGTCATTTCCTTATTTCTCTCTCAGACTTCCTTCGGTCCCGACAACAGAACCATTTGTTGGCTCGAGGGGTCCTGACCCAGGTTCGATAAGCAAGGTTTGCCAACAAACCCCTATACTACTGGCCCTTTCGGTAGTGACCTGCTTTCGCAGGTCAAATTTTCACTCGAAGTAGTATGGGTGGGTGCTGGAACCAAATTTCCGCACCCTGCGAAAGGATGGGTAAAGCAAGCATAGCAGTGCTAGATCCATTAATCCCTGATTACCTTATTCTATGCAGAGTTAATTAAATCTCTATTCGCATCCATGTGCACTAGATGATCCGGATTTATGCAGGAACGCAACAGAATAAACACATAACCATAAATACAGAGATGCAGCGGAAATAACACTTCATTTCATTAATATCAAATAACAGAAAGATGCTTACAGACATAATGGAAATAAAATAGCTAGGGTGCTGGTAGCGAATCTCTGAGAAGAGATGTGGTGGCTACAGACCTCTGAACTGCTTTACAATGAGGTGCGAGGGCCTATTTATTATTGAGAAACAATGGAGAACCCTAAACATCCCAAAAACCTAACCCTAGGAGATGAAGCGCCAAAACTATGGGCCCCGTTTGGGCAAATTGGTGTTTCAACTTCCCAGGGACGTAACTTTGGCATACTATCTCCGTTTGACGCATATGATACATCATTAGAAAGCTCTATCCGAGGACTACAGCTGTCGGGACGAATTTTATCAGAAAATTCGCTGGCGCTTTCATACCCAAAAAACGTCGTTTAGGGCCTCAAAACGGCTCCGGAAGTTCAGGACTCGAAAAACTGCTAAAAATAGTAAGTTATGCCAAAACGGAAAAACTGAAAGAGACAATGGTGGGGGCCCAAGTGGAATAGGCGGGTGGCCACCAATATCCACCTGGATCATTCCTCCCCCCTTAGGAAGCAATGGTCCCCATTGCGTTAAGTTCCTCCATGAGATGAGGAAATTTCTGCTGAACTTGGTCCCCGGTGAACCACTTTCCTTGGTGCAGGAGTTGGCCAGCTTTGACAACCCGATATAGTTGGATCTTCTGCTGGCGAGTGTTCTTGATTTGCATGTCCATGATGCAATCTGTGGTGGCCTGTTCCATGCAGTCTGGATTTAACTCAGTTGGTGTGAGTTGTTCCGCAATGTCCGAGGTGTCCAGTAGAGGTGGGAAGTAAGGACGAAGGCGATCCACATTGAAGACTGGGTGCAGACCAAGGAATGGTGGAATACTGAGCTCGAATGCATTGTTCCCTACAGCCTTGGTGATGGTGTACGCCCGTATCGGAGCGGACGAAGCTTGCGGTGGGGTCCAGTGAGGCGCTCCTTCTGCAAATGTAGCCATACTTTGTCACCCACCTGGAAGTTGTGTGGCACCCGGTGTTGATCATGGCGTTGCTTGTACTTGGCATTGGCTCTGTCCAACATATCATGAACCTGTTGGCGGATGTGTTGAATGCGCTCGATGAAGCTACTGGCTTTGTCAACTTCAGACTGGACATGAGCTGAATTGGCCTGAGCAGCTGCAAATGGCATGGCTACGTCAATGGGACATAGTGGCTGGAATCCCAAGCCCACCCGAAAGGGGCTATGGCCGATTGAACTGTGGAGAGCCCGATTATAACTATGTTGTACATAAGGGAGGCTCTCGTCCCATGTGCGTGGATGCTTTGAATTGTACATGCGCAGAATGTGTACAATCATTCCGTTGACGACCTCTGTCTGGCCATCTGTTTGGGGATGGAAAGCTGTGGACTTGGTGAGCTTGGTATCCAACATCGACCAGAGGCTGGACCAAAATGTGCTGAGGAACCTGCTATCTCGATCTGATATGATAGACCGTGGGATCCCAAAGTGCACCCACACTCGTTCAAAGAAGAGTTTAGCAGTGGCTTCTGCTGTGATATTCTTCTTACAGGCCGCCATGATGGCCATCTTCGAGAATCTGTCAACGACCACGAAAACACAGTCATTTCCATTCTTAGTAGAAGGTAGGCCCGACATGTAATCCATGGAGATGGATTCCCAAGGTCGACTAGGGGTAGGTAGTGGAGTATATAGGCCTTGCTTCTTGATGGTCAGTTTGGCAATGGCACAAACAGTGCAGGATCTGATGTGCTTCTCGACATCCTTTCAAAGGTTCAGCCAATAGAAATAATTCTGTAGTATTGCTACTATTTTCTCAACCCTGAAATTCCCAGCAACTCGACTGTAATGTGCTTCTCATATCATCTTGGCACGCTCGCTTGAAGGAACACAAAGGTGTCCCAGGTGACATAAAAGTGCATCTTGCAGGTGAAAATTTGGAACTTGCGTACCCCCCAAGAGTGCCTTGTAAGTGTGGCCGAATTCTGGGTCACTCTCATAGGGAAGCGGC
Organism: Pinus albicaulis; assembly: GCA_034641835.2. Lineage (NCBI taxonomy): Eukaryota > Viridiplantae > Streptophyta > Pinopsida > Pinales > Pinaceae > Pinus > Pinus albicaulis. The sequence goes on along the minus strand of CM076577.1, from coordinate 1,328,882,598 downwards.
CAATCAGAAGTCTCGTGCCCACAAGAGTTGAGCACGGTGGTGAGCGCCACGATCGGTGGTCGGCTGAGGCAGTCTGCAACATTATTGGTGCTACCCTTCTTGTACTTGATGTTCAAATGAAACTGTTGCAGATATGTGGACCACTTCTGATGGCGATCATTCTGCAACTTCCCTTGTGTCTGTATGAACTGCAGGGGCCGGTGGTCTGTGTGGATGATTGTTTCCTTCATCAAAATGTAATGCTTCCATTGTCGACAGGCTTGCACAATGGAATACATTTCTTTGTCATAGGTGGGATACTTGCGAACTGTCTCAGACAATGTCTCACTGTGATATGCCACCGGATGTCCCTGTTGAGTAATAACTGCCCCAATAGCATAGTCAGAGGCATCTGTCTCGATCTCAAATGGCTGCTGCAAGTCTGGTAAGGTGAGCACTGGGGCAGAAAAGAGGCGATTTTTCAATTCTTTGAACGCCTTCTGTTGAGGTTCCGACCAAAAGAATTTTGCTCTCGCTCCTCCTTTGGTGACTTGACTCAAGGGCCAAGTGATATGAGAGAATCCCAACACGAATCTACGGTAGAAATTAGCAAGACCCAGAAAGCTACGAAGCTCTGTTATAGTAGTCGGGGCTGGCCAATCCCGAATGACTTGGATCTTGGCCGGATCCACATGCACCCCCCTTTCATCAATAATGTATCCCAGATATTGAACCTGGGTCATGCCAAACGTGCACTTCTCCAAATTGGCACACAACTTGTGTTGCCGCAGTGTTTGGAGGACTTGTCGGATGTGATGAAGGTGCTCTTCCCAAGTCTTGCTGAAGATCAGAATGTCATCCAAGTACACCACCACGAATGAGTTGGTGAATGGCCGCAAGATGTCGTCCATCATCCTCATGAAGGTTGCGGGAGCATTCGTCAACCCGAAAGGGTAAACTCAAAGTTCAGGATTCAACCTCTCCTTCCTTAGCTTTGAAGGCAGCCTTCTGCTACCGTAGGTTCAACTGCACCGGGTGATACCCGTACTCTGTGTCGATCTGACTGGGGAAGACGGCACCCTTGGAGTTGGTCTGGTACAAGTCATCAACTGTGGATTGGTACACTGAGGACCAATAAAGGATCTCGGGCTGCAAGCGCCTTACAGTTTAACATGGTAGCCCTGACACGGCCCCATCCTTCAGGATTGCCAACACGACCCAAGCCCTTGCCAGGCGATGAACTTGGTCTGACGTGACCTTTCTGCAACAGCTCCTGAATCTGCCTCTTGATTTCATCATTTTCCAGAACAGAGCGTCGATAGATCGGTCTATTGGGTAGTGGCGCACCTGGGGTCAGATCAATCGGGTGCTTGACCTGGCAGTGCAGAGGAACCCCTGTGGGTGAGGTGAAGATGTCCTCGTACACCTCCACGACCTTATCCATTTGTTGTTGTCGTGCAGAGGGGCCCTGTCTGGAGGTCGTGGCCACAGTCTTCTTCTTGCCCTGGGGGCGGATCATCAGAAAAACGAATTTCCGGGTTTGGGAAATGAGCTTACTAAGTACGACGCCATAAAGAACTAAACAGATAGGTCGAGAGCGTGGCACTTCCGGTATCCTCGTACAACCCTATTTCGGTGCTAACAACAATGTGCGACGAGGTCGAGACTCATACACAGCATGACGCTTCCACAAGTATGGTTGTCCTAATAATACATCAGAAACATCAATAGGAGCAACATCACATATTACCTCATCCGTGAAGGGCTTGATGCTATAGGGAAGGCGACACTGCTGGCTGACGCGGAGATCTCGTCCTTGGTGAAGCCACCCGATGGTGTATGGATGTGGGTGAGCTGTGGTCGGCAAGCCCAACCGCTTCACGGCGTCCGCTGAAATGAGGTTCTTTTGGCTCCCATTGTCGACAATGAACTGTACCGGGGAGCCCTTTACCCACATCTGGGAGTGGAAGAGACGTTCCTCCTCCTCCGGATCTTCCGTCCTCTTCTCGGACCTTGCAGGGCACAGGCGGTGGCGCTGGGCACACGCCCATTTCGGACGTTTCCCTTTTTCATTCCCCTTGTCAGGTTCTGATTCAGAGTCGGAGCATGCATCTGACTCAAAAGCCCTCATCTCGGCCACTAGCGACTGCGTGGCCCGACACTCACTCGTGTTGTGAGTGGAGCTCTTATGGAACTCACACCACTTTCCCATGTCCTTCTTTGGCTTTGTAGTGTTGTTCTTTGCTTGCGACTTTGACAAGTTGTCTTGAGCCGCCATGCCTTGGCTCTATCCTTTGTTCTGTGGTTTGGAAGCACCTTTCCCTTGCTTTTGATTCGCATATCCAAAGCCTCGCTTCTTTTGTTTGAATTTCTGCTCAATCTTGGCAGCATACCGATATGTTGTACCAAGCGAGGAGATGTCGAGGAACTCTATTTCTCCCATCGATCCTATATACACCGCGATACTTTAGCACCAGATGTTTCTCTGAATCTATGATACCCAACTTTGTGCGCAGGGTATGGAACAGATTCGTCAGCTCATGCACATCTTGATCCCTTTGTTGTCGCAGCGTGGTCCATTGTATGTACTTGTCCTCACAGCTCCCCACGGGATAGTACTGTTCCTTGACGGCGTCTCGGAAAGAATTCCAAGTTGGTACGGCCGAGAACAGAGAGGGTTCTGTCTGGTCCTTGTTCTCACAGTAGGTTTCCCACCAGTCCTTAACATGGGGGGTAGCTTTGAGGAGTGTAAAAATAATCTTCTCCCGGTCTGAAAAGTCATGAACAGAGAAATATCCTTCTAATAGATTCAACCATCTATCTACGGCATCTGCGTCTATTTGACCCTCAAACATGGGAATGTCAAAATTTACTTGTACCTTAAAGGGAGTCGCAACTCCAGAGTGGCTACTGGATGCAGATGCGCCGCCGGTGGGCAGCCGTTGAAGGATCTGAGCACAGCTATCCATCATCGCGTTCCTTTGTTTTTCGAGGGCCTCCTCGAGCAATATTTTGATAGGATCTCCTGCTCCCTCATCTTTCTTTTCGTCCCCCATGGGCGTCCGTCGAGGTTTGCGAGGCTGATCTTGCAAAGGTTCCACCAGATCGAGCCCTAGCTCCTTATACACCGACCTCGTTGGGGACATGCAAAGAAGGATCGAGAAAAAGCAGACCGCTCTGATACCACTGATCCGGATTTATGCAGGAACGCAACAGAATAAACACATAACCATAAATACAGAGATGCAGCGGAAATAACACTTCATTTCATTAATATCAAAGAACTGAAATTTGCTTACAGACACTGGAAATAAAACTAGCTAGGGTACTGGTAGCTATCTCTGAGAAGAGATGTGGTGGCTACAGACCTCTGAACTGCTTTACAATGAGGCGCGAGGGCCTATTTATTATTGAGAAACAATGGAGAACCCTAAACATCCCAAAACCTAACCCTAGGAGATGAAGCGCCAAAACTATGGGCCCCGTTTGGGTAAATTGGTGTTTCAACTTCCCAGGGACGTAACTTTGGCATACTATCTCCGTTTGACGCATATGATACATCATTAGAAAGCTCTATCCGAGGACTACAGCTATCAAGACGAATTTTATCAGAAAATTCGCTGGCGCTTTCGTACCCAAAAAACGTCGTTTAGGGCCTCAAAACAGCTCCGGAAGTTCAGGACCCGAAAAACTGCTAAAAATAGTAAGTTATGCCAAAACGGAAAAACTGAAAGGGACAACGGTGGGGGGCCAAGTGGAATAGGCGGGTGGCCACCAATATCCACCTGGATCACTAGATCTATAGTTTTATACTTGTTATATCATCAACACAGCAGTACATAAACAGAACATAACAGATCTAGATCCAAGAACATAGTACACATATCTTTCGCAGCTTAAGGACAGAAAACGCACAATACAGCAATTACCAGTAATTCATATAACAGTACTCACAGATTTAATTCGCTAACAATCTTCCACGTTCATTCATTCATCAATTCTTCCTTACAATTCCAATTCCCTTCCCAACTTGCACACACAGCAGCAGGGTCCGCACACAGCTGGACTAGGATCTCCGCGCACATAGCCAGTAGGAGTCCGTTCCCCAAAACCCAAATAGATAGCTTAAACAAAATATCGCATCAATAGCTCATCATTTTCTATCCTTTACAATACAAAATGCATCTCTATTTATAACAATCTAGCCTCGATTTTCCTATGGTCCGCAACCCATGGTTTTCGAACCACTATTTTACCCTTTAACCCATTACAATGTGTTTGGGGCTTTGACTCGCCCTAAAACCCCTGTGCTAGACTAAATATAATCAAAATGGACCAGTTTCGCAGCTTGTTATTAGACCCCATTCCAACACTAAGTCTTCATATATCAAATTGGCTTGAGACCCACTATCAAATAGTGTGTCTATTTTTGTATGTTTTGAAATAACCCTCATGTGAAATAATTCACTCCTTGTTTCTTCATTTGGAGTAGCAGTGTGACAATTTGATGAATTGGTGTTAGAAATGGATTCTTTTCCTTTCATACCCATGGTTGTAATTTTATTTTCATTGCCCAAGTCAGATCCCAAATCTTGTTGAGTGGTTGTAGCTATTTTTTGTTTTCCCTTGCAGTTGAATTTATTTGGCCTCATCTCTGGATGAATCTTCCAACTGTGGTCTTCATCATGACCCTCTTTGGAACAATTTTTACATGTCATTTCCTCTCCTTCCTTTTTAACAGAAGCGTTTTTCTCTCTCTTTCCTTTGAAACCCTTTCCTTTCTCTTCACCCTTAAATGGAATTTTTTTTACCCTCTTCTGGAATATTTTTCCCTCTTGCCTCAAGGTGGGTGGCTTGCACACAAACCTCATCTAGGCTAGTGGGATTGAACATAAGGATAGTATGCCTTAGGTAGCTATGTAAACCCCCTATATACTTCAGCAATGTGTCTTGTGAATGCAAATAAACACCTAACATAAGAACTCTTTTTCTAATTTCTTGGGTGTAATCTTACACACTTTGACCCTTAAGTTGGCTAAAATTCTCGCAATTCATGATGGATTTTTTCATATATGCTAGAGGGTAAAATTGTATTTTAATTGCAGCAATGAAATTATACCAAGAGAGTGAGATCTTACCATGTTTTTTAATATCATCTTGTGTCTTGGCTTCCTACCATATTCGATAGGTCCTCCAAACCCTACGGCAGCACAAGTTGTGTGCCAATTTGGAGAAATGCACTTTTGGTATGACATGAGTTCAATACCTAGGGTACATAATTTATTATAATTTTTTCCATGTGGACCCAGCCAATATACAAGTTTTCCATGATTTTCCAACCCCAACCACTCTAACAAAGCTCTGCAGCTTTCTGGGACTTGCCAAATTCTACCATAGGTTCATGTTGGGATTCATATCACTTGGCCTCTAATTCAAGTCACCAAGGGAGGAGAAAAATCAAAGTTATCATGGTCAGAATCCCAACAAAATGAATTTTCCAATTTGAATTAGTGCCTCTACTCTACACCAGTGCTCAGATTACTAGACCTACAACAACCATTTGAGATTGAGACATATTCCTTCGACTATGCAATTGGTGTAGTTCTTACTCAGTAGGTTCATCTAGTGGCATATCACAGTGATACACTTTCAGAAATAGTTCAAAATTATCCCACCTATGACAAAGATATGTATTCCATTGTACAGGCTTAATTATAGTGGAAGCATTACATTATGTGGAAGGAAACAGTCATCCACACATACCACCGACCCCTGCAGTTCATACAGACACAAGGGAATTTTTAGAATGATCACCATCAAAAATGGTCTACATACCTTCAACAGATCCATTTTAAGATTAAGTACAAGAAGGGAAGCACCAACAATGTTGTACATTTCCTCAGCCGACTACTGGTCATGGTTCTGACCACCGTGCTCGACTCTTGTGGGAACAAGACTTCAAGATGGCCAACTCTTTAAAAGAGCAATCCAGACTTCGATAACACATACCACATGCTCCTAAAAGGCAAGAAAGTTCCAAATTATCACCTCTAGGATGCATTGTTATGCCACCTAGGATACCTTTTTGTCCCTTCATGCGAGCAGGCCAAGATGATTTGGGCGGAACACTACAGTCGGGTCGTTGGACATTTCGAGGTGAAGAAAATAGTGACAGTATTGTATAATTATTTTTATTGGCTAAATCTTCAACAAGATGTTTGGAAGTACATAAGGTCCTGCACTTCCTATTTCATTTCTAAACCAACCATCAAGAAACAAGGCCCATATACTCCTTTGCCTACTCCTAGTCAACCTTTGGATCCATCTCCATGGATTACATGTCGAGACTTCCTTCTACTAAACATGGAAATGACTGTGTTTTCATGGTCATCGACATATTCTCTAAGATGGCTATTATGGCGACCTGTAAGAAGAATATAGTAGCAGAAGCTAATGCTAACCTATTCTTTGAACGAGTGTGGGTGCACTTTGAGATACCACGGTCCATTATCTCGGATCAGGATAGGATTTTCCTAAGTAAATTTTTTTCAAGTCTCTGGTTGATGTTAGACATCAATCTCACTAAGTCTATGGCTTTCCACCCCCAAACTGATGGCCAAATAGAGCTCGTCAACAGGATGATCATACACATTCTATTCATGTACAACTTGAAGCATCCACGCATGTGGGATGACAACCTCCCCTATGTCCAACACAGCTACAACCAACCTCTCCATAGCTCGATTGGCCACATCCCCTTCCAGGTGGGGTTGGGATTCCAGCCATTATGTCCCATTGATGTGGCTATACCATTTGCATCTACTCAGGAAGATTTCGTTCATTTCCAGACTAAAGTTGACAGGGCTAATAGCTTCATTGATTTCATTCAGAAAATACTCCAGTAGTTCCATGACATATTGAACAGAGCTAATGCTAAGTACAAGTAGTGACATGATCAGCATCAGGTGACACACAAGTTCCAGGTGGGCAACAAATTTTGGCTAAATTTGCAGAAGGAGTGCCTCTTTAGGCCCCACCGCAAGATTTCCCACTATGATATGGGTCATACACATCACCAAGGTTGTAGGTTATACTGCCTTAAAGCTCAGCATTCCATCGTTCCTTGGCCTGCACCCAGTGTTCAACGTGGATCGCCATACTTTCCACCATTATTGGATACATCTGACATTGTAGAACAACTCACACCAACAGATTTAAATCCAGACTGCATAGAAAAATTCATAACTGATTGGAGCATTGACACACATAGTAAGAACACTCTCCAACAGAGGATCTAGCTATATCGATTTGTCAAATAAATTCCCAAAGACTAGTTTCAACATAAATTCCCTCACCTCATTGAGGCTTTGCACGCAATGGGACCCATTTCTTCCTAAGGGGGGAGGACTGATATAGGTGGATATTGTTGGCCACCCACCTATTCCACCTAGACCCCTAGTCAATTTCATTATTTTCCTTATTTATAGCAACATTTACTATTTTTAGCGGTATTTCGAGTCCTGAACTTTTAGAGCAGTTTTGACCCCCTAAACAACACTTTTTTGAGGTCCATAGCAGGGTCATGGCTGTAGGAAGGGACCTATAGAAAATATTGTATTACTCAGAGAGATATTTCCAACGAGCTATTGTACATGCCAAATGGAGATAATATGACCAAGTTATGACCCAAGGAATTTGGCTACCCAACCAACCCCAACGAGGCCCACAAACTCTTGGTGTTTCATCTCTTAGGGTTAGGGTTTTGGTTGTTTGGTATTTTCTCTTATTGTTTAATAATAAAAATGCTATTGATCCTCATTGTAACTCAATTTATAGGCATGTAGCCTCCACGTCTCTCCTTGTAGATAAGCTACCATCACCCAAGCTAGTTTATTTCCATTATGTCTCCAAGCATTTTTCAGTTCTTTGATATTAATGAAATAAAGTACTATTTTTGTTGCATATTTGTATTTATGGTTATACATGTATTTTTTGCATTAATTTTTAAATTTGGATCATTTATTTGCCTTTCATGAAAAATAATTACTTACTCTTCCTTGTTGCAAAATTTTGTCAGCTCTTCCATGTTTGTTCCCATGCATATTGGTTTAGAATAGGAAATAATTAGTTCATTGGATGGAACAAAGGTATGGGTTTCCAAAACATGAACTTAGAATTTCTGCAACAACATATGCTAAAAATGGAGAAGGCAATGACATGCTAAAATGGAGGATCCACTCTGCTTCTATGTTACAAAAAAAAGTAGAAACAGTAAATCCGACATGAAAAGGGAAAGAGTTAAAAAAATAGGTGATGACAGAATAAGACCTCAACCAATCAGATTATATATAAATAAATTTAAATAATAATAATAAAATAACAAAATCTGATCCACAATGTTAAATTATGGATAAGCTGCAAAAAAAATTTGGTCAAAAAACAAACTAATACCTAATCAATGGCATAATCCAATGCTCAATACCTGCATATAAGAATTTTTTTGACAAGATTTCATCAAATACTTGGTACTCCAAAATTTCAATTAAAATACTACAAGTTTTATTCATTTTCCTTTGATGACATTTTACTAGGAATGGATATGTTGGGAATTCACTATGTTTCTACAAAGTTGCAAAGCATGCACATCTCTACTAAAGTACTCATGCATTTGGAGACAGATCATAGCATGGTAGTTTCTCTCTCACTATTTTGTATCCATTTCAGTTTACGGAAACAAAAAATTATGGGCAATTAGAAAAATACAAGAAGTTGGGATAAAAAAGGTCTCCCAACCCAGAAACAATGCAAATAACTTAAGTGGTAAATTAATCAATCAGGGCAAATTGACGTAGGTGAATGATCAAACAAACCCTTTGTTTGCAAAACCTTTTTTATCGAATTTAGGCCTTCTATAAACTAGTAGCTATGGTGTTCCCAACAAGGCTGATTTTGTTTAGCACTATAGACACAGTTCTCACAAATAAAATACCACACAGAAATGGTGCTCAACATAGCCCAGTTTTTTCCACCAACAACTACCTCCCTACCATAAATAAATTCATTGGTTAGAAATGAGAAAAAGAATAAAACCTCTTACCCAACTTCGATTTTGTATGTAACATTTTTTGTAGCTTTTATACAATACACATCACCATAGCTCTTGCTTAAAACCTTACACACTGTTAATAACAGACACAAAATGCATAACAAAAAATTGTTCTTTTTTTAACATATGTTGGATTCTATGAAATTCATCCTAAAGCCACTCCTCAAACATATATTCACCATTAAAAGGAATACTTCAGATTAATGGCATGTAGATAACATGCAGCATGGTCCCCCGGATGCAAGTGCCTAACACGCTCGATACAGGCTACCACCTGGCTCTTCAACGCAGGGGCAACTAGATGATCCACATGGTGGCATATTCCTCCCACGTGCAAACCTTAAATAAGGTTGGCAAGGGAGGACGAAGGCACTCCATGGCATTCACTCCCCCTACCTCAGTCTTAACTCCTACTGTTTGGCCTTTAATGTCTTATGGAACCTAGAATTTTCATATCAGTCTTCATATTTCATTCCCTGTAGTGCTCCTTTGTCATGCCTCCCCTTCCAATCACTTTTCTCATCGCCTGCCTCCCTATGTGCATTCAACCTCTGCCCAGCATGCTCTCTTCCCCAGTGAGACCATGTCACACCGCCTGTTGACGGGAAGAAATATCCGGCCAACAGTAAGGGATCTCCCTGGTATAAAGTCCCAATTAGACTCTAAATTGTTTGTGATAGGGATCCCGTCCGAGGTGTGGGTCTGGCTACCGTTGAATATTCCTTTTATCAGATGAAGAACTAGCCTTACAAACCTATGAACACACAGTTACTCAAACAATACAAGACAAATGGTTGATGAGTCTCTATGAACATAAAACATTACAAATAGCAAGTAGATTTAAAGCATGCAGCCAAAGGAAATGTTGTTAGCAGCACATCACTAGGGTCATTCTTGTAAAAGTTGTTCGAACCACAAAAGAAATAGTTCTCTATGGTCAAAACACCCTTCAATTCCTTAAGTGTTTTCCGAAAGATAAGATAATGTTAACAATGAAGTTTCCAACATCTCTCAATAAAATATCCCCATACCATTAGCACATCAAGTGATTTTAAACGTATAAATGACATAAGCAGAAAACATAGATCAGTTAATCATAAAAGACAGCCAATACATGAGACAAAAATATTCATAATGTTAACACATGAATCCTCATCAAATCCAATAGCGAAATCAAAACACTTGTTTGTATTCATTCTCAGAAATATGCATTCAATGCTATGCAATTCTCTCTACTCCTTTTGGAGTCCAAAAAAAAGGTCCTTTATAATTCCCCGAAGGGAGCACTTATAGTACAAAATTGACCCTTGGGTGTCCCTGACTCTTCACATTCCTGAATGTTGACATGATCTGTGACTTGGGAGGCATTTGCGACTTGCGACCCAGCTTCGAATGTGACCTGCAACCCCCTGTCTGTTGCGACATGTGACCTGTGCCATTTCCTTGGTCAAGGAAGCAATTGGGTGATTGTGAGATCCGGTACATCTATCTTCTCATGTTCTTTGAGGTACTTTTTCCATGCTTAATAATCTGTAACAACTGGAGTGACCTGGGGAGTATCTTCTTTTAATATATGAAGGCACTCAAGAGCATCCGGGACAAAGGTATGCCTCTTTATCGTGATCTGATTGGATAGAGAAGCCAGCTCGGTATATATCTGGGCTGGTGTAACGATGAACTGAATAAGATTTTCCTGTGATGTCGGAAGGTCTTGGGAAGCATCTACTTGCATCATGGGTTGTAGAGATGCTTGAATGTCCCAGGAAACCTCTTCCCTTGTTTTTTCTTTGTCTAATGCACCCAGAGAAGGAATATGGTGTACTTTTTCCATTGAATTAATGCCACTAATCAGATATTCATATGCGGACATCACTTTCTCTAGATCCTTGACCAGTTTATCTTTCGATTGTACCTTCATTTGGATCTGAACTTTTTCGTTCTAGGTGCAAATCCAATCCTTCCTAGCTAGGGTGTCACGGGCCTGCGGATTCATGTTTAACCATTCTAGCATGTTGTCCAAAGAAGTGGAGGATTCCTTCAGTTGTGCAGTCCTCCTCTTGGTTTCTGCTTGTGCTTTAAGTAGTGGCACGACTTTCTACTTTATCGTAAACATCTCCCCGTACACTTTCTTCATGGTGGCTTCCAGAGTGACCAGCTCCCTCTGAATGGTAAGTGGAACTACGTTGGTTTGGGTGATTGTGAGATGAAGCTTTTGGATTTATTTTTCTAGCACCTTCTTATCTTGTTCCAACTGAGCTACCTTCTTCTCAGAGACCTATAGCCTATTTTGCAGAGACAGAATCTCTCTACTCATTCTGCCAACATTTTCTTATGTGGCTACCGCAAAGGTGGTCCTTTCTAATGTGATCATAATAGGATGTCCTAGTGTCCAAAACTATGTCCTTTTCTATTATTATTGCAAGAGGTGCGCCCTGGTTCTGCGTGAGGAATTTCCCTTTATCTTGCCTAATCCTGTGTGTGAACTAGTCGTAGGTCATCCTTGTCAGATCCAAGACCTCATCTTCCTAATCCTCCGAGGTGCCAAGGTCTGAGAGAGGAAAACGCACACTCATCGTAGGGGTTGTCTGAGGTACATCAATGTGTGGCAGCTCTATCTGTTCCCCTGTCTCTCGGGGTGGTGTCTTGCTTTCCCCTGCTTCCTTGGAAGAATCTTCCCATGATTTCTAACTCTATTCTTCCTTCCTTCTCTCCTCAGCCTTTGCCTTGTCCTGTTCTTCTTTTAGCTTGCACTCAGCCTCTTTCCACTCTTCCACTTCTTTCCTGCTGCATTCCTCTTCCTCTTTTTTCCTTCGGCCTTCTTTTGCCTACTTCTTAGCTTGCTTCTTTTGTTTCTCTTCTTCTTGCTGACGTGCTACGGTGTCTTAGGCCCTTTTCGCTTATTCTTATTTTTCCTTCCTCTCGACCTGTTGTTGTGCCTTATCCTCTATGTTTCTTTTTTCCTACTGCCATTTAGAGAGGCTACTGCCCGTATCAGTCCTTAGCTTTTTAGCTTTGGAAGATGAGGCTCCTCCTAGCATGTCACCCCTTTCTTCCGTGGTTTGATCATTTTTCCATTCCTGATCAGTTGATTCTTCTGGTGCAGCCTCCCTATCCTTATTATACCAGTTCTTAGTTTTTTATTCAATAGGGCATTCCATGTGTTGGTAATTCCATTTGAATTTGGCCCGCTTGCAATGTGCGGGAATGATCCTTTCAGGATCATATGATCTGTGTGCTAAGGGTGTAAAATTAAAGCCCTTGGTTTCATCAGCCTCCACTTCTACTTCCTTTAAATCCCTAACCATATAGGCACCTATAGTAAGTGGGAGAGTAGGCCATGGCTTTTTCTTTCCCTTGGTGAGGACCTTAGAAAACCCGCTCGTCATCTGGTAGCACACTTCTTGCAAGAGTAGTTTATCAGTGACGAACTCAAGAAATGCATGAGGTGCCTTGAATGACCTGAAGACCTTGATGAAAGTACTATGGGATATGGGAAAATAGTTTGCCACTCGGGTTATTGTTTGCATGGCTCACTTGGACATGCATTGGGCATATTTTCCAAACAGTTTATTGTAGAGAGAAGGAATTAAATTGTGCGCGATCGACTCCATATCTTTTTTGTACTTGGAGGCCCAGAACACCTTTAACTCTTTATGGATCGGTCTGCCATGATCTACATCCCAATTATGAGGCCATCCTATAAATTTACATCTTGCGCATATCGCGTCCAACAGGAAGGAAGCCATATAAAACTCGGATGAACATCCTTCTTCAGGTGCTTGTGCTGCTGATATGTTCGACCTGAGGGCTACTACTATTAGGTTGGCCCAGTTGAAGCGGGTGCCATATGTAGTGATAGCATACATGAGAGAGACCCAAGTACCATTGAAAGTAGTGGTATATGGTCGACCATATATCGTGCACATCATTTCCACCACAAACTTGTAGACTTTCCTGAGGCCTTCCATTTTATATTCCTAGTCCTTCCTAAACCTGAACTTTTTTGGATCCTCCCACCATCCCTTCAAGGTCTCTGGTATGGGAACTGCATGAGTGATAGCCCCTTCAGCATTGAAGGATTTCTCTCAGGTAGGGAGTGCATAGTATACTTCTGCATCCTTCCCCTTCAAGTTAGCAAATTATTTCCCCAAATGATCTTCAATGACCCAAATTATAGAGTTGAAATTTTGCAGGATCCATTCAATAATATTTGCACATGGAAATATGGGTGGATGGGCACATGCATAGTGGAGCTTGGACCTCTTGACCTGAATATACACCTGCCAGTCCAGGAGATCTTCTAGAAACTGGGGCTTTGTGAACTCCTGGTATACTTGATACCAACTCATGCTATCCCCTTTCCCGAACACACAAGCGGTGTCTCCATAGATAGGGGGAGGGGAAGGAGGCATTTCTTCTTATGAGATTTCTATTTCAGGACACTTCTTTCTCTTTCGAACTATCTATGGCCCCATATCGCTTGAGGCCGAAGAGATGGACACACACTTGAGCTCAGCTTCGATGTTCCCTAGCATATTCATGAAACAATCCCACTATAAGACAAATGACCTAATTATAAATATTTTAGGTTGTTTCTATCTTTTTTAACTATTATCCAAGGAAATGGATAGACCTGCGACTTTTCAACCTTGCGACTAGCTCGCTGGGTCGCTAGGTCACACTAGTGTACACTTTTAAGGAATGGTGACTTTGCAACTTGGTGACTACGTCGCAAGGTCGCAAGGCCGCCCTTGGGTCGAAATTATGGGAAACGCAAATTGGCGACTTGCGACTAGGTCACGACGTCGCTAGGTCGCTAGGTCACGCGGATGGCCAATGGTTGGTAATGAGTGACTAGGCGACCTTGCGACTTAGCGACCAAGTCGCGGGGTCACAAGGTAGCGCGGTCGCGGAGTCACAGGGTCGCGCGGTCGCGTTAGGGCTTTGTCGATGGCTTTCACGACGATTAAGGTCCGTGGGGATATGAATGGTGAAATCATGCAACACATCAAGTGGAAAGAAAACATATTTTCCTTGAGGATTTTCCTCCAGGTGGGCTAGGAAGGGAGTTTGAGGCGGACTTGGGTAGGGAGAGTTTTCAGAGGAGGAAGCAGAGAAGTAAAACCATAGGTAAGGTGTAGACTTTACACAGAGCTCTTGAGAGGTTTAAATGAAGCTAATATGAGGACTAATAGACAATTGGAAAAGGTAGGCAAGGAAACAATTAACCTAAAAGGAAACAACGAGAGGATTAGGAAACTTAACCAGGAAAAATGCGCTCCAACTGTCTTGTCAGAGGCATTTCTAGCTCCGTCACGCAGGTCGAATGCGACCTGCGCGACCTTTTTATTTATAAAGGGGTCGCACGTGAGGTCAATTAATGAGGGTCGCAAGGTCACAAATTAGGGTTGGTTAAGGGTCGTGCGACCTTGCAACCTTGCGACTTCGTGACCTGGAGGTCGCAAGATCGCACAGTCGCATAGTCGCAATTCTTAGGTTTTAGATCGACATGCGACCTTGCGACTTCGCGACCTAGGGGTCACAAGGTCGCATGGTCACAAATTTTTTTGGTTTAATCAGTTTTTCAACTCTGCGACTGGTAGTTAAAAGACTAGATCTGGATCAAACTCCATATTTACTGAAAGGTCAAGGGCTCAGAAATTTTAAATGGGGCTAAATTTTGGACGGTGTTGTACTGGCTACAACAAATGGAGATTCACTGATAGGACTTAGGATCTCTATTGGTGCTTCATCTTAAGGGGTCGGGGGGGGCTTAGCAGGTTCTTCCTTTCACCCCGTGGGTCTCACTTCTTTCATCCTCAGACCTTACGCTTTTGCTTCACCTATTTTCTTGGCTCAGGGTGCTCGTTCACCATGTTTTCATTTATGGAGGCCAGACGGAAAGGGTTGGAGTAACTTCAAATATTTCCAAGATCTGATATAGTTATTTTTTCCTTATTGTGTTGCTCCACTACCAACAAACCTGGTGGTCCCGGTGGAATCACTACCTAGGATTCACAAACGTTGCTCCACTGCTAGCGAGCCTGGTCAGTACCCCGACGGAGTCATCGCATTTCCTCTCTACGCAGGAAGCCTTTCCTAATCCTTTACCATTTATTTCATGTGCTAATAGCACTTATTTGAATGTGCTCAAGGCACTTATTTTGACTGTGCTCAAGGAACTTATTTGAAAGTGGCAAGTATTGCCTGGGCGGATGAGGGATCCCGACTTATTTTTCTTGCAAGAGAGGTTGCTCCTGGTCTATACAAGGACCTTTGGGTTTTTCCTGGATATCCGTTCATCACCTGAGGTTTTCCCTATTCCCTTTCAGTCTAGTGACCAACTTCATCGAAGCTTTCTCTTATACAGCAGTCCCTTGAGCCAACATACTAGGTAAGATAACTGCACTTGGTTTCTGAAACTTGGTCATGTTTTCCCCACTGGGTACCTATCACGGGCAAGCTCATGCCACTATTTCGTTCTAGGGGCAATTCTTCACCAGAAAATATTCTGGTACAACATGCCAATTGAGTAACTACTATGTCCATCCTTCAATTTGAGGTGCTAAAGGGAATGGGTTTCTAAGAGCTTGCTCAAAACAAGCCATTTATTGAAAAACATAAAACAACGAAAAACAAGAGAAAATAAAACAAAACTATGGTACAGGGTATGGTGACGGCCCCTTGGGGCTGTCAGGTGAAATAGTGTTTAAGGTGGTGCATGTTTACCGGGAGTACCTCAATCCTCCCTTCAAGGGTTTGTAGCTTGTAAGTGTGGGGGCCGAACTTTTCTTTGATTGGAAGGGACCTGTCCACAAGGCTTTCAATTTGGAGTGTTTCGCTTTCTCTTTGTGAGATTTGTCCCATTTGAGGACAAGCTCACCCACTTAAAAAACCTTGTTTCCAACAGATTTCTTACCGAACCATTTGACTCTGGTGGATGGTGAATTTTTCCCAGGCTTTTAGCCTTTCCTCCTCTAGTTTCAACAATGTGTCTAGTGGTGTCCCCTGCATAGTGCCCACCGGCTGGACCATCGTGAAGTTCTGTCAAGACTTTCTGCACCTCATCGTGTTCCAAACAGCGTAGAAAAACTTTTTTGTGGTGCTTGTGGAATAACTTACCCTACACTATCTCGTAGGATGCAGCTTTCAGTCTTATTGCACGATTATTTTGGGTGGTTAAAGTTGGGTCCATGGTACCGTGGCTTAGATATTGTTGAAGATCAACGTACCAGGAGGAGGTATTCTTCTGAGGTGTACTATCAGTTTGATACATGTCGATTTCGTGATCCCAACACTCCTCTTCTCTGCCTCGCAATTCTGCAGCTTCAGCAGCCATCCGACATAGCCCTTGGCCCTTGACAGTGTGTGCCGGCTTGAATTCCAGGTCATACTCTTGAAGGCATGTCATCTAGTTGCCTCTTCTCTCACCTAGATCCTGATGCACAAAAAGTGAGCGAACCACTGGGTGAAGTACAAACACTGTGACGTGACTCTTCAAAATATATGGCCTGAAGTGTTTGACTAGCTTGTACACTACGTAGGCCTGCTTGTCAATAACTGGATAATTCATCTCGGCACCTTGCAATCCTGCGCTCATGAATGATATGGGCCGCTCATCATTTTTGACATCTTTCTGAGTGAGGATAGCCGCAAGAGATGAGTCTGAGGAAGGACAGCCGCAAGAGATGAGTCTGAAATTCGGACTATGAAGGGCAGGTGCTTCTGCAATGGCCCACTTGATGTTATTGAATGCTTCTTTCTAGGGATAATTCCATTTGAAGCTTGCGTTCTTCTTGATCATACCTTGCAAATTTTTCACTATTTGGGCGAAGTCTGATATAAATTTTCACACGAAGTTGATTTTTCTAAGGAAAGACTGCATGGCCTTCTTGCCGCTTGGGGGAGGAATATGGGAAATGAATTTTTTGCATTCTGGATCCACCACTATGTCATCCTAGGTTATGGCGTGTCCCCAATAGATTTCCTTTGGAGACGACAAAAATTATTTTCTTTAGGTTGAGTGAGATCCCATATTTTTGGCACCTTTCAAAAATCTGCTTGAGGTGGTGTAAATGGTCACACCTACGCTTTGAAAATATGGTGACGTCTTCAAGGTATACTACCATGATTTTCCCCATTAGGCCCCAGAAAGCGATGTCCATGGCTCTTTGTAATTTTTCCCCAGCATTGATCATGCCAAAGGGCATGCGTTTGAATGCGAACGTCCCCCACTGAATGTGGTTTTCAGTCGGTCGGGTTCAGCCACTAGTACTTGGTTGTAACCCCAAAAACCATCCAATAACGAGAAAATTTCCGACCCCGATACTGCTTGAAGGATCTGATCCATAGGGGGCACCAAATAGTTGTCTTTGTCCAAAGCTTTGTTCAAATTTTGAAATTCCACGCATAAACGAATTTCACCAGATTTTTTACGAACCAGAACGAAATTTGACACCCAGGTTGAATGTCGGACTTTGAAGATTATACGTGCATCCAAGAGTTTCTGCAGTTCCTTTTAGATCATCGGCTCCAAAGTAGGGTGTACTTTTCTCAGCTTCTGCTGGAAAGGTTTCACTCCTTCTTTCACGAGTATCACGTGTTGGATGATTCGCGTGTCATAGGTTCGCAGCTCATCATATGTCCAGGCGAAAACGTCTTGGTATTTCTTGAATAACTCAGTGAAGGATTGCCTCTCCTGAGGGGTGCATTCAGTACCGAGGTTGAAAAATTTGGGTTCCTTCTCCATCCCGAGGTTTATTTGTTGGTGTGCTAAAGTGGAACTCTGCACCGTTGTGTTGGGAAGTCCTCGAAAATGGTTCTATAAATCAAACAAATTTTCAAGCGACACAATCCCTTTGGGTATGGGATTTCCCTTATGATCCTCTTGTTCCTTTTGCAAGGCTTGATCATGATCCTCTTCTTCAATAACTGCATCCTTGAATACGTTTTTATTAAGCATGAAATCTAGTACCTGTTGATCATCATTAAAAACGCACAAATTAGTGACATTGTCTAGCACGGATGGCTTGTAAACAATTTCAATAGAAAATCCATCTCTTAGTGGGGTAAATCTAGCGGCAGCATTGGCAAGTGTATTAGTCGCTGCATTGTGCATCCTAAGTATGGATTTAATACTAAAAGCGTCAAAAGAAAAAATAAAATGCCATACCTCTTGCTGGTAACCTTTCAAATGCGGATATAAGTAGTGGATGGTGTTACGTACCTAACGGGTGATAATATCAGAGTCTCCAATTACATTTACACAACTGACTTTGAGATCTATGGCTTTCATGAGCCCGAGGATCAATGCTTCATACTCAGCCATATTATTAGTGCACTAGAACTCTAGCTGACAAGAGATTAGAAACTTGTTCTTCTGGGGGTCTAACAAAATACAGCCCGCGTCGACCCCATTATGGGTTTTGGAACCATCATAGTAAAAGGTCCAAATATCATCTTATGATTTCGCAAGGCTTCCTAAGCATGTATGAGACGTACTCGGGGTGGCGTCTTCTACCAGTTCTCCCATTGAGGTAGAGTGGTTGTCAGTGGCCAACAAAAGTTCTAACTGGACATCTTGGGTGACCGTAGATTGAGGTGTTTGATAGCACCCAAAAATGGATTCTAAGAAACACATGTCGAGTTCTTCTTGCGAAAAATTGATGGGTTAATTGGTGGCATCCAGGTCGGACACCGTGTGTTTCATGTAAGGTTTTCTTTTGACCTGGATTTGATTGTTCCTACCTTTGTATGGGAGCCACAGGTGGGACCAGTCTATCGCAAATTATCCTTGCAAATTGCTAGACCAATCTCAGCTCAAGAGAAGACCATAGGCTTCGAGGATATCCACGATCACTATGTCTATGCACCGATGCACTGTGGAGTCAAAAGAAAGGCAAATGATGGCGTTATTCAACTCACCCATTGCAGGAACTTGGGATCTATCAAGTTAAATGATCCTTGCATCAATTTTCTTGGGGTGGATGTTTAACTTTTGCATACAGACAAGGGCATAACATTTGTGGATGCACCAGAATCGACGAGGTAGTTATGAACTTTGAAGTTGAAGATCTCGAAAGATAGGAGAAAAGGGGATGTGGATCCCTTGGAGTTTACATTAACGGCATTCATGATAGACAGGAGAATCGCAGCAGCTTGGGTAGAGGTGGTACTCATGGGTTTGGACGCTAGCGGGTTGGAAAAATCTTTGAGAATAAGATCTCGCTGATTAGCAATCCGAGTGAGTTCGTAGACGGAAATTTTGGCCCGCGTTTTCTTCATATATTCGATAATGTTATATCAAGAATCTAGGTGTGAGATAGGTTCAGCAAAGGCCTTCGAAGAATCTGATGATGATCTAGCCTTTGGGTTTACTCGGACAATGGTTGGGCTAGATTTTTCGGGAGTTGCAATTTGGTTTTCTTTGTTTAGTGGCAGAATTTTCCTTAAGAAAGCTTTTCTCTTTTCCTCGAAGGACTGCTCCGGGACCGGGCCTTTTCTCCTCAAGTTATAATTCCGAGGGGTTTTGGATTGAGGGTCATCGGCCAAGTTTATTTCATTTGTAGGAGGGGGTCTTGCCCCACGGACTACCTTGAAGGTGAGGATAGTGGATCCCATATCCTCATCTAGGGAAGAGGCTTCCTCGTTATCTAAAATAGCCTCCTCTTCTAAATCCCCTGTGGTCTGATCTTCTAAGAGTTGATTTACCATGGCAGTTGTCAGGGTCCCGTGATTTGGCCGATTGGCGAGCCAAATGACGATGTAACATCAAACCAAGCTTTGGAGCCCAAGGACCTAGCCTTCCTGGACTCAGAGAGGGCTCTCTCTATTATATGCAAAAGATATCGGTGTGTTTGCTTATGGTGTTCTGATATTAGGCTAGTTATGAAGTGTGTTTTTGGTTTTTAGTTTTTAAGTTTGTGAGGGATAAAGCTGATCAAAGATATAAAATGGATAACAAGATGTAGATAAATTGGGCTATGGGGTCAAAATGGTCAAGGAAACTATCAGATGATGATGTAAGGCTGCTGTAGGGCCGATTTGATTCACGGTAGAAGGGATCTTTGGGCAAAATGGAGTAAATGGACATCAAGCTTGTGAAAGACGAGGGATTTCAAGTGTAACTAGTTGATAGAAAACATAAACATGTTATAGCAAGCCATTAATCATGCTAAATGCAACTATGAGCTAATTAATACATAGAAACAAACATTCAAGCCATGCATAGAGGTATAAGACCCTCTAACTTCGGGAAATGGCTATCAGACTTTGGGGAAAACACATAAGACAGACTAACAACTCATAAAACTATGCCGGAATACCTAAACATAGTCTCTAAGTCATTGGGCACTTTGACAAACAAGCTTTCATAGTTTTAGGCAAAGTGCTAGATCGGGACTAGGCCTCCTTGGTTCAACAAGATGATCAACTAATCAGTCAAAGAGAAAGTTTTATGGACAGAACTATGGGCAGCTTATAGGTAGGCAGGGCACACCATACATCCTACTAAACATGCATAAAAATTGTCAATAAAACTAGCAAACAGTATCCTTAAGTTACTAAAGAGCAGTTAAGAATTCTTTAGCATAACTAAGGAAGAAGAAAACATAAAGCTATGAAGATTCAGTAATTTTGAGGTGCCTCCATGGGCATATCTCAAAACTAATCTCTACTGATCTATAGCAGCAAGAAGCATGTATTATGAATGAAAAATAGAAGACAAAAACATAGCAAAAGACACTATACCATTCTACCATGTCATGGAATCCATCAACAATCCTTCATCATTCATCAAAAGCATCCAAGAGGCAGTCCAAAAATCATAACTCAAGTGTGTTCTTCAAAGCTCATATGACCAATATATTGATTCTTCTCTCAAGTTCAGCCTCCTATTACAATGAATCCTCTTGGAATATATAGGCCAAAGAGGAGGAAAACCAACCAAGGCAACTAGCTAGCCATTGGTTCAAAATAAATATCTAAACTTGTCCTTGAGGCTTTGCAAAGCCCAAGGCACAAAATATCTAATAAATATCTAAACTTGTCCTTGAGGCTTTGCAAAGCCTAAGGCACAAAATATCTCATAAAATATATAAAAAATGCTAAAAAAGGAAAAATAATTGACTTTGCATCATTTTCCATGTGCAAAAATAGCTAAACGCACATTTGGAAAAAGCAATTTTTGAAGGTTCAAAAATTACAAAAATACTCAAAATTTATATCAGCAAAAGGTCCCCTGACTTTCCGGAAACATTTGGCAGCCTTCTCGATATCGAAACGGGGCTCATGATAGCTCGTTGGAAATCTATGAGTGTCTACTTTCCAGAACAAGTGAAATTTTCCCAATCCGATGCCCGAAAGTCCTCCAAAAATAGGACTGTCTGTAAAAAACCAGAAAATAAACCTTGCTGATAGACGGGGCAGCATGTTGAAAAAGTGAGTGTTTTTTGTATCTTTGGGGGACCAAAACAACTTCAAATTCTCTGAAAATTTCTGAGTATATTCTCTTGAATTTAATATATCCAATGGTACCACTCTCAAGAGTCGAGGATGCTCCAAACTGAAATGGCGGCGCCCATGATTTTATGCAATTAGGCCCAAAAATGTCGAAAAACAAAAACATGTCAAAATTTGCTCAATTTTGGTGAGCAAGTCCCTCAAGGCTTTTTAGGAACATGTCTAGAAGCTCGGGCCAAAATTCCAAGTCCTGATGTGTCTTTCTTCACTTTCGGTGCCGGGCGCCCTTTTTGGGCAGTTTTGAGCTTTTCTTGGTTTTCCTCCTTTGTTGCTTGGCATTCTAGCTTTGGTGAAGAAGTCATGGCCCCTTGCCCTCTGTTTGTATATGAAGGAGGTGCTTTCAAAACCCTCTGCTTATAGATGAAGGAGGTTTCTTTGGTCTTCAAACCCTCTGCTTATAGATGAAGGAGGTTTCTTTGGTCTTCAAACCCTCTGCTTATAGATGAAGGAGGTTTCTTTGGTCTTCAAACCCTCTGCTTATAAATGAAGGAGGTTCTTAGTCATGTCATATCAACAGCCTCTTGACAGTGTTATTTTTCTTTCACTGTTCTTTCAGGCTTCGAATGTGGTCGCAAGAGCTTGATGAAAAACTCTTTGCACTGTAGCTGCATCCCATGCTCAAAATCACATTGAGAAGCAGTTGTCTTCTCATGTGGCGCCAAAAATTGTCTTCTAAGATGCTGGTATGTTTCCTGTCCTTGAAAGATCCATCAAACACTGTAAAACACCTAAAATCAGCTTGAGATTATGGTCTATGTATTTCTGAGACTTAAGGTGTATCAGTGGCACGACTTAGGGATGTGACCAACTTTATTAGCAGAGTGGGAGGTTTGTTATGATTGGTCTATAGCAGATGGAGGTTTTTTGGCTCTTGGATAGTTTGCAAAGGGTGAAATGTCTTAAATCGCCACTTCCTAACTTAGGGGAGGTTGTTTGAACAGATTTGGATTGTTTCTTTAGAACTGATGGTCAAACTAGCATGGTTGAGGTTAAGTAGGATTTGATAATGAGGTTTCATCTCGTCATGGGCGGACTGAAAAGGTAGGAAGGAAAAAAGTTTATGGGGGTTTTCTATATGACAAATTGACATATGGAGATCAGCTTCTAGAAAACTCAGCTAGAATTTAGTCATCAACAACAGGTGAAAAATACTGATGGCTAACAGTGGCTCCATTTGGGGAGGGCAGCTCCTTTTTAGGAGGTGTCCAGAATCTCAGATCTTTGGCTTATGAAGACCAGTGCCTTACTCATTGGGGCAAATTTCAACCTTCTTTGATGCTGCTTTTGAAAAGTGACAGCATGATTAGCATCAATGATATTTCTACCTACCCCACTATCTTTCCTAACATTTTTTCTTCCTTTTGGTGCATTTGAACTAGCAGCCTTTTGAATATATATTTTTCTTTTTGCAAAATGAACCTATCTAATTCTACACTTATATCTGCCGGGAGTTCAGATTAAACTGATGAACTCCTTCATTACTCTACCTATGCTAGATCAACTGTCAAGATTAAGCTGTTTGACAGGATTTTGTTCTCTAATCTAAAACACGAAATTTAAAATATGATCAAATCAGGATTAGACAGTCTGATTTGTCATGCATTTGGGGCATAAAAGACAAGCTGCACACAAATATTATTTTGCAGAAATGGAAACTAGGAAAAACAGGGCTAAGATGCACAATTTGTTTTTCATCCATGCTTCCCTCTTTGGTTCTGTTTTGGGCGTGTGGAACCAGTATCTTCTCCTAATCTACTCTCTTTGATAAGTCAAGCTTACACAATGTTGACCACCTTTTTCACTCACTAACTTATCAGCAATTAAATTTAAACATGTTCAGCTATGATTAGGCTAGATAACTGAACAAGACATTTGAGTACTAGTAGCGGCATTTAGACTTGCTCGCTTTCAGCATGACTATTTTTGGGTACGGGGCTTTACCATTGCTTTTTAGAAACTGCCCTCTTTTCTACTTTTTACTGTTTTTTGTATTTTTTTCTTTTTCACTTTTTATTCAAACAATCTAAAACTGGAAATTTAAAAGATGATCAAATCAGGATTAGACAGTCTGATTTGTCACGCATTTGCGGCATAAAAGACAAGCTGCACACAAATATTATTTTGCAAAAGGGAAATCTAGAAAAACAGGGCTAAGATGTACAATGTGTTTTCCATCCCTCGCTTCTCTCTTTGGTTCTGTTTTAGGCATGTGGAACCAGTATCTTTTCCTAATCTACTCTCTGTGATAAGTCAATCTTACACAATGTTGACCATCTTTTTCACTCACTAACTTATCAGCAAATAAATTCAAACATGTTCAGCTATGATTAGGCTAGATAGCTGAACAAGACATTGAAGTACTAGTAGCAGCATTTAGACTTGCTCGCTTTCCGAAAGACTATTTTTTGGAACATGGGGCTTTACCATTGCTTTTTAGAAACTACCCTCTTTTTCTATTTTTTACTATTTTTTTGTATTTTCTGCTTTTTCATTTTTTCTTCAAACCATCTAAAACTGGAAAGATGTTCACAAGGCTAAGCTTTAACTATTTACCTATCCTAGCCTAAACTATACACAACATACACATTTGGTGAACTCTTCTTTCCAATGTAACCAGTCAAGTAGATGATTACATGGGTGATTTTGGTTTAGTTTTTTGATGATGCAGAAATAATGAAAAGGCCACTCCCATTTGGTTTGTTTCTGGACAGTAGTGCTTAAGTTTTTTCTTATTCTTGGCAGCAACTTGTTCATGATAGAAACCACTACTCTTTCAGACTTCTCAAGGAAAATAACAAATGGATCTTGGAATAATACCTGATATAGAGGTTTTGAGATATAGGATTCATTCAAGACTACTCTTTCAGACTTCTCAAGGAAAACAGCAAATGGATCTTGGAACAATACCTGATCTAGAGGATTTGAGATATAGGATTCATTCAAGACTACTCTTTCTTCCACTTGGCTATATTTGGGACCCCCCTGGTAAAGCAACTCTTCTTCATGATCACTCGAACTGTCAAACTCATCATGTATTGCAGTGTAGTTTTCTTTCCAAGCTGATGTGTTCTGATTAAGTGGACTGAAAATTGTGTGAAGGTCATCAAGTTGATGAGCAAGGATACACTTTGACAATAAAGTATCTTGAAAGGATAGTGTAACAACTCCCATGTGTTTATAAACCTCTACTTCTTCATCTGCAATTTGTAACTCAATGGAACTTGGTGGCTGCAAATCTGGAGTTAAGGAATATTCCATGTCCAAAATGATTTCTTCAACCATTTCAGGAAAATGCTTCTCATTTACAACATGCTCAAGAATTTCACCATCTTCCTCAACCTCATGATCAAAGCTGAAAAACTACTGATTTCCAATTATGTGACTGTTATCTCTGATGGACTGAAGTGAAGTAGAGCAAAGAGTCCGAGACTCTTCACTTACTTCTAAACTCTCAATGCTCTCCTCATCAGTGTCATAGATGACCTGTAATGGCTGCTCACTTTTCTCAAGTTTATGAAACTGAGCTTCCTCCCAAAAATCAAACGCTGAGTGTTCTGCAAAGTTAGTTTCTGTTTGGAAATCACAATCATCAACATATTGATCAAACCTTGGAGAGTCATTAACATAAGAAATGTCATCAACCATGCACTTTGGACTATCAGATTGCTTCTCTTTAAATTGATCTACACATCTATTTTCTGATTTATGACATGCAATATTAACAAGAGAAAAATCAGAAAATTTTTGGTTATATGAAGTTTCAGAGGTTGTTTGCATGTTTATAAGTTGATCTATTTCCTCTTCAGTTAGAAAGGGAGGCATTTTCATTTCTCTAAAATAATTTTCTTTCTCTTGGGAAATCTGATTTGAAGGATGAATGTCTTTTTGGGCTTCACCTATGAGAGATGATGAATCATCACTTATGCCCTTAGAGATATCCTGTGGGTTTTCTTTCATTTCTTGTTTGTTTTCATCTTCAACCACTTCTTTGTGCTGTTGGGGATAGTTAGCATGTAATTCTTGTGTTTTTTCTGACAGATTTTCAGGAGGCCAATTTGCTTTTATGAACTCAAATGACTCCTAGCATAAAGGAAGAGATCCTACAGGTTTTGATTTGTCTTCTATTTCATAATCTGTGATTTCAAAATGGCTGATAGCTTCTTTAGAGCATTCCTCTATGTTCTTATTTGCAACTTTCCCATTAGGAACATTTTGTTTATAACTCTTGTCTTGTAATAGTCGAGTGTGTTTATTCTGAGGAAGAAGTGTAGGTAGGTTTGAATAAGCAGTGTTAACCTTGACTTTCTGTTTCTCTCTTTTCCTAAGTAGATGTTCTAGTTTGCCAAGCATACATTCCAATTTTTTCAACTTTTCCTCTGAAGTTACTAGTCTCTCTTGATTTGCTTTGTCTTTCCTTATGGTTCTTAGTTGTACCTTCCTATTTAGTATGTTGAATTCTACATCCACTGCTATCCTTTGCATTTCTTCTAGGGTCAAAGGATCTTTGTTTTTTATCTCGAAAACCATCTCTAGGTCAAAAGAATCTGGGTAATGTAAGAGAACACATCCGAGGGGTGGCTTTAGGTTAGCAGGCATTGCATGGTATACTTTATTGAACCTGGCTGAAAAGTTTTGTATTGTCTCCCCTGGTTGTCTTTTTAACTCACTGTATTCTTTTATGATGAGAACTTTATTTCCTATGACCACCCACCTATCTAGGAAGATTTGAGTGAACTGATGAAAATTGGTAATGCTTGCAGCTGGAAGGTCTTCAAACCAACTCCTAATTTTTCCTTGTAATGATAAGGCAAACATTCTAATACACACATCATCTTCTTCTATGTCATAAAGGTCAAGTAAATCCTCAAGTTTTCGGGCATGCTCTTCAGCGGTGACTTTGGAGCTTTCTCCATCAAACCTGGGTAATTTATTTTGAAGCTTTGCAGGAAGGGCTCGTAAGATGGGAGGTAAAACCAGAGGCTTGTATCTTTCTGGGACCTTTGTGGATATAGGTAGGGTAAAAAGAGGTTCGTGACTGTTTGAGGTTTCAGCCAAAGTGGGAAAGGTAGCATGAGGCTCATGTTTTGCTAGGTTTTCCATAGGTGAATCTGGGGTAAGCACAGGTATACAAGCCTGCTCATGGTCTGAGATTTGAGGCTTAGCTTTTTGAGGTTTGAGATCTTTCCAATGATCAATGTAGATCTCATCGGTGTATTCCTGATTAGGCTCAAAGTAGGATAGAACATATTTACAGATAAAGACAATAATTTCTTGAATCCAACTAAGGCCTGAGTGCTTTTTCTTTCTACGATGACCAGCCATGTTTTAGGTTCTTCCTCCAGTGGAGTCTTTAGGTCTATTGGGAGTTGTGGAGTCGCCAGGTGGAACTTGGTTGTTTTTGTAGAGATGTAGCTATGGTCCACCACCAGTAACTAATCTGGAAATGTTTTTAAGGTTTTTCTGAGTTTTATGTGCAGCCTATGGTTTGTTAAAGTATCCTAGACTTGTTTCAACACTTTGCTAGGGTGATGAGAACAAAAAGAGTTTACTCTAAATGGGTATACGGGGTGCTTGCTTGTTTAAGTATCTAAAGGACTAAAGAGTCTATAAGAGTTTGCTAGACTATCATGTACTCAATGTCCCATCATCTCCCGCTATGTTAATGAGCGATGGGATAGGTTGATCGGGTAGTAACCTAGAGTTCAATAAAATAGTAAGGCCTACTGGAGGCTAGTGGAGTCGCCAGGTGGAACTTGTTTGTTTTGAGATATGTGTGTATGGTCCACCACCAATACTTACAAAAACCAATCTAAGGGAGTTGTTTTGGGGTTTTTTGAGTTTTATGTGCCTACGAGGTTTGGAAAAGTTTCCTTTACTAACTCATCATTTTGCTAAGATGGTGAAAAAGCTAGCTTCTACTCTTCAAACAACACTTAAGTTTTCTAAGTTTGATTGAGACTTCGAGAATTCTAAGGTGTACTTAGATTGTCACTAACTCGGAAGGTCCCACCGTGATCGTTACTATGTCAGTGAGCGGTGGGATAAGTCAATCAGATAGTATTCTTAAGGCTGCTGGAAAGATTAGGGAATCTAAGTTATTTTAACACTCAGAGTCCCACCATGATCACCATTATGTTAGGGTCCCGTGATTTGGCTGATTGGCGAGCCAAATGACGATGTAACATCAAACCAAGCTTTGGAGCCCAAGGACCTAGCCTTCCTGGACTCAGAGAGGGCTCTCTCTATTATATGCAAAAGATATCGGTGTGTTTGCTTATGGTGTTCTGATATTAAGCTAGTTATGAAGTGTGTTTTTGGTTTTTAGTTTTTAAGTTTGTGAGGGATAAAGCTGATCAAAGATATAAACTGGATAACAAGATGTAGATAAATTGGGCTATGGGGTCAAAATGGTCAAGGAAACTATCAGATGATGATGTAAGGCTGCTGTAGGGCCGATTTGATTCACGGTAGAAGGGATCTTTGGGCAAAATGGAGTAAATGGACATCAAGCTTGTGAAAGACAAGGGATTTCAAGTGTAACTAGTTGATAGCAGACATAAACATGTTATAGCAAGCCATTAATCATGCTAAATGTAACTATGAGCTAATTAATACATAGAAATCAAACATTCCAGCCATGCATAGAGGTATAAGACCTTCTAACTTCGGGAAATGGCTATCAGACTTTGGGGAAAACACATAAGGAGGACTAACAACTCATAAAACCATGCCGGAATGCCTAAACATAGTCTCTAAGTCATTGGGCACTTTGACAAACAAGCTTTCATAGTTTTAGGCAAAGGGCTAGATCGGGACTAGGCCTCCTTGGTTCAACAAGATGATCAACTAATCAGTCAAAGAGAAATTTTTATGGACAGAACTATGGACAACTTATAGGTAGGCAGGGCACACCATACATCCTACTCAACATGCATAGAACTTGTAAATAAAACTAGCAAACAGTATCCTTAAGTTACTAAAGAGCAGTTAAGAATTCTTTAGCATAACTAAGGAAGAAGAAAACATAAAGCTATGGAGATTCAGGAATTTTGAGGTGCCTCCATGGGCATATCTCAAAACTAATCTCTACTGATCTATAGCAGCAAGAAGCATGTATCCTGAATGAAAACTAGAAGACAACAATAAAGCAAGAAAAACTATACCATTCTACCATGTCATGGAATCCATCAACAATCCTTCATCATTCCTCAAAAGCATCCAAGAGGCAGTCCAAAAATCATAACACAAGTGTATTCTTCAAAGCTCATATGACCAATGTATTAATTCTTCTCTCAAGTTCAGCCTTCTATTACAATGAATCCTCTTGGAATATATAGGCCAAAGAGGAGGAAAACCAACCAAGCCATTGGTTCAAAATAAATATCTAAACTTGTCCTTGAGGCTTTGCAAAGCCCAAGGCACAAAATATCTAATAAATATCTAAACTTGTCCTTGAGGCTTTGCAAAGCCTAAGGCACAAAATATCTCATAAAATATCTAAAAAATGCTAAAAGAGGAAAAATAATTGACTTTGCATCATTTTTCATGTGCAAAAATAGCTAAACGCACATTTGGAAAAAGCAATTTTTTTAGGTTCAAAAATTACAAAAATATTCAAAATTTACATCATCAAAAGGTCCCTGACTTGCCGGAAACATTTGACAGCCTTCCCGATGTCGAAACGAGGCTCATGATAGCTCGTTGGAAAGCTCTGAGTGTCTACTTTCTGAAAAAACTAAAATTTTTCCAATCCGATGCCTAAAAGTCCTCCAAAACTGCACCTTTGTATAAAAACCCAGAAAATAAACCTTGCTGATAAACGGGGCAGCATGTTGAAAAAGTGAGTGTTTTTCGCCATTTTGGGGGAGCAAATGATCTTCAAATGTTCTGAAAATCACTGAGTATGTGCCCCTAAAATTATGGCATCCAATGATACCATTCTCATCTTATGACGATCTCCCGAACTGAAATGGCGAAGCCCATGAGTTTTGACTAAAAACCCAAAAATGTCAAAAAACAAGATCGTGTCAAAATTCGCTCAATTTTGGTGAGCGAGTCCCTCAAGGTTTTTTAGAAACATGTCTAGAAGCTCGGGCCAAAATTCCAAGTCCTAATGTGTCTTTCTTCACTTTCGGTGCTGGGCGCCCCTTTTGGGCAGTTTTGAGCTTTTCTTGGTTTTCCTCCTTTGTTGCTTGGCATTCTAGCTTTGGTGAAGAAGTCATGGCCCCTTGCCCTCTGCTTGTAGATGAAGGAGGTGCTTTCAAAACCCTCTGCTTATAGATGAAGGAGGTTTCTTTGGTCTTCAAACCCTCTGCTTATAGATGAAGGAGGTTTCTTTGGTCTTCAAACCCTCTGCTTATAAATGAAGGAGGTTCTTAGTCATGTCATATCAACAGCGTCTTGACAGTGTTGTTTTTCTTTCATTGTTCTTTCAGGCTTCGAATATGGTCACAAGAGCTTGATGAAAAACTCTTTGCACTGTAGCTGCATCCCAGGCTCAAGATCACATTGAGAAGCAGCTGTCTTCTCATGTGGCGCCAAAAATTTTCTTCTAAGATGCTGGTATGTTTCCTGTCCTTGAAAGATCCATCAAACACTGTAAAACACCTAAAATCAGCTTGATATTATGGTCTATGTATTTCTGAGACTTAAGGTGTATCAGTGGCACGACTTAGGGCTGTGACCAACTTTATTAGCAGAGTGGGAGGTTTGTTATGATTGGTCTACAGCAGATGGAGGTTTTTTGGCTCTTGGATAGTTTGCAAAGGGTGAAATGTCTTAAAGCGCCACTTCCTAACTTAGGGGAGGTTGTTTGAACAGATTTGGATTGTTTCTTTAGAACTGATGGTCAAACTAGCATGGTTGAGGTTAAGTAGGATTTGATAATGAGGTTTCATCTCGTCATGGGCGGACTGAAAAGGTAGGAAGGCAAAAATTTTATGGGGGTTTTCTAGATGAAAAATTGACATATGGAGATCAACTTCTAGAAAACTCAGCTAGAATTTAGTCATCAACAACAGGTGAAAAATACTGATGGCTAACAGCAGTCATGTTGTTGATCCACTAGGGACAAGTTTTCTCCAAGTGGGAAGCTTGATGGAAGGAGAAAAAATTATCCTTGCCGATTTCTTCCACATTGAGGCCAACATTTTGGTTTGACATAGGTCGGCTTACAGCGGGGTTATTCTTCCTAAAGAAAGGTTTCTGCATTTTGGTACTTGATATGGAGTCAATGTTTTTTCTCTTGAGACTGGAGACTTCATTTTTTAATAGCTTGAGATACTTTGTGATACTTTTGAAATCAAAGGGGTCTTTGTCTTTGTCTCCGGGCTTATGAGTTGAGGATTGGGTTCTTTTTGTGGCTAGCTTTTGGTCATCTCGGCCATCATGATCAATGGCTCCTATGGACAGCATGTCATTTTCGACAGCAAGGGCGGTGGTGTAATTTGATGCTAGGGTAGCTCTGGCTTCACATTTTACGAACATGGCAATATCCTGAGGGAGAGCCCTTGTGTAGTAATCAATGGTGATGGAATCATACAAGGCCATGTTTGGAGGGAATTTGTTCAATATAGTAGCGAAGTGTTGATTAAATTCTTTTACTTTCTCCTTCTTCTGGCATTTCAAAGTACCAAGCTCTGTAAAGAGCATAGAAGGAGTCTTGTCTTCTGAAAAAATTTGGAGGAAGGTACGGAAAAATTGCTCCCAGGAAGAAATGGAAGTAACAGGGAGGGAACGGTACCATGTGGCAGCCTTATTTTCTAAGGTATGAGGAAAGAGCCACATGCTACATCATCAGACTACACTCTCATCATTTTTAAGGCCAAGTAAAAGTTTCTTATGTGATCTTCGGCCAGCATACCCTTTTCGACGTCGATCTTAGGAGGTGCTTCTCAGGGTGTCGGGGCATGTCATGGAGGGGACCGTGGAGGCCTAGGGGAGATTGTGCCATCAAAGCCAGCGGCTGCACACACCTAGCCTGCTGGTGGCACGGTATGTAAATATGTCCCATTTCATTCTCGGATTCACTTCCCATGCCAAATCCGGAGGCTTCGCCCTCATGGTGAGAGTGCATGTCTTGATTTCCTCCGAGGTTTCCTACAATCCTAATATTTATCTAGTTATAAAGGAAGGGGACTCTATTTTGGTTTCGGTTGTGGTGGTGGTGGCCAATATTTTGACCTTGTCCACGGCCTCTATCCCCCCAGCCCATGTTTCCCCGGCCCCTCCCGGTTGCTCCTCCTGGTGATTTATTTGCTTGAGTGTTATCATTCAAAGGTTGTTCGAGTTGCAAGCCAGCGTCAGGTTGGGCTCTACTGAATTACGCTCAACTGCATCTGCATAATATTCAAGCATAAGACCTATCAGCTGAGGTATGGAATTGACTAGGGTTCCCTGGCGAGCCTGATTAGCTACGGGAGTTTGAGAGTTGGCTAGGGAACCGATGGCTAGGACGTTTTGTAAGCCTCTGATGAGATCACAGGTGATCAAGCACAGGGCCCTCAGCTGGTCTGAGGTGATCTCATAATAAGGGGGTTCATCCTCTAGGTAATTTTCAAGGGGCGGAGGATTGGTATTTTCATACATGATCTCCACTTGTGGGGTTTTCAACGGGATGTTACTTGTGTGTTGGGAGCTTGCCATCAAGCCCTCCTTCTAGTGCCAAATCTGTTAACGGGAAGAAACATCTGGCCAACAGTAGGGGATCTCCCCAGTATAAAGTCTCGATTAGACTCTAAACCCTTTGTGATAGGGATCCCGTCTGGGGTGTGGGTCTGGCTACCGCTAAATATTCCTTTTATCAGATGAAGAATGAGCCCTGCAGACCTATGAAAACATAGTTACTCGAACAATACAAGATAAATGGTTGATGAGTCTCTATGAACATAAAACATTACAAATAGAAAAGCGAGTTAAAGCATGTAGCAAAAGGAAATGTTGTTAGCAACACATCATTAGGGTCATTCTTGTAAAAGCTATTTGAACCACAAAATAAATAGTTCTCTATGGTCGAAACACCCTTCAATTCCTTAAGCGTTTTCTAAAAGATAAGATAATGTTAACAACGAATTTTCCACCATCTCTCAATTAAATATCCCCATACCATTAACACATCAAGTGAGTTTAAACGTATAAATGACATAAGCAGAAAACATAGATCAGTTAATCATAAAAGATAGCCAATACATGAGACAAAAATATTCATAATGTTAACACTCGAATCCTCATCAGATCCAATATTGGAATTAAAACACATGTTTGTATTCATTCTCAAAAACATGCATTCAATGCTATACAATTCTCTCTGCTCCTTTTGGAATCCAAAAAAAGGTCCTTTACAATTCCCCGTAGGGAGTACTTATAGAACAAAATTGACCCTTGGGTGTCCCTGACTCTTCACATTCCCGAATGTTGACATGCTCTACGACTGAGGAGAAATTTGCGACTTGCGACCCAGCTCTGGATGCGACCTGTGACCCCCTGTCTATTGCGACCTACGACCTGTGCCATTTCCTTGGTCAAGGAAGCAATTAGGTGATTGTGAGATCTAGTACATCTACCTGTTTTTTTTCTTTGAGGTACTTTTTCCATGCTTGAGAATCTGCAGCAACTGGAGTGACCTGGGGAGTATCTTATTTTAATCTATGAAGGCACTCAAGAGAATCTAGGACCAAGGTACGCTTCTTTACCGTGATCTGATTGGATAGAGAAGCCAGCTTGGTATAGATCCAGACTGGTGTAACGATGAACTGAATGAGATTTTCCTATGATGTCGGAAGGTCTTGGGAAGCAGTTGCATGCTTCATGGGTTGTAGGAATGCTTGAATTTCTTGGGAAACCTCTTCCATTGTTTTTTCCTCGTCTAATGCACCCATAGAAGGAATATGGTGTACTTCGGCCATTGAATCAATGCCACTAATCAGATGTTCATATGCGGACATCACTTTCTCTAGATCCTTGATCACTTTACAATAATAGTCAATACATGTTCCCAATCTTGTAAATTTCAAATGGACACATGGATTCGAAGTTTGACACCTGTGGAGATTCTGGAACAATGAGAATTTCGCTCCCAATGTGACCAACGCACCCACGGATGTCGGGAAGTGCTTTTCAAAGCAGCCTTGTATATGGCTACCTGCATATGCAACACACTTAGTCCCTTTAAGGCAGCGTTGATGAGATCTCATATGATATATTATAAACTTGAAAATTTGGAAACCTTTCCAGATGAAAGTCTTTGATTGATTTGTCTTGTTCTTTGTCTTAGGGCATGTATTAACTTAAATTTTAGGGGATGATATACCTTATACATTGGTCCTGGAGGTGATGCCCATTTAACCGGGTCATTGGGAATGATGCCCAAACTGACCTATAACAATTTCCCCCTAAAGCATGAAGTCAGAATAATAACAACAGTATTTTGATTGATATGCTTTACACTGTGATGGGCTGGAGATGAAGAAAAGTGGCAACCTGCATCAATCTTACAATACATTACATCATGATATATCCTCTTGATAATAATTACTGAGGGTAGGAATTCCCATGCTCAGCACATAAGCAATCTAATAACATGTACATAATTTAGAAAGTCATCATCATTGGAATGTTTCCCAATGCAGACATGCCTACAGATATAGGCCCATGTTCGGATGATGACCTGTATGTAAGGTCACTGTATAGATGATGTGTACAGCAATCCTGAAATCACAGCTCGGATGGATGAAACTAGATCTAGGGTCTTCTTATCTCATTCACTTGATCGTTCGGGTACAATTCTAGCCATGCGAATATATGATTTGTAGTCGAACATGGAAAGACATCGTTTGATTACCAGCCAATTATGTGAGATGTTAACAAACGTGAGAGAACCACCATTAATGTCAATGGCCCTTAAGGTACTGCAGTACATTTCGTAAGGCGTGAATAGATGATTTGATGTCGAATGCCACACAAAATCTTTCGGTCAAAATTCCAGAAGTGAGGATCTTGTCAATGTTGTAACAAGCCTCATGGTACTGAAATCTGATGTTTCTAAGTGAACTTTCTAGATAATGATTTGTTGTCAACAGGAAGTCACCTTATTGCGAAACAGGAGTTACTGATTTTGGAGATAAGGGTATGACTTGATATATCAATTTTCAGGGATGACAGTCATGAGAATAAAGGTTTATGAGTATTGCAGAAGGATGATTTATTCACTAGATGACTTCTCTTGAACATATCAGCGACACTGAGATGAGTTGGAAGCATTGACCCAAAACCGAAGTGAAGGTATGATGAACCATAGGTATGAATGAACTGTCAAGATGATTACCCAACCCAAACAGTCACAAACATTGAGTGAAGGAACTGTCACGTTCAAGAGCGACTTGCTACCATAAATAATTCTGCTCACTTTTCCCAAATTTTCCCCGGTCATTTGTCGACCAGTACCTCTTTATTTTTTTACAATCTTGAGGAGGATAAAATTTGCTTGATCTATAATTCAACCCTTCGGGTGAATAAAGTATCGTTATTTAATAATTTAACAAGTCTAGCGATGAATGAAACTTGATTCTTGCCATGATCGACAAGCCCATCGCTATTTTATGTTTTAACAAGCTTAATGACAGTGATAGCCTGGTCCTTTTTCATATTTAGAGAGTTTGAAAAAGAGGACGAAAGAAAATTCCATAAGTATTTTTTTGTAAAATTGTCGCTCAGATCCAAAAAAGTGTAAAATAATATTTGAGAGAACCTCTTTAGTCATGTTCGACCAAGGTATTCCTTTTTCGTAAATAATCTATCTCAGTGTAGAAAAGAATTAAACTTATACTGAGTAGATATCAATTCATTTACTTTTACGAGCTTGAAAATACAAGTTCTCGGCAATATTTTCACATTATCGAAGTCTAAAAAGAGTTGAAAGAAGACTCCAGGAGTTCCTTTTTCACTGTTATCGAAGCTCGAAAAAGAGAAAAAAGTGTGCTTCAAATCCTTTTTCATTTTTAACAAAGCTCAAAAAATAAGGATAAAAAGTATGCTTTGTGGTCAAATCATTCTTGAAATAAATCTGCATGACTAATCTGTTCATCAGTTGTAAGACCCGTTCAGAACAACATCAAATGGATTAAAAATACCTGTTTCATGATAAAAAAACATAATAAAATCATAGTCATAGCAATAAATTCATTTTTCAAATAATTAAATGACTATTAAAAAGTGATTTACTATTAATTTTTACCATTCCTTAGTTACCATTTGCATTTTGGAGCTTTGAACCTGATTTTTCCCCCAAACTTCAACTGTTGATTTCAATCGCTTATGTGGATGGATTTCGTTGCATTTTGATCCAGGTTAGTGATATGAACCTCCTCTTTCCTTCAGTAATCATTTCATTTCCAATTTCTGCAATTTTTTAGGGTATTTTGGTCCATAGGGTAAATTCTACCCAAAAAGAGGGCAACGCACCCCTGAATGTCGAAACCTACGTTTCATAGCAAGTACAGTGAAGGTTACTTGCATACACAATGCACTGTCTCTTGTTAGGGAGTGCATTAGGCGCAATCAAGATTTTTGTTTTTTGCATTATGCCCAAAATATGCCTAATTTTTTGCAATGAATGGAATCTAATGGATCTTATGGTTGTATTTCAGGTTTCCATCGGATTACAATGATGATTACATGGAGGGAGAGAGAACATGAAGAACAGGATATGATTTCCTTAAATGATCCAGGGACAGTAAGAGCCCTAAGATATTATGGACTACTTAAGCACTTCAAATTGTTAGAAATGAGGCAACAAATATAACTCTTGGAGTTCTTAGTTCAAGCATGGGATTGAGCTATCGAGGCATTTCATATTAAGAACCAACTGGTTCCCATAACAGTCGAGGATGTGTACTTTCTTATAGGTTTGTTGAGGAGAGGCTTGCCTATTTCTCTCTCAGGGTCTATTGTTGGAGGAGAGATAGTGAGAGATTATTTTTTGCAACATTGTTATCCAACGGCAGAGCCAAGAAAATATGGAAAGATAAACATTCGATATGTTAGAGATTTACGTTTGAGAACTATCCTTTTCATGATCACAAAACTTGCTATCACCGTTACACTACATGTAGTGAATAGATCGTATATGCAGTATGCGCTAGAGTGTATGGAGCCAAGAGTCTTTAACTGGTCTGAAGTTTTTCTTTCTCAGATAAAGGAACAACTGAACAAAGCAAAGGGAGGAAGGAAGAAGAATTCCAGTTATGTTTCTATCCTTATATCCTTCGCGTTGGAATGGATTCCATTGATGCAACCACAACATGTGACACTGGATGTGTCTAATCTTAGAGATCCGTAGATGCAGAGATGGGTGGAACTCATGGGTAGGCATGCAGGCCAATATTCCATTGTGTTCTCAACTGCGTTCTTTACCTGGTTTCAGTGATATATTGTCGCCATCGATGAGTATGCATATGCAGGCGTTGATTTCCGAGGAGATCCAGATTTAGCATGACCAGAAGGCGCTCAGTGGGGTGCAATGGGTAAGAATGTTTTGACCATGTTTTTTATTTTCCTAAGGTTTATACAATTTTTTTGTATTTTTTATGTTTACCCAAGACTAAACTAAATTTTTTATGCAGTGCATATGTTGGTCATGTTCAACTAGTAGTGGAACTGGAGCGCGAAGTAGATGTGCCAGCAGAGAGGGTTGTCGGGAGAGCAGTCCTTCAGGATCTTGATATAGTTGAGACTCTGGCTGGGCTTCGGAAGCACATAGAGGATTTGACCTTTGGGATTCTGGATTTCCGGAATGAAGAGCTACCCATGCGACTACAGCGACACACTATTGGGGTTCCTAACCGCTATATGTGGTTACTACATAGGATAGCTAGACCTATAGCATGTTACCACGATCACCACTAGTTTACTTGTGACATTTTTCATACATTTTGAGGTCAGATGACCAATGTGTCTTGGGCACAAATTTTTGTAAAAACCTATAACTATCTATCTATATGATTTCAGTGTTTTCCTATGTTTATTGTGCAATCCTATTCAATGATGTGAATGTTTTCTTTACATATGTTGCAAATGTCTGTCTAAAACTTGATTAGCTAATGAATCAGTCAATGTGTTCAAATTTTTGGAAATGTGTTGATATTGAATAAAATCAAAATGTCTTTCCAAAAGTCAAACTCTTAGGAACAATCTATGCAATGTTGGATTTCTAATAGTATAAACACTAGTAAGTTGTAATACCACAAGTTGTGAGTCTAACCTTATGATGATACGGTTAATACCAAATGAAATGGCATCAGAGAGAAGTTCGATCAACGCGCTATAATCAGCAATATTGTTCGTTGATCTACCAATACAAATCCCTTGAAAACTCACTAACTCGCCGTTCGGAGCGAAAATGGCCCACGCTGCAGAGGATAGATTCTACGTACTACGACTAGCACCATCAGCATATCCAACAAAGGGTTCTGAACATTCAGACATCTGCAATGAAATGTAAAGCGGATTACTAACGTCAAGAAAACTCTAAAAACAAATTAAGATAGTGAATGCAAATAAATAGCATATATATACAATATAATACAAAAAATTACTATGCTCATGATTAAGCATAGTAACATTTCAAATACAACCCATTTCTAGGTTGTGCCAACAGAATTTCATCGTAATAAACCAACTCATAGGCGCCCTTAGCAAGAACTCCTTTGAAAATATAGGGGCCATGCCATAATGGCTCAAACTTTCCTGTACCTATTATATCAGCTTCTTGATCATAAATAAGGACCAAGTCGCCCTCTGAGAAAATGCGAGGCTGGACATTTTTGTCGTATTGCGCCTTTATACATCTCTTATGTGCTTCGTTGCCCGATTGTTCTTCACGACATGTTTCATCAAGATGGATGAGGTTAAGGAGATGCACTTTTTCTTCTGAGGTGTCAGGTAACAATTCGATTGCGAGTTTCAATGATGGTATTTCACATTGGATTGGTAAGATAGCTTCCAGACCATACACCAATTGAAAAGGAGTAAATCCAGTTGCATTTTTCACCAAGGTTCGATACACCCACAAGGCAGAGTACAGGATAAATGCCAATTTATTTTACGAACTCCTATCATTCATTGAAGCATACATTTAAGAATATTGTTGATAGCTTCAACTTGTCCATTTGATTGTGGATATTAAGGAGTAGAATTATCATGCAACAATCCTAAGATGGCAGTCAATTCATCCATCATGTGATTTCAAAAATTCTTCCAATGATCTGTAACTATAGCCTGTTGAACCCCAAACCGTGCAATAACATGATTAAAGAAAAAAATGCAGATGTTTATCCTGTGTTGTTGAATGTTGGCATTTCTTCAGCCCATTTGGTAAAATAGTCAACTGCAAAAATAATATAACCATGCCCCCCAGACGAACGAGGGTTATAGGTCATGAAGTCAATACCCCATTTCGAAAATGGTCCCATAGAGACAACATTATGTATTGGCACTGGAGGTTTGCGGTTTTATGATCAAAAATCTGGCACACATGAAAACTTCTGACCGCAAGGATGCAATCTCAAAAAATTATAGGCCAAAAGTAACCAGTTCGGAGTATCTTCTACGTGGTAGCATATCCAGATAAATGTCCACCACAAGCCCCAGCATGACATTCATTTAACACTTTTTCGTCCTCCTCATGAGTGAGGCACCTTTATAAAATGGTATCGACGCCACAATGATAAAGTGTATTGTCGACGATCAAATAATCGAATACATCGTTGTTCAGAGCGAGAGGTATTTGGTCGAAACGTTTGATTTTGGAGATAAATGATGTAATCCCCATACCAAGGATCAGATGATCTGATCGGAAAAAGAGACTCATCAGGAATTGATGGTTCTGACGTAGTTGCAGTACTATCAAAGGGAAGGTCACATAGAAGCTCAGCGAAAACTAAAGACTTCTTTAACTTGGATTTGATGAATTCCAAATCAAATTCCTGCAAAATGACAATCCATTTTGAATATTTTCCCCCCAAAAATTGACGTGATAAGATATAAGTCATGGGGTTGCAATCTGAAACGATAGTGGTTTTTCAGAGCAGGATATAATGGCGAAATATTTAGACAGCTTGAACATCTTCCAAGGTAAGATTTTCTACATATGAATAATTAACTTCTGTATCATTGATATTACGACTCAAATAATAGATCAGATGTTCAGTTCCATCTTCTACTTGGACCAATACCATATCAATGGTTGTTTCAGCTGCGGCGATATATAGGAAATAATCATTTTGATAATTTGGGGGATACATTAATGACTCTTGGACAAGAGTATCCTTGACAGCATCAAAATAATCTTGCGCAACTTGGTCCCAATAGAAGGGAACCCCTTTTTCAAGAGTCAATTAAATCCATTATCCATTTCGGCGTAGTTTTGAATGAACCTTCTTAGGAAGTTAGCCTTTCCTTGAATTTTTTGTATCTAAAGAAAGCTTGATGGTGCAGGAAAATCAAGAATGGCCTGAACCTTCAATGGGTCGATTCGAATTCCTTCGTTTGAGACTACAAATCCAAGAAAACAACCAGAACCAACACAAAACACACATTTATGTGGATTGAGGCGTATTTTGTAGTGTCGGCAGGGTAAGAAAATGGCTCTCAAGTGCATCGGGTGATCAATCTGATTTCGTTAATGCGTTGCTAAATCATCTAGATAAGTTGAACAATGTTCTTGATGTCATTGAAAGCATAGTCCATTGCTCTCTGAAAATTTTCCCCAGCGTTCTTTAAACCAAACGGTAGTTTCCTATAAGCGAATGTGCCCCAATGACAAATGAATGTTGTCTTATGTTGATCTTCTGGGTGGATATTAATTTTATTGTAGCCTAAAAATCCATCCATGAACAAAAATATTTCACATCCATCACAATCGTCAATAGTCTGGTCGATAAAGGCAGTAAGATAGTTTTCTTTTGGACAAGAAATATTGACATCCTGATAATTGACGCACACTCTAATGGTTCCTTGATTTTTCATGACAGAAATGATATTGGAAACCCACTCGATTGGCGTAACAGGTATATGAAACCAGCACGCAAAAAAAATTCAACTTCCTCTTTGATGGCTGCGGCTTTCTTTGGATGAATAGGACGAAGTCGTTGATGTACTGGTTTGACATCAAAATACATATTAATAGTGTGTTCAACAATACTAGTATCTATGCCCGGCATTTCCTCATAAGACCAAGAAAATACATCGCAGAATTCATGAAATAGAGAGCGATATGATTCGAGTTCTGATGGAGAACAAGATACACCGACATTAATATTTTCTACAATGCCAGGTTTGGTCGAAATATCAATAGAAATGGTTTCCTCAATATTTGATGGATTTTGCTTGGAATCGATTACATTAATGGGTAAGGAATTCAAAAATAAATTTTTGATTGATGGGTGATATAGTTCATTAAGATAGTTTTACTCATAATCAAGAATATGGGAACGATGATGATAATATTCCAATGGTGCTCCTTCTGACATCATGGCTTTCAAAATATTCTCATCTGTCAAGAACATTGAGGAAAAAGGATCAAAGGGAGTACCAAAATCTAAGGAACAATTAACCCAAACAATCGGCGACGCTAATTTCGGATTTTCCACCCAAGCCAAATAGATTGATTTTTATGCCCGCTCAATAGGGTTGGGCGGCAGAAACTCATCCAATGTAGTAATTTTAGAAGCACCAGTACTCTCCCTTAAGCCAGATAGAGTGGAAGAGATCATGTAGCCGGTCTCTATACTTTCAATTTATGCCAACGTTGCGGGCGGCGATAATGCAAAGGTTCCCATGAGAGTGGAATCCTTTAAGAGTCCTACACCAATTTTCTGAAGTTCTAGTTGGGGTATGTGAATGAACAGAACGCTTCCAGTTACCTACGAAGCAGAGGAAAAGAAGGATAGTTGCTTAATTAATGTGATAGCACCTTTATGTGGAAAGGTGATCATTTTAAAATATGTAGAAACAATTACAATCATTGCATATACCTATGGCCTTCCAAGTAGAATATTATAGTCAAGGGGTCCATCAACAACCTCAACATCAATATTCACTATTTTCCCCCCTAGTTCAACATGCAGGTTATTAATAATACCACAAGTTTTATATGTACGTCCATCAAATGCCTTTGACGTCGTTGATGATTATGATAAGCGTGGCGAGCCAAGTGACTTCCAACAATTTAGAGACATAATGCATGTAGATTCTCCCTCATCAATAATAGTGCGATGAACAAGGTGATTGAGAGCATTTACTTGTATGGAGAATGCCAATTCTACTAGTAGTTGCGGCACATAGCCCATATGATTAAAGATGACAAGATTAGAATCAGTCAGATCAATTCCACCAATAGCTGACAATAAAGCTTGTTTTTGGGAGGGAAAATTTTATAATACCTCAAGAGCAGACATATCTCAAGGGAATTGAGCCAAATCTTCAACTATATTATAATTTTGAGCAGCTCTTGCTCGAGGATTTTATGTCGATTTGTGAATTACTCCCTTTGGTGGCTTGATTTTCAATTCAGGAATAGCAATAGGCAGTACTAATTCCGTAAACGGATTCGTTGTCAAGGTAGTAGGTCGATCAGTGGCCTAACTACCATAATCTTTATTACATGTTGACACCAAAATATCTGTTGATTTTTTTGTGACAGATAACATTAACACTTGGGAACTAGGAGTTGGATCCGTAGCAACCATGTTGGTGTCCGGATTTGGAAATGGGCCTGTCAACACAGCTGACGCATGGGAATTCTTTATGATTTTTGAGACTTCAACGCGGTGAGGACAATCCTTAACAAAGTGTTCCTCATTACAGATTATGCAAGGATAACGAGGTTTCCTAGGTATAGACAATTGATTAGATGATATGTTTTGGGGTTAGAAGTTTGATATTTCTTACATATCCCCTTTTTCTTGCTTCTGGGTTAATTATCACTATTTCGCTTGTAAAATGACACAGCATTAATTTCAGAAGAAGGTGCAGGATCAGATGTAGTAGTGTGATGTGTGCTTGTAGTGCAAATCAAGTCGTCTCTAGCATGAGAGTCCTTTAATTGAGGAGGAACAGTAAAATTAAATCTCTGCGCGTTAGGAATTTTTTCATAGAGCGTGCCAGACTGAGTGTATATCAAGTCTAAATATTGGGCACGAGCAACAACTTTCTCTTCCGTGACGATGCCACCCTTAGCCACATCCTTAGTTATAGATGGTAACAGGGACTTAATGAACCATTCAGCAAGGAGCTAATCTGGAACAAATGTCTTGACCATTCTACGAAGACGACACCACTCATGAATATGATCGAAAATGTGAGTAGCATTAGTCTGTTTGAAATTGGTCAATAGTTCCATTCTTGTTTCATATCAGATGGGTAACTAGAAATGAGTCAAAAATACAGTAGCTAGGGCAGTGAAATTTTCAAAAGAAGCTCTAGGTAACTCAATATACCATTTTGCAGTCGAAACTGTGAGCATACGCTCGAAAAGACGTAGTATGCAAATGATTCAAAACACAAACTAAATTTAAGAAATGATCACTAAGTATGCAAATCCTCTAACTACACGATTAAACAACTAATCTTACAATGATGCAACATTTTGTCCTTGGTTAGAGATTTGTTGAAGTATGTTTGGAATAAAACATTGATATCATCATAAGATCTTCTATTCTAGGACTAGTTTTCTAACTCTATTCTGCAATTCAATTGAATGTCACAAAACCTTACTCAAGAGTTATTGATTTCTTTTCAAAGTAGTCTTTTGAGAGAGAGCTCTGTTTATGAAATGATAAGGAAATTGCAGAGGTACTTCAG
The DNA here is from genome assembly GCA_034641835.2 of Pinus albicaulis. NCBI lineage: Eukaryota > Viridiplantae > Streptophyta > Pinopsida > Pinales > Pinaceae > Pinus > Pinus albicaulis. Next base: position 1,328,839,139 of record CM076577.1, on the reverse strand, counting down.
GCCTTAAAATGATGTTGTCTTCTGTTCTTATGGTTATAGATCAATTGTAGATTTTAGAACAAGAAGATGTTTGTAAATAATGAAGGTTGTTTTGTTAATCTTAACAACTGAAGTAATCTAATGTGCAGTGAATGACAATCTGAATATGGAATGCAATGCAATGAGTTAATCTAAGAATGAACTTAAGATGCCACTAATCTAAAACAATGTTGAACTACAAGTCATCATCAAACTCAAAACAAAGTAACTGAACATGAGTTAAGTGCAATTAAACTCTGGAGCATTCTAACTAAGCTACCATGCATTATTCTATGGAATTATATAGTCTGTTTGTCCATCATTATTGATATTTTGGAAGAGTTCCTTCTTTTGGAAGAGATTTTAGAACAATTCTGACTGTGTAATTGAGTGCAAATGCAAGCAAATAGACTGAAAGCAATGAAAAACTAAGATATCATAGCCATCTCCTACTCGTCATTATGATATTTTGGGCAAGCATTTAAGAGCAAGAACAGTGATGATACTTAGTACAAACACACAACTAAGACATTCATTATCACAGTTATGCCTTGGACTCCTTAAGGATTTCTTGGAAGAGTTTCTTCTTATGGAAGAGTGATTAGAACAAGTGTAACTGTGATAGTGAATAACAAAAATTACAACTAAATCCTACAATACTATAGCCATTTCCCATTCATCATTATAATCTTTTGGAAGAGCTTCTTCTTGTGGAAGAGTTAGAATGAGTATAACTACAGTAGCTAATTAAAAACAACTACGAATTCAACTTCTAATCCTACAATACCATAGCCATTCCCCATTCATCATTATAATCTTTTGGAAGAGCTTCTTCTTGTGGAAGAGTTAGAATGAGTATAACTACAGTAGCTAATTAAAACAACTACTAATTCAACTTCAAAAAAATACGTAAAGGCAGCTAGAATACTTATCTAATTTATGCAAATAAATCCGTGCAAGAGGCAGGGGCCCTCTACCACCTGACGGAATTCAACTCCAAATTAAATCAACGCTTTCAAAACAACACTGTCTGCTTCATTAAAGATGAAATAACTTGAACATAGCACTCTGCGTCTTCAGAAATGTAGCACAGAATCTAAGCAAAATCTGGAATAAAATCTAGCATAAAATCTAACCAAGCTCTCGGTTTCCCAAGTGTTTATATAACAAATGTAAATAACAAGACTTGCAACAATTCAGGAACACTGTCTTTCCTTATCGGAATCACATTAGGACTCTTGAAGTGGCTGCGTGAAAAGGGAAAAGACATCTGGACTGAGACAGTCCTAATAGAAGTCTTCCTTTCTAAATGTGTTCCCACGTTCCAAAACCATACCCAAAATTCGTTTCTTCCTCCATGATGAGCAACGAACCATGTAGACATGACGTGGATTATGCCCATATGCGGTTTTTCTTGAGAGGCCACCTGGAACATACTCAAACGTGAAGATAGCTGCAGAATCGCCAGTTAGCTACGGAATGTCTGCATTCTGCAGCTAGTTCCGGTCAAAATGCTTTACAATGGAAAAAATCGCAAAACTTAGCAAGTCAGTCATGTAAATCATTCTAGAAGTAATTTTAACTATATTCATTGATCAATTGGGTCTAGGATAGCAATGGACAAAGGAAAATGAGGTAAAAAGGAATGAAAGAAAGCACAATTTTGAGGCTCAACATACCCCCACTGCTGTCTCTTTGCATGTCCTCATGCAAATTATACTATGAACTCAGAGGCTTTTGCAAGAACATCTAATCCTCTCCTTCTCTTTTGTCTGGAAGCTAAAGATCTTCTGGGTTTTCTGATAAAAAGTTTGAACCTTAGGTTGGTGAGTGCCCTGATTAGTTTCTTGTTCCTTTGCTTCAACTTTTCATTGGTCCTTTTCCACTTTGTCTATATGTAGGGATAAGGTTGAGTTCATATCAGTTTTGAGCTTGACTTGATCTTTGAGAATTTCATTCTCATTTTTGATGTGTCTATTGAGTATTTCCAACTCATACCTATCCCTTCTTAATACATCTATTTCAGACAGTGGAGGACTAGGGGTTCTCTCTCTGCTTTCTGAAGCTCTCCTTTCCAAAGTTTCCACATAGTCATATATTTCTTGTTGAGTAGGGTCAATTTCAGGGGTTCCTTCATTATAATCCTCTTCAACATCTTCTTCAATGGATGTTTCTTCATCTTCTATATTAATTACCCCTGTTTGTTTGATTAGTGTTTTCTTCAGTTTCCCCTTTAGTCTGTGGCTTCTTCTAGGCTGAGAAGATCCCTCTCCTTTCTTCATGGAAGATTTCCTGACTACCTTTTCTTCCTTAAGTTGTCTCTTGATTTGAGTCAACTTCCCTGAAATGATTTCCTCACTACTTTCTTGGACTGTTTTATCAGTTTCAACTTTTGCAGTCCTCCATTTCCTGCTTCTCTTTTTAGGCTGTGGTTCAGGTGATGGTTCTTTTGGCTCTTCAAAATGATTTCTTATCAAGAAATTGTCCCATGTATCATTTGTTTTAGCTAGATGGTGTTCAATCAAAATTTTGACCAAACCATGATGATATAGGGTTGTCTCTAAAAATTGAACCCTTCGTTGAACACAGGAAGCCATCTTCTTCAAACTTTGAAGTAAGAAATATGGTAGGTTTAAGTCTTCCCCCAAAAAATGCATTATCAGTCTAATGTGGTAGACATAAAATGTCCCATATCTACCCTCACATATAATAATTTTTTGCAGAAGAAGTAGTATGTTTCTCCATTTATTTTTCAATGCAGAACTGGGAATTCCTTTCTTAAATACAGTGACATCCATACCTGGTGATTTTAAAATTTTCTTTCAGGATTCATTGTGGAATTCTGTGTTTTTGAACCATCTCTCTCCAGTTCTGAGCAACCCTGTAGCCTCTGCAATGAAAACTTCAGTGACAGTAAATTTGACATCTCCCACTTCAACTTCAGTTCCTTGAAATGATCTTGCAAATGTTTTAGTGACTTCCTTGTGGAAGCCATTATATTTCTCCAAAAATTGAAGCCATCCTATTTGTTGCAACATTTCTTTACATTGAGGGTAGCCTTCTAAGTATTTTGAACCCACTGGTTCTGTTCTTACAATGAAACCCATAATTGCTTCTTCAATGTTCAAATTAACACTCTTCTACCCACATAAACAATAACTTTCACCTTCGAATTGAAATGGCTTCAAGTTCTAGATAACAATGGCTTCAAATTTTGGAATGACATACCTCTGGTTGACAATGATAGATGTCCTCAAACTTTGGAATGATATCCCTCTAATTGACAATGACAACAGCTTCAAATTTCGGACTAATATGCCTCTGGTTGATAATGAAAACAATTTCAAACTTCGAGCTGATATGTCTCTGTTTGACAGTGATAAATGGCTTCAAATTTCCCACACTACTATACTTCTGTCTCTCGGTGGCAAATAGCTTCAAATTCTCATATTGTTATATCTCTGTCTCTTGGTAACAAATGGCTTCAAATTCTCCAAGGCTATACCTCCGTCTCCTGGTGACAAATGACTTCAAATTCTTCTCTGCTATACCTCTGTGTTTATAATGATAATGCTCAATCTCTGCCCACAGTGATATTTTGTCTACCCACGGAATCAAATGGCTTCAAATTCTCACGTTGCTATACCTCTGAGTTTACCCTTTTGCTCTGCTCTGCGTTTACAATGATAATGCTCAATACTATACCTCTGCGTTTTCAGTGATAATGCTTTGATATTCAAACTGATATCCTTTTGCTCTACTCTCGGTGATAAGAATATCTCTGTCTACGGAATGAAATGACAGCTACAGAATGAAGTGATGGCAGTGGTCACGGAATGAAGTAGTGGAGTGACGTGGAGGGAACGAATTAATGATTGAAGAGACGGTGGAGATTTTTACAACGGCAAAGAGAATCATCATTGAATGATTTGGTTAAGAGACGTGGAGAATTCAAATACCTCGGCCATTTTAACCGCTTAAATGATATCGGATATGGAATTTGAAATGAGAGATTTTAATCCAAAGTCTGTGGAGGGTTTATTGGTCTTGATCAATAAAAATAATTAAAACAGCCTTTTTGAACAATCCATAACTAAAACGATGCTAAAATTTTATGAAATGCCATTATAATTTAAACTTGTTACCTCTGCCTTTCATTTGATTTTTGTAGTCTTTGTCTTCTTTGTTCACCTGTGGAAGAGTCTTCATGGTCCTTCTTGATTTTTTTTTTTTTATTCATGGATACACTGGATCATTTTGTTGCAATTCTAATGTCTGCTGATTGATGCCTTCGGATTTGTAGCTGCGGAAAGACTGTCTGGCTGCAGAAAGGCTGATCAACTGCAGAATGTTTGTTGAGCTGCAGAATGTTCCTGTAGAGCATTTTGATCATGGAATGAAGTGTTTTTGGAATATGGGTGAGATGTTATATTGGTATGAATGAAGATGGATGATGGATTATGATATGTATGAAGTAGATGATGAAATGGAATGGATTCAGTTTATGAAATGGAGTGAAAGAACATAAGAACTGCCCTGCAATCTATGACATGTTTTATTTATTTACAGCAAGACATCAAACTTTAAATTTTGTCATGAAAATGAGATGGATGGAGGATGGAATGAGATGAAGGAAACATGGAATGAAGTGGAACATGAGTGAATAAATGAAATAGAGTATGAATGGATAGGTGAGTGCAGTGAAATGAAATGAGATGGATCATAAGCACTATGGATCTGAACTTATGATTTTGTAACAGCTGCTTGTAAAAACAAAAATGGGAAAAGTTATAGTGTCAGAGAGACTCTGATTTTCACTCTATCTTTTCTGTATAAACATGCCAATAAATGATTGGTTTTCATGTTTATACCTTTATTTTTATTATTATTATTATTTATTTTTTTATTTTTTTCAAAAGAGAAATGCTTCAGAAAATTTAATCAAGTTGATGAAGAAGAGAGATTCTTCTTCATTAACTTCACATCATTGCTTTCTTGGAACTTCTTGACGAATTCTTCTCTTGAGAGTGGTTTATGGTATAGCTTCAATCTATGACCATTCACAAGAAAAGTGACCTTTTCTTCATCTATAGTTCTGATTTTGACTGCCCCATTATCAAAAATTTCAACAATTTCATATGGCCCAAGCCAATGTGTCTGAAATTTACCTTGAAAATTCTTGAATTTTGAATCAAACAAGAGAGCCCAGTCACCCTCTTTGAATTTCTTCTCTTTGATGTACTTGTCATGCCATCTAGCCCTTTGCTGTTGGACTAGACTTGTTTTTTGAACTGCATCTTGTCTGATCTCATCCAATTCATTAATTTGCTCCAGTCTATGCTTTTGTGCCTCCGTTAGATCAAGTCCTAGCTGAACTGCCATCTTGAAGGTTTGAATTTGGAACTTTATGGGAAACAAAACTTGCTTTCCATAAACAAGCTCATAAGGAGTATGGCCTGTTGTGTTTCTCCATGTAGTTCTATAGGCCCACAAGGCTTCAGGAAGCCTATCTACCTAATCTCTTCTATGTAAATGAACAATCTTTGTTAGGATTCCTTCAATGACCTTATTAGTGGATTCCACTTGACCATTTGCTTGTGGATGATAAGGAGTAGATGTTCTATGTCTGATTTTATACTTCTCCATCATTTTCTCCACTAGCCTTGATGTAAATTGAGCTCCTTGATCTGTAACAATTTCCCTTGGGACACCAAAACGAGTAAAAATATCCTCAAAAGAAAAGTAACTACAGATGATTCATTAGCAACAAGTAATGGTTTAGCTTCTACCCACTTAGTAACATAATCAGTGCAAACTAATATATATTTCTTTTGTTTTGATGGAGGACTAATAGGTCCTACAAAATCCAAGGCCCATTTTTCAAAAGGTTCAATGTGTACCTGAGGTTGTTATGGCATCTCACCTGAAGGAGAAGGTTTCCCTACCCTTTGGCAACTGTCACACCTTTTGACATACTCTTTAGCATCTTTAAACAAGGATGGCCAATAATATCCTAGATTAAGGATCTTATAGGTTGTCCTCTTATCTGCAAAGTGTCCGCCACAAGGTTCGTCATGACATGCCTTGAGAATCTTAGGCATCTCATCTTCACGAACACACCTTCTAATGATCAAATCTGGACCTGTCTTGTACAACTCATTAGCGACCCATGAATAATTTGCACTATTATTAATGATTTTTCTTTTATCCCTTGCATTCATAATTGAAGGAAATTTTCCTGAAACTAAATAATTAGCAATATCAACAAACCATGGAGTTTGAGTAGAGATTGCAAAAAGATATTCATCGGGAAATTGATCTTCAACCGGAGTGTCATCTTTGATATTTTGGAGTCTAGATAGGAAATCAGCTACTGTGTTTTGTTTTCTAGGCCTATCTAGAATAGTAATGTTGAATTCTTGTAAGAGTAACAACCATCTTATAACTCTGCCATTAGTAATTGATTTGTTCATTAGGTATCTAATTGCAGAATGATCAGTGTGAATAAAATTTTCATAGCCTGTTATATAGTGTCTAAATTTGTTTATGGCATGAACAACAGCTAAAAACTCTTTTTCAGTTACAGTATAGTTTAACTCTGCAGGAGTCAAATTTTTACTGATATAATAGATGGCATAGGGAATCAAGTCTTTCTGTCCCAATACTTCTCCTAGAGCTGTATCGGAAGCATCTGTTGAGATATGAAAAGGTAACTTCAAGTTAGGTCCCCTTAATATAGGTGCTTCAGAAATTTTGGTTTTCAGGGTTTCAAAAGCTAACTGGCAATCAGAAGTCCACCTGAATTCACAATATTTGGTGAGTAATTTGAAGAGAGGAGATGCTATTTTGGTGAAGTTTTCTATAAACCTCCGATAATACCCTGTAAATCCTAGAAAACTTCTAACATCTCTTTGACAACTTGGAATGGATAGGTTAGAAATGACTTCAACTTTTGCTTCATCAACTCTAATCCCATCCCCTGAAATGTGGTGCCCTAAAACAATACCTTCAGTAAACATCATAAAACATTTTTCATGACTAAGTGAAAGGTTTGCTTCTTGACATCTTTTTAAAACTTTTTCCAAGTTTTCTAAAGCCTCTTCAAATGTATTCCCATAAACTGTGAAGTCATCCATGTACACCTCTACACAATCATGTATTAGATCCGAAAAAATTCCTAATACTGCCCTTTGGAATGTTGCAGGTGCATTGCATAATCCAAATGGCAATACTCGGTAAGCATAGGTACCCCAAGGACATGTAAATGTGGTTTTGTCTTGATCTTCAAGTGCTACTTCGATTTGATTGTAACCACTAAACCCATCTAGGAATGAAAAGTACTTTTTGCCAGCTAATGTATCTAATACTTGATCTATGAAAGGTAAGGGAAAATGGTCTTTAAGAGTAGCTTTATTTAGTTCTCGGTAGTCAACACACACCCTCCATTTTCCATTTTTTTTTGGCACAATTACCAAAGGAGAAACCCACTGACTATCTGAAATAGGATAGATGAAATTAACATTTAACAATTTTTGCAATTCCTCTTTAACAATTTCACTAAGATTTGGATTCATCTGTCTTTGAGGTTGTCTGATTGGTTTGCAATTTGCCTCTATATAGATGTGATGAGTACAAGTCTTGGGGCTTATCCCTTTCATGTCAGTGTATTCCCATGCATATGCAGAAGAATGTCTCTGTAATACTCTGACTAACTCTTCTTGTTGAGATTTTTCTAGGTTCTTATTTATGTTCAAAGTTTTGGCTGGAAAAATTTCACTTGTAGAGCTGCTAAATTTGTCCATAGAATGAAGAGACATCTGCCTAGATGACAAAAATTCAATATTGGATCCCTCCTGAAATGATTCATGTTTGTGTTCTGGAGAGGATTCAAAGTTTTCTAGAGTATTCAGAATTTGATTATCTTCACTAATTTCTGAAATTGTGAAGAGTGGTTGTAAATATTCTTCATCCTCTATCCATTGAGTGTCATCTAGATCCGTAATTGTCCTAGCTGGAGGATATAAAGTGAATTTCTTTGTTGAACTACCATCAGAAATATACATATCACCGGACCTACAACTAATAAAAGCATCAGCTGTAGCCAACCAAGGTCTTCCTAGTATAACAGGATGGCCTCCTAGATTATTCTTAGGAGTTAGAATCATGAAATCCACAGGGTATTCCCAAGAATCTAGGGACACTGGAATGTCTTCTATTATCCCATCTGGTTTGATCACAGATCTATCTGCTAATTGTAATAGTGTGGGTGTAAAGAGAAGATTAGGAAGTTTCAGTTTGTCCATGATTTGTCCACTCATGATATTTATTGCTGCTCCTAAGTCAATGAGTGTGTTTTGAATTTCAATTCCATTGATGTGAATTTTGACAACTGGATTTCTTGGGTCAAGGTACTTTGGAATAGTAATCTTACCCATCATAATATCTGCTATTTGTCCTACCAGTTGAATTTTCTTGGTTTCTCTTATTCTTTTCTTTGTTGTCTTCATACTCAACTCCTTTATTGTTTTGGCTAAGATTGGGATTTCCTTGATGGCTTGCAATAATGGAATTTTAATGCAAACATTTCTCAATTCATCTAAGAAATCATAATTAGGCACCATGATATGTTTTTCTACACCTCTATAAATTTGTAATCTTTCCGGGAAGGGAGGTATAGAAGTAGATGTGGATGGTTGCTCTAATACAGGAGTTGGATTTATTGGATCTTTTTTATTTATTTTTTCAATGTTTTGGTCTTGAAAGGATGTGTCTTCCTCAAGACTTTTATTAACCCGTAGGGAATCTTCCTCAGAATTATCTTGTTCTTGTATGATCATAGAAGGTTTCCTCTTTTCAAGTATCCTTCCAGACCTAAGTTGAACATCACTAAGGTCTAGAGGAGTAATTAAATAAGTTGGAAACTGTTGTCCTTCTATCATGTATGTATTCTGAGGGTTCTTATTATTGGGGTTTGGTATGGGCTGAGCTGGCAATTGATTGGATTTTTGAGGGAATGGTAATGGAAGTGGTTGATTTTGATGTGGTTGGTTCTGATGATGTTGTTGAGGATTTTTTTGAAGATTTTGAGGAAAATTTTGTTGAGGATTTTGAGGATAAAAATGTGGATATGGTGGATAGGATGGTGGATACTGATAATATGGAGAGTATCTTCCATAGGGACTTTGTATTCCTTGTGCCCAAGATTGAGATTGATTTTGAAATTGGGGCCAAGGTTGCTGCCAAGAATTCCAAGGTGGAGGTTGATTATACATTTGATCATGGAATCCTTGTGTTTGAGGTCCCTGCCAAGGCCTTCTAGATACAAAATTGAGAGACTCTATGGAATATGTAGGAGTTTCCTCCTGAAAGACAGCTTTGAGACCCGGAAGAGAAGGACAATTCTTGGTCTCATGTTTTTCAGAACAAATAACACAGGTTTCTACAACTTTTACATCCAAAGGACACTCTCTCAAGGCATGTTTCTTTCTACATTTGGGACAAAAGATTGCCAAGGCATCAGATTTAGCCTTTTGCTTGTTTTGTATATTAAGGGTGTCTATTTGTTCACTAAGACTCCCTAAGATGTCAGATTTAAAATCATCAAGCATGTGACCTATTTCTGATCTACTTACTGTCCCAGAAGCAAACTTACTTGCCCTTGCAAGAGCAGGATCTCTTGGACCTTTGACAGTTTTGGATTTCCCTCTTGAAAGGTTGATACATAACTCAGATATTTCAGGTAATGTGAGTTGTGATATATCCCCTTTTCCCATCATGTTAAGGATATCCAACCATTCATCCCTAATGGTTTTCAACAAAAGAGCTTTTAAAGTGTCTTGATCTAAGTTTTCCATTTGTGCCCTTTTTATGTTGTATTTAAATCTTTCCAACAAATCTTCTAAGTTTTCATCTTCTTTTTGTAACATCTTGAACACTTCTTCCTTATGATTAACAGGCATACAATAATCCAAGTATCTCTCTAGAAATGCTTGTTTCATGTCTTCCCATGTTCTAATAGAACTACTGATTAGACTCATAAACCACTTCAATGCTGCTCCCTTCAAAGTTGAAGGAAATAATTTCAATTTTTGAGCATCTTGTAGGTAGTCATAAGTCCTACACAGCACTTCAAATTCGAATAAGAAAGTTTCAGGATCTTCAGTTTTAAGTCCATAGAAGTTTGGAAGGATAGAGGGTGAAATGTTTTTCATGGTTGTATTGGTTTCTTCATCAAGTATAGGGAACCCAAAAGAGCTTCCTATTCTACCTCTTCCTCCATTTGCACCTCTACCTCCTTCTCCTCTACCTCCTTCTCCTCTACCTCTACCTCTACCTCCAAATAATGTGTGTTCTCCATTAAAAACTCCTCCTCCTCCTTCTTCTACCATGGTTGACTCTCCTGTGGAAGTGGAAAGGTTTGTGTTCCTAACAGGAGTTTTTAGATCTTCTTCTATGGCAAGTTCAGTGGATGAAGTGGAAGGTTTCTCTAATGGAATATTTTACCTTAGATCTTCTAGAAGTCCAGGATTAGAAGAGGATGGAATATGGGTTTGAGTTGAAGGTGTACTAGCTCTGGATCTAGATGAAACAAGTGGTGTTCTTGAAATCAAACTTCTGCCTCTGCTACTTATAAATCTTCCCCTTCAATCTCTCTCCCTACGCATAAAATTGTTTTTGGATGCTAAGAAACAAAGGTTACCTAGTTTTCACTTCCTCGGAAACGGAGCCAAAATGTTTGGTCTCAATCTAGTCTCCTAAACTGAGCTCATTTAATTGTCAACCAGGGTTGGTAAACTGCTGAAGTGAAGTGTACTGTATGTACCTAGGTGCTTGTTTCCTAATGCGTTGTGTGTAGTGTTTTGTGATGTTTTTGGTCTTTTGTGATGTTTTATGATGTTTTTGGTCTTTTGTGATGTTTTATGATGTTTTTGGTCTTTTGATGATTTTATGTTCACAAGAAAGATAACTAGAAAACTGATGGAAGGAAGCTAATGATTAAAAACAGAGTGAGACCTAATTGATTGACGACAAATGACTGATACAAATGCAATTGCAAACACTGAAGTAGAATCAAATCTAAACTATGACTAAGCAAAAAGCAAAGCTTGATAATGACTTTTAAGCAAATGATTCAAAACACAAACTAAATTTAAGAAATGATCACTAAGTATGCAAATCCTCTAACTACACGGTTAAACAACTAATCTTACAATGATGCAACATTTTGTCCTTGGTTAGAGATTTGTTGAAGTATGTTTGGAATAAAACATTGATATCATCATAAGATCTTCTATTCTAGGACTAGTTTTCTAACTCTATTCTGCAATTCAATTGAATGTCACAAAACCTTACTCAAGAGTTATTGATTTCTTTTCAAAGTAGTCTTTTGAGAGAGGGCTCTGTTTATGAAATGATAAGGAAATTGCAGAGGTACTGCCTTAAAATGATGTTGTCTTCTGTTCTTATGGTTATAGATCAATTGTAGATTTTAGAACAAGAAGATGTTTGTAAATAATGAAGGTTGTTTTGTTAATCTTAACAACTGAAGTAATCTAATGTGCAGTGAATGACAATCTGAATATGGAATGAAATGCAATGAGTTAATCTAAGAATGAACTTAAGATGCCACTAATCTAAAACAATTCTGAACTACAAGTCATCATCAAACTCAAAACAAAGTAACTGAACATGAGTTAAGTGCAATTAAGCTCCGGAGCATTCTAACTAAGCTACCATGCATTATTATATGGAATTATACAGTCTGTTTTTCCATCATTATTGATATTTTGGAAGAGTTCCTTCTTTTGGAAGAGATTTTAGAACAATTCTGACTGTGTAATTGAGTGCAAATGCAAGCAAAAAGACTGAAAGCAATGAAAAACTAAGATATCATAGCCATCTCCTACTCGTCATTATGATATTTTGGACAAGTGTTTAAGAGAAAGAACAGCAATGGTACTTAGTACAAACACACAACTAAATCATTCATTATCACGGTTATGCCTTGGACACCTTAAGGATTTCTTGGAAGAGTTTCTTCTTTTGGAAGAGTGTTTGGAACAAGTGTAACTGTGATAGTGAACAACAAAAATTACAATAAAATCCTACAATACTATAGCCATTTCCCATTCATCATTATAATCTTTTGGAAGAGCTTCTTCTTGTGGAAGAGTTAGAATGAGTATAACTACAGTAGCTAATTAAAACAACTACAAATTCAACTTCTAATCCTACAATACTATAGCCAATTCCCATTCATCATTATAATCTTTTGGAAGAGCTTCTTCTTGTGGAAGAGTTAGAATGAGTATAACTACAGTAGCTAATTAAAACAACTACTAATTCAACTTCAAAAACGTAAAGGCAGCTAGAATACTTATCTAATTTACGCAAATAAATCCGTGCAAGAGGCAGGGGCCCTCTACCACCTGACGGAATTCAACTCCAAATTAAATCAATGCTTTCAAAACAACACTGTCTGCTTCATTAAAGATGAAATAACTTGAACATAGCACTCTGCGTCTTCAGAAATGTAGCACAGAATCTAAGCAAAATCTGGAATAAAATCTAGCATAAAATCTAGCCTAGCTCTCGGTTTCCCAAGTGTTTATATAAAAAATGTAAATAACAAGACTTGCAACAATTCAGGAACACTGTCTTTCCTTATCGGAATCACATTAGGACTCTTGAAGTGGCTGCGTGAAAAGGGAAAAGACATCTGGACTGAGACAGTCCTAATAGAAGTCTTCCTTCCTAAATGTGTTCCCACGTTCCAAAACCATACCCAGAATTCATTTCTTCCTCCATGATGAGCAACAAACCATGTAGACATGACGTGGATTATGCCCATATGCGGTTTTTCTTGAGAGGCCACCTGGAACATACTCAAACGTGAAGATAGCTGCAGAATCGCCGGTTAGCTATGGAATGTCTGCATTCTGCAGCTAGTTCCGGTCAAAATGCTTTACAATGGCAAAAATCACAAAACTTAGCAATTCAGTCATGTAAATCATTCTAGAAGTAATTTTAACTATATTCATTGATCAATTGGGTCTAGGATAGCAATGGACAAAGGAAAATGAGGTAAAAAGGAATGAAAGAAAGCACAATTTTGAGGCTCAACAAGGACCAGCTTGATATTTCCCTTAAGATTTGTATAATGAATCAAGTCGTTTAGTGCTTACTATAGGATTACCAGTTAAAATACTGGATGATGAAATTGGTAAAGTCCATGGATTCGAAGATGCACCAGAGAATATTCCAGATAATGATTTGTAACCAGATGGGACCATAGGGCCACCATGAAAATATGACTCTGGTGAATTTGTAAACATCGACGGTGTAGCGAGGGCAGGAGCTGACGTCATTGGAACATATGGCCCAACTGAAGATGTTAGTTCAGGCATGGTTACTTGACCAAATGTATATCCTTTTGAATCGACGGGAGTTTGAATAGGAATAGGATCAACAAAATCATATGGTTTCGATTGAGGAAAAGACTCGTACAAGTAAAGGTCCTCCCCAAAATGGGTTGGAGTTAAAGGTGTCTCATCTTGCGGAATTTATTCAATCGAAATTAAACCAGGTAGAAGTATTTCACCGTTAGGCCTAAATGACATATCATGTGGTTGATTGTGTGATATTGAAGATTCAATAGCTACAGAAATTTGTGGGATAACCAAGGTAGGAACAACTTCCGGTTGTACGACTTCAGCATTCAGATGTTCTGGCAAAGAAGAGACAGGATCTGGATCAATTTCTAGTTGAACAACGTCGGGTCCAGGAGATATGGTCTCACTAATTGGATGGATCGTGACCACGGGTAGCTGTGAAGACTCCGTTTCGACAACAATAGATGAACCGAGATGTGTAGAAACAACATGAGCTAACTTTGGTTTATGGGAAGATGATGTTTCACCAGAGGCACGAATTGTACTTGATTCAGCAGATTGTGATCACCTTCACCTACCAAAAGTAACTTCTGGTGGTAAAGGTGGTTTTAATGCTAGTCTACGTGAACGACGAGGGAAAGGATTTTTTTCTTCCAAGATTACTGATTTATTTTAACCAAAAACAAATAAACAAAATAAAAGGGTAATTCTAGGAAAAAGGGTTTACCAAGAAACTATGAACTGCAGAATACCTCCTGGCGAACCAAGAAGTACGGGTAGGCAATCTCCCCAAATGTTGTGTTCGGTGTATCACAATTTACAAGGCAGCCGACTCAGTTCACTATGGATGGATAGCACCTAAAATTTGTCCTCCAAATATACCCAAAGGTACGTGGAGGCCCAAGTCCATATTAGCGCTATCTGATGTGAAACCACACAGTGAGAGCACCCCTTTATACTTATGGTACTGTAACACCTCCCGATATACCCGAAAGTACGTGGACAAGCTACGATATACTTAGGTACGTGGAGTGAGGTATCACACTCGGAATGTATCGCAGACAAGTTAATGACAGCTGCTATGTTTTATGACGCCATAACACATCTCTAGCCTAGACCTTCTAAATGTTATCGTTATGGTTCCAATGCTTTGTTAGGTAAATTGAGATTAATTTTATGTTGATCTTGTTTAACAATTTTCCTTTCAAAGGTTCACCGCGATGATGTATTGGAAATTCCTAAAATGCAAACTAAGAATGATAAGAAATATTTCACTTTTAGTTTTTCAATGGAAATCTTAGCTACTAGAGGAAAAGATAAAACAATTTGCGAGCAAACAAATCAAAGAACACAAACTAAATGCAGATTTCCTAATTGTTCCTTTTGCAAAACACATAAACCACTACATGCAAATGCAGATTTTTCTTTCCAATTCCTTTAATGTTATGAATGCAGAAAAGAAACTAAGCACACTAAATCAACAAAAATAAATGCCTTTTACTTTTAAGTGAGGAATATAAACAACAATTTCTCTTTTGAAGGAAAAATGAGGAATGAAACAACAATTTATCCTATCAGGAAACGAAGAATTTACAACAATTTCCTTTTTCAAAAGCAAATGGATCTAATGTGACAATAAAAATACTTTGACATCAATTCTTCAATGATAAAGAAAAATGCTTTAAACAAACATTGAACAAATTTTTCTTTCAAAGGAGGAAGAGGTAGATGAATTCACTGGTCAGTATGAGGCTCAGGCTTTTCAAAACACAGCAGCAAACAAGTTAAAACAAATTGCAAAGACAAATTCAATGGAATTTGGATGGTTTCAAGAGGCAATGCAATCTCTAAAGAGAGACAGTGCTTTGCAATGCAGGCCTGGAAGGGAGACAGTGCTATGCAAAGCACTGTGTCCTGTCCAAGAATGCATTGGACACAGTGTAAAAGGAAAAACATGTTGTTTAACACACTTCTTTTGCAAATTTGGATCTTAAAAATCCTAATATTTGTGAATAACAACTACTGGGTGAATAAACAAGGAAAATCAGAGGCTAAAACACCTAGGATAAAGAGTAATATCCCCAATGGAGTCTCCAATTTGTTGTATAAATTATATAACTTATGTGTTATATGTCCAAGATTCTCCTGATCTCACACTATTTTAAATTCATGCAAAATACAGAATCTATTCCACCATTGATCATTTGCAAAAATTAAATCAAGATTGCAATGCACACATGAAACAATAAAAATTCACACACATTAACACAGTTGTTTAACAGGAAAGCCTGAAGCTGAAAACCCCAACTATCTGTATATAATATATGTCATAGAGATCATGTAACAATCCTCATGCAAAGCTGATCATATCAAGCTCTCAGTACAATACAATCGCTACACACTAATCAAGCCCGATCTTGCAAATCCATGCACCGATCTTTGCCACCTGCTAGCCTGCCTCTACTGCGCAATCCCTGCTGAAGAATGGCTCTGAATGAACTCAAATCCACCAAGATTTCACTGCACAATCCTCATTGGCATCTCCACTAAGAGTTGGATGAAATCAATGCATCACTATAGTCACAACTAATAGTCACACTTGCTCTTTCACCTATCTCTCCACTGGTCTCCACCGAAACTTCTATGCATCGTAGTTAACTATTCCTCGGCCACAATGATTTATTTGTGAATTAATTAACCAATTAATTCACTCCACTCTCACTAGTGTATCATTCAGTTATACTAGATACAACTAGCTCAACTGAGTCTAACTGAGCAAATACAACTCCACGAACTACTTCTCCAACTCCACCAAACTCTATCACATGAGTTCTAACTAAAGTGCTCCATGCAATAGCTCCAGTAAACCCTCAGGAATAGCGTAATTGCTTCTGTCAGCTGATGTGCCACATATTTTCACTTAACTGAAGTGCTCCAAGAGAATAAGATAATGTTTAGATTCCAAATATTATTAAGAGCTAATAATATCTTCATTATATCTATGAGACCTGCACCAAAATAGACCAACCAATATGTCTAAAATTAGAAGTCCATCTATTTTTTCCGACTTGACCAACCATCCACAAATAGCATCCTGCAACTCATAGAACATGATCCATATGTCTAAAAATAGACATAGTCTAAAAATAGACTTTGCACCAAAAATAGCCTGCGGGCCCACTTAGTGAAGGCGACTCCTTTCCACTAAGATCATCATCTTGTTGCAATCTCAACACTCCCTCTCAACAAGATATGGATTATCTGCAACCCCTATCCTGCCCCTGTGGTATTCGAATTTGCTCCTGGTGAGCGCCTTCGTCAAGATATCAGCATCCTCATCCTCCGTAGGAATGTATGAAAGTAACATGATCCTCCGCTGCACACAATCTCTGATATGATGATACCGGATATCAATATGTTTAGATCTATCATGAAACACGGGATTAACCGAGAGTTTAATGAAACTCTGATTATCACAATGTATCACAAAGAGGGATCCAAGTGAGAACTGAACGAACCGACCAAAGTATTCCTCATCCATATAGCCTCGCATGCATTCAAACTTGCTGCTGCTGTACCTCCTCCAATGGGAATGAGTGCCACGGATCTTTGTTTCTTGCTGTACCAAGAAACTACTGTAGATTCGATATTGAAAATCGCCCTTGATGTGCTCTTTCTGTTTGTTGGGCTTCCTGCCCAATCTGCATCTGTGAAGCCATGCAACTTCACCTCATCTGTCTGTCTGTACCATAAACCATAATCAGATGTGCCTCTGAGATATCTCAGGACATACTTTCCTGCCTTCCAAAAGAGCTTGGTAGGCTTAACCATCACTTGTGAAAGCTGGTTCACCGCATAGCATATGTCCGGTCTTGTATTGACTAAATACATGAGCGAACCCACCAACTGTCGATAAACAGTGGCATCCACTACCTCTGCCAATGTAGCATCCTCTTTCTTCCAATTTCTTGGAAGAGGAGTGTTGATAGGCTTGCAGCCTTGCATGTGAAATTTCTCCAGTGTCTCCTGGGCATACTTTCCTTGAGACACAGACAATTTGCCTTCCCGCTACCATATTTCCAATCCAAGGAAATAATGAAGGGGGGTCAAATCCTTCATCTCAAACTCTTTGTAATATCCTCGCCTTGCGTGAGAGTGTATTTCAAATACCATCACCTCAAGTAGTATTAAATCAATCACATAAATCACAATGATAAAAATTCACCCTCAACCACAATCCTGGTATAGGTTAGATCCACCACTTCAAGTAAACCAAGTCCAGGAATAACTGCCATCTCCTGGTGTAACAAGCACTAGGTGTTTTTTTAAATTTCTACAAGTCATTTTGAGTCAGATACATAGCACTGGGTCACATTTCAAATGCTTCTGTGCTGCTCAATGTACATCTCCTCCTCAATGATTCCATTGAGGAACGCAATCTTCACATCCATCTAATGAATGTGCCAACCCATCTGCGCTGAGAGAGCAAGAATGGTCCATATGGAAGAATACCTTGCAACAGGTGCAAAGGTTTCTTCATAGTCGATCCCCTTGATCTGTGAGAGGCCCCGGGCAACAAATCTTGCCTTATACTTTTGATTCCCATCTGCCAGCCTGTTTCCACTTCCTTCATGTATCCATCTCAACCTACCACCTCCATTTCCCTTCCCTGCTCCTAAACAATCTCCCATGCACTGTTTCTGACAATCAATCATACTCTTCCACCATGGCATCTACCCATGCGGTATCCTCCACAGCTTCCTCAAATTAGGATGGCTCCATCATGATACACTTTCTCATCAGAGCCATGTATCCAGCAAATCGGTCAGGTGATTGTCTTTGTCTGCGCTGTGATGTAGGAGCTCCTACATTCTGCGCTGCATCAAGATTCAGTCGCTCAGCTTCTATAGTGCGCTTCCGCCCTCTGATGTTTGGCGCTGCATGAGTGGTTTCTTCCACTTCATGAACCTCCTCTTGTGGCTGATCCACATATTGAGGCTCATCTTTAGGAACAAGTAGCTCCTCCTCTACATGCAAATATAGCTCCCTCTCAAGCGACAACTTCATGGCTTTCTCCTCATGAAATTTGATATCCTGTCGCACAACAATCATCTGACTGTATGGAAAATACACACGATAATTGTGGGGTGTTTCTGTGTACCCCACAAATATCCCAACCTCTGCGGTTGGCTCCAACTTCTTCCTGTTATCCTTTGTCATATGAATGTAAACAGGTGAGCCAAAAATCTTCAAATGATAAATATCAAGCTTCTTACCAGAAAATGCCTCTTCAGGTGTACTCATGCCAAGTACTCTATGAGGACAACGGTTTTGCACATAAACCACAGTGTTGCATGCCTCAGCCCACAAGTGTATGGGAAGGCCCTGATCATGCAACATCGCCCATGCAGCACCCACGATCATTCTATTCTTCCTCTCTGCGACCCCATTCTGCTGTGGGTTATGAGGCACTATGAGTTCTCTTCGAATTCCCTCTTTGCTACAGAAGTCTTTGAATTTTCCAGAGATGTATTCACCACCATTATCGCTACTTAGAGATTTCACCTGCTTCCCTGACTCTTTCTCAACCATTGCCTTGAACTCACAGAACTTTGAGTATGTATCGCTCTTCTTCTGCATGAATAAGATCTAGCACTTATGAGAAAATTCATCAAAAAATATCACATAATACCTCTACTTTGTTGTTGAAGCAACCGAGAAAGGTCCACACACGTCTCGTGAAAGGTGGCCTAAGGACTGTCAAGGCATGACTTTCGTTTTAAATGAAAATTTATTCTCTACAAATTTTCCCAAAGTACATCCTTGTGACCGATCTAGTCATGCAAGGTACCCTTGAATACCTCAGGAAACTGGCCGCAAAATTTCCAAATCGCCATGGTGAAGATGGCCCAATCTCCTGTGCCACAATTTACCCTCATCCCGGCTCACCACTCATTCTGCTTTGCCTTCCATTACTGTGTAGCCATCTACCTACAATTGATAAAGATTCTTAACTCGAATCCCTATCCTCCTGGTTTGACCAGTTGCTTTATATCGAAGGAAGGATTTTCCCTCACTGAAAACAACATCATAACCCTTGTCTTCCAACATCGCCATAGAGATTAGATTCTTCTTCAATCATGGAACATGCATGACATCCTTCAAGATGAAAGGTTTACTAGACTCCCTCTCAAAGGAAATGGTCTCGATACCAGTCGCATTGTATCTACCATCATTTCCCATCTTTATGTGCACTCCAAGATCCTTTCCATCCAGATCACTAAACAAATCTTTGTCTCCAGTCATATGGAAAGATGCACCACTGTCAAGAAACCACACCGATCCCATCACACTTGAAACCAAGCATGCGATCAAAGAAAAATCCAGCTCAAACTGCAAGGCTAAGGCCTCTCCAGCTGCAGATCCAGCAGCCTGCTTATTCTTCTTCTTCTATGGGCAATTAGTGGCGAAATGTCTGTGCTGGTGACAGTGAAAACAATTCACCTTGGAAAAATCCTGCTTCTCGCCTTTAGCTTCAGATTTTGAAGATTTCTTCCCTTTTCCTTTCTGAGCTTTGGTAGCCAAAGCGAAATTTTCTTCATCTTCATTCTTTGATGAAGATCCATCCCTGGTACCCCGCCTTATCTCCTCCTTCACAAGATCCGACCAAAGTCGCTCCCATCCTGGCAGTTTCTCCCTTCCATTGACAGAGTCTTCGTAGCTATGCCAACTCTTTAGAAGCCCAAGGAGAGCAAATCTCACCAATTCTTCTTCATCATCATTAACCCCCACACTCCCCAGCTCATCCTCGCAGTGGAAAAACTTCGTGAGGTATTTTGGTATACTGTCGCCTTTCTCCATTTTTATTTTTCTGAGCTTGTCTTTAAGAGCCAACTTCCTCTGGTCGCTTATGATTTGGAACAAGTCTGTCAAATACTTCCACATTAAGAATGGAGTGGCTTTACCATGAAGGCTAGACACAATGCTACAAAAAATCCTTCAACACTTTGCTACCTTCTTTTTCCATGCATCAAGTGTGGCTGCATCGCTAGAATCAGGCTTTAGAATATCAGCATCTATGAAATCCTTCAACCCATTATCATCCAGCACCTCCTCCATCCTATCCTTCCATGCTATGTAATTCGAGCTCCCATCAAGGGCATACTCCAATCGCAATCCGTTAAAATAAATTTCAATGAATGCTCAACTTCGACACCAAGAAAACACTGCAGCAAATTTGAATTCCACCAGCACAAAACTCAACCGCTTCAATAATTGCAATCTCCTCCAATGATCAACTGCTCTGATACCATGTAGAAATTATATAACTTATGTGTTATATGTCCAAGATTCTCCTGATCTCACACTGTTTTAACTTCATGCAAAATACAAAATCTATTCCACCATTGATCATTTGCGGAAATTAAATCAAGATTGCAATGCACACATGAAACAATAAAAATTCACACACATTAACACAGTTGTTTAACGGGAAAGCCTGAAGCTGAAAACCCCAACTATATGTATATAATATATGTTATAGATATCATGTAACAATCCTCATACAAATCTGATCATATCAAGCTCTCAGTACAATACAATCGCTACACACTAATCAAGCCCGATCTTACAAATCCATGCACCGATCTTTGCCACCTACTAACCTACCCCTACTGCACAATCCTTGCTGAAGAATGGCTCTGAATGAGTTCAAAATACTCCAGCCTTGCTCACACAATCCTCATTGGCATCTCCACTGAGTGTTGGATGCAATCAATGCATCACTATAGTCACAACTGATAGTCACAATTGCTCTTTCACCTATCTCTCCACTGGTCTCCACTGAAACTTCCATGCATTTTAGTTAACTGATGTATTCTTCAGTTGATTAATGATTTATTATTTGTGAATTAATTAACTAGTTAATTCACTCCACTCTCACTAGTGTATCAATCAGTTAGACTAGATACAACTAGCTCAACCGAGTCTAACTGAGTTAAACTAAATACAACTCCACCAACTACTTCTCCAACTCCACCAAACTCTGTCACATGAGTTCTAACTGAAGTCCTCCATGCAATAGCTCCAGTAAACCCTCAGTAATAGCGTAATTCCTTCTGTCAGTTGATGTTCCACATCTATGCACTTAACTAAAGTGCTCCAAGAGAATAAGATAATGTTTAGAGTCCAAAAATTATTAAGAGCTAATAATATTCGACATATCTATTTTTAGACTGGCAATCTAAAAATAGACTCTGCCCAGTATGTCTTAAAATAGAAGTCCATCTATTTTTCCAACTTGACCAACCATCCACAAATAGCATCCTGCAACTCATAGAATATGATCGACATGTCTAAAAATATACTTTGCGCCAAAAATAGCCTGCGGGCCCACTTAGTGAAGGCGACTCTTTACACTAAGCTCATCATCTTGTTGAATCTCAACATTTTTTGTGCGGAATTATGAATTACGGATAAATCATTCTTCCCTAAACAGGTGTTAATCTAGAACAACAAGTCAAATACTTTACAACTATCTTTCCTAACTATAAATAGACACACAGAATGAAATAAGAAACCTACTTGGTGTCCAAGCGCTTCCAAAGTCTCCTTCTGTCGCTTTTGCTGTAACTTCAAATTCCAGCCGACTGTGCAAAATATTTCTTGCAAGAATGAACACTAAATAGCAATATATAGCAATAATACAAATGTCTATTCAATTTATTTAGCTAAATAAATAAAGCATAAACCATATACATCAACTAAGAAATCATGATATTGAAAATCAAAGCTTATACAGATGCATATAGGGAAAAATAAGCAGTAATCCTTATTGATGATAGAAGGGGAGGTTACAACCCAGTGATTGATTTAGTGTCACCATATCCAGCAGCATCCCAGCCTCATCACAATGCAGATATCTCCAGCAATATGTCACTCAAATCAATCTCCTCAATTGAAATTCCACCAGCATTTCTCTACACAAATTCTTCCTTCTCAAACACTAAGATCTGTGCTCAATTTATAGAGAAGCTGAAGGTATTTTTACAATCAATGAATTTCCAATAATAGGCAAGACATGTTCCCAATATTGTAGATGTCGAATGGACACATGGATTCAAAGTTTGACACATGTGAACTCTTCTAGAAGGCACTGGCCAAGTGGAGATTCCAAAACAATGAGAATTTCGCTCCCAATGTGACCAACGCACCCACGGATGTCGGGAAGTGCTTTTCAAAGCAACCTTGCATAGGGCTACCTGCATATGCAACACACTTAGTCCCTTTAGAGGTAGCGTTGATGAGCTCTTATATGATATATTATAAACTTCAAACTTTGGAAACCTTTGCAAATGAAAGTATTTGATTAATTTATCTTGTTCTTTGTCTTAGGGCATGTAGAAACTGAAATTTTAGGGGATGATAGACCCTATACATTGCTCCTGGAGATGATTCCCATTTAACCAGGTCATTGGGAATGATGCCCAAATTGACCTATAACACAAGACTATGTCATTTTTTGTTGTGACTGTGAGAGGTGCAGTTGGGTTCCGCACGAGGAATTTCCTTTTCTCTTGCCTAATCTTGTGTGTGAACTGGTCGTAGTTCAGCCTTGTCATATCCAAGACCTCATCTTCCTGCTCCTCCTAGGTTCCAAGGTCTGAGAGAGGAAAACGCACACTCGTCATAAGGGTTTTCTAAGGTACATCAATGTGTGGCAGCTCTGTCTGTTCCCCTGTATCTAGGGGTGGTGTCTTGCTTAGGTTTTAGATCAACATGCGACCTTGCGACTTTGCGACCTAGGGGTCGCAAGGTCGCATGGTCACAACTTTTTTTGGTTTAATAAGTTTTGCGACTATGCGATTGGTAGTTAAAAGAATAGATCTGGATCAAACTCCATCTTTACCGAAAGGTCAGGGGCTCAGAAATTTTAAATGGGAAAAAATTTTGGAGGGTGTTGTAGCAGCTACAATAGTTCCATAGAATGCGATGTAGTCGAGGAGGCAGCAGAGGCACACCCTCCCACACCCCCACCCCTAGCTCCTCTGCGCGCACCCTGTCCCTCTCTATAGCCCTTGCAGACTTGGAGATTCTTGACCCTCTCTCTGACTCCCAAACGCTTTCTACCCAGCTCCTAGTTCACCTCCCAGATGAGCAGCAACACGACATTGGCTCCAAAGGCATGAAAAGGCCTCGCAAGTCAACAATATCATGCTTCTCTTCCCCTCTGACCCGAAAATATGTTGTACTCCCTGTTAAAAACTTGAAGGATGACTTAGACAGTGCTTAGAGCTTCCCTTTAGATGTCACTCAGAAAAAATAAGCAGTTGCAGACAGCATGGCTCGCATAGCTATGGCCAAGAAGACTAAGATGGTATCCTCTTCAACTCCGAAGCCAAACCCCAAGTTCACAAAAGAGGACATAGAGACCATGTCTGACTATGGTTGCTTCGTGATTGAAGAATCAGTAGTTGCAGCTCCTTGGCCCTATTTTATCTCATTTTACATAGGCTCATATATGGTTTTTAAGCTTATTTTTTCTTCTTCCTGCAAACTATGTTACTCTTGAACACGTTAATGGTTGGTTTCCCCTTCAAGGGCAGCCCAATTTTTGACTTTTTGAACAGTCCTTATCGGACAGAGGTTTGCTAATCCAGCAACCACCTGTCCTGAAGCATGATTTGTATTTTTGTATATTTTAATAGAAATTATGCTAATTTAGAATAAAAAAACATGCAGCACGTTCATATTCTTTATGTTAAAATTTACTACACTAGTGGTTCAAGTAAAATCCCCATATTAGATATTTCAGTATTTTGGCATTATGTCATCAATAAACACAATGAGAAAAGTACAACAAAATTTAAATGAATACCTAGTTATACCTACTCATTAATCACTTCAGGACGTTGTATGGAGCTTAGTTTTCAAGCTCCTTGCATTTTTCCAACTCATTGAAACCAACTAGTATTTCTCCCAACATTTTCTTTTAACATAACGTAACAAAGAATCATCAACCTTAACTTTAATTGAGTGCCTTGAGTTATCTAAGAGATTCTTCAACATTGTGCATGCAAAAAAATTACTTGCTCACCCTTGTTGCAAAATTTTGTTGTTCTGATGATGCAAACTCCTTTAGAATAGGAAATAATTATTTTGTTTGATAGAAGACACCAGAAATTCTGAAATCACCAATGACATTGAAAAAAAAACACACACACACACACAAAAATATAAAAACATAATAACACTATATATATATATATATATATATATATATATATATATATATATATATATATATATATATATATATATATATATACATTAAAAAATAAAAATAAAACATGACCAAAACAATCAAATATAAAAAGAAGACAAAAAAAACCAAACATAAAAAATATTTTAAAAAACTAAATAACTTATAAAAAACTAAAAATTAAAAATTAAAAAATAGAAATAAAAAGAAATAGAAAATATTTTTAAAAAAATTTAAAAAAAAAAAAACAAATATTAAAAAATTAACCAAAAAACAAATATATATATATATATATATATATATATATATATATATATATATATATATGATTAGATAATTAAAAAAAATAAACAAAATAAAAAACATTAAAATAGAATTAAAAATTAATCAAAACATTAAACATTAAAAAAATAATAATAAAAAAATAAAAAATAAAATAAAACAATTTAATAATATATATATATAATACATTTTAAAAAATAAAATTATAAAAAATCAAAAATCAAAAATTTTAAAAAATAAATAAAAACCTGAAGCTCCTCACGCCAGGTTGGGAAAATGGCCTTGCTCTGTCGAGAACCCAAAAGGTTTTCGTTTTTTTTTTATGTTTTTTTATTTTTTTTATTTTTTTAATGCTTTTTTTAATGGTTTTTCCCTATTGGAAGTAGGGCTATGTTTAAATATCTAATGTATAAGAAGAAGCTTTACAACATGGAATCCAAGCAGCTTCCTAAAATTGCTTCTAACTTTAGTCAAAATCCCCACATTTGCCTCAAGCGTGGGTGGCTCAAGTATTGGGGGATAAATGAGGAGATCACCCTCGGAAGCAAAGATAATGTCAAAGACACTATCACTTCCAAATTTAAGGATAAATTATGGGACAATAAAGAGTTGGAGGGTAAAAGGAAGCTAAGATATTATAAGGAGGTGATCAACCCCACCCTTGAGAACCTTAATTATCTTTATATTTTGACCGGCTCAAATAAAAATATGAACATGGCTAAGATTAGAACTAATTCTCATGAGCTTCGAAGTGAAACCGAGAGGTGGTCTACTCCCAAGACTCCCTGGGATGATAGAATTTGTAAGCTTTGTGATACTAAGAGAGTGGAGGATGAAAAGCACTTTCTTTTAAATTTCCCAACCCTCATTCACATGCGCTCTCAATTCTCTAACATATATCACACTTTCAATCTTCTTGACTTATTAAGTCAACCCAACTATAGTGATCTCAGTGTGCTTCTTTCCCTTCTTTTTGAGTAGAGAAATAAGATCCTAAAATATTACAACTAGATTCTCATTCTTAAGGTCCGATAGACCACTTCGATCTTAGTGATCATTAATCATCATCATCATTTTAAGGGTTTTTTTCAATTTATTTTTTTATTGATTATTTTTAATTTAAAAATAAAAAAATTTAAAATAATAATAATTTATAAAAAAATTAAATTTAAAAAAAAAAAAAAAAAGAAAGAAAGAAAGAAAGAAAGAAAGAGAAGAAGAAGAAGATGTTTTTTTTTAATGTTTAAAAAAACAAATTTAATTTTTTCATTTTTTTATGTTTAATATTTTTAATTTTATTTTAATGTATTAGTTATTTTATAATTTTTTATGTTTTTAATTTTCATTTTTAAGGATTTTTTTAATTTTATTGTTTTTTTTAATTGTATGTTTTAATTTTTTTAACATTTTGTTTTTGTTATTTTTACTTAAAATTTTATCTGAATCAATTTTTTATTTTTTTTATAACAAAAATGTCATATTTTTATATAAAATTCATAAAAAAAATCATAAATTTTGTTATTTTTCCAACTCTTTTTAATCAATTTTTTAATAAAAATCCTATTTAACATGTCATTTTTAGTGAAAAGATCATGAAATACATCTTTTTTTAATTATATCTATATGCATAATGTGTATTTTTGTCAAGTGTTTAAAATCATTATTTTGTTATGACAATTATTTTATGTGTATTGAAGTATTATATATATATATATATATATATATATCTCAAAATATTGATGTTATTATATGTTTAAACTTTGAAAAAAAAAAAGATTATAAATAAACATTACAAAGAAAAAACAAAAATACATGTTTGGAAAACCATTAAAACACAAAAAAATATTAGGATGAAAAACAAGAAGAGAAATATAAGACAACTTGAAAAATGGTTAAATAATCAACATTTAAAAAAAAATTGTCCATACTTAGGACATAAGAAAAATTAAAATGTCAAAAATATGTCTTAAAAAAATTGTTGATGCTTTCCAAAATCCACATGAAAATCACCAACATCTAAATATATATATATATATCTACACTTAATACATTAGAAAATTTATAGTGGCAAAATAAACCCTCTAAAAAAGTGGGGTTGATGTTCCATCAACGCTTTTCAAAATGAGCATGAAAATCACTAACATTAAAAGAAAAAAGAAAAAAAAAGAGTTCATACTTGATATATAAGAAAAATTAAAAGTGTCCAAAATATGCTCCAAAAAAAAGGTGTATTCTGAATCAGCACTTTTTAAAATCAGATGACTTTTTGCTACCTCAAAAAAATGAGAACTCGATACAGTTCTTGTTTGATAATTTACTTTGTTTATGATGAATATTGAAATACACTTACAATTTTTGCAACCGGTGATTTAGCTTCAGAGCATTGATCTCTCCTTAGTATAACTTAATATCAACCATGCGCTTCCATTTTGAATAGGGATTGTGATTGATTCATAGCGCTCAAACTGGGTTCATCTTTTTAAAGTCCTTTCTTTGACTAGTTTTATGTTTCTTCGTGATCTCTTGGTTTCCCCTCTGATTTGTCCTCTACATTAGAACCCTCATCTTCTTCAAATATCCCAAAATTATTGCTCAGTGTCATCATCATGAGGAAATTTACATTACGATTTATATCAACAACTTGTTGTTCCAGTCGTGAAAACCTCTCCTTTGTGGGATCATGAGGATTATTCATAGATTCGTTGGCCATTATTAGGGTTTTATGACTTTTGGCCCATTCAATCTAGATCTCATAAAAATATCCATAATATACCCAAATAATCATGCTCTGATACCAATATGATCCATAAATTTCCATGGATATTCCACTGGATAGTTCAACACAACATATCTGATAAAATTATATTTGAAATCTAAAATTCTAGACTATTACAGTTCTATTTCTATTTAGATTCATTGATCTATAGATTATTGTTAATAGTGTATGCATGTGAATTAAAATTATGCAAAAAAAAAAAGAGCAGTGAATCTCACACACACATTTGACACAAGATATGACTTGGGAAACTCTTTCGAGAGAAAGACCCAGTTGTAAGGTGAGACCACTCTGCTCTCTTTCTCTTAAAATAAAACTCTGCAAGTACAAAGAAGTATAGTTTGTGATCTAAGAGCTACTACAATGCACAAATCTTCTTTGTGTGCTCCATCTCCTATCCTTCTAGGTTATTTTTTCTCAACTATGGAACAAATGCACTCGAAAGAATGGAACTCATTTTCCTCCTAGTGGCTCGATTATAACACAACCCAATAGACTATTATTAGTGGTTTGAATACCCCAACTCTTAACTAGAGTTGCAATATAGACACTTCTAGAGTCTTCTGCATCATAATCACATGGCTAGTCCATTTTTCATGAGTAATGGGAGCTGACGTGGCATCATCTTGAATTATGATGGTGAAAACAGGAAGGTCAACTTCTAAGTGGCATATCTTTCACATAGGACTCCGATTAATGAGATTCCTGCGTAGTTGGAAAGTTTTATGTATGTAGAATAAGAAAAAAATGTGTCGCACGACTCTGTCAAAGTTTTACCCCCAAAAAACATCGTTTGATGCCTCAAAACTCTTTTGGAAAGTTTCAAACCCCATTTTCTCAAACTAGGTCCCATTGATAAAAATGGTCATGTGAGCTGATTCCTCCACTTTTCTACTCTGAAAGCATCAAAATGGATGACAATCTATATAATGATCCAATCTGAATTGAAGGCAGAGTTAACTTTATTTTTATTTTATTCTGAACGAGAAAAAATATTTACAGTACATTACAACATTTCTAACATAATAGATTGGCAAGTGCCTCTCGACAAAATGACAACATTGTTAAGGCACTCAACATTTATTAGTTCAAACCTTTATTAACTCATATACCATATGTGGAACTATATAGATACAAGAAATTATAATTATAGTAGTCAATAAACTCAATATGACAAAAGTCCAACACAATTACCAATTCATAAAATAATAATTATAATAATTACATAAATAAATATATTATCATAAAATTAATTATATCAATTTATTTATTTATTATTAATTATATTATAGTGTATTAAATAAAAATATTTTTGTTCATTATTAATCATATTATAGTGTATTAAAAGAATATTTTTATGGTTGTTGATTCAAACCCATACTAACTCATATAGTGTGTGAGACAATATATGGATACACGGGGAAATTATAGTGGTAATAATATAATAAAAACCCAACCTTATTATTGATAATTAATTCAACATATTATAAAAATTAATTATAATAATTATTAAATAAATAAATATATTGATGAAGAGATCTTTAGATTATCCATAGTATGATTAAACAATGGTCGACGTTTCGAATCCCAATGGGGATCCATCTTCAGGATGATATGTTGAATGAAAATTAGTCCTCTGCATCATTCTTTCACTTTTCATTCAACATCTCTTCTTGAAAATGGATCTCCGTTGGAATTCGAAACGTCAACCATTGTTTGATAAAATTATGAATAATCCGAAAAATCTCTTGATCAAACAATAACCACAGAAGCTTGAAAGCCATAAATAAATATATTATCATAAAATTCATCACATCAAATTACTTATTCATTATTTATTATATTATATTATAATTAAATTCAGTTATCCATTATCAATTATATTAATATTTATAAATTTAATTTATTTCGTATTATTTATATTAATATTTATAAAAATACGTAAATTATTCAGGATAGATATTTTCTCATATATAAATTACATTACAGTTTTTTATTTGTTCCGAGCCTCATTCAACGCAGTTTCTTAAATTATCCGAACCCTCAAAACACACAAAAGGTAAACAATACAATTTTCAAAGTTTAAAGATAATCTGAGGGAAAGAAAAAAACACATCAATCCACTTGTTCCACGACGGCCATAAAAATATTTGAGAATATAAAAGCCACCAAGATTATTAACGAAAATATCATTTGATGTTTGCGGGCTACCCTCAATTAATTATAATTATAGTGTTATTCATTAAGGCTGGCTAATATAACATTAATACATTATTCTTTGTTAAACATATATATATATATGAAAAAATAAAGTTTTTTTTCCTGATTTTTAAAATATTATTGTTTTTAATCAAAAAAATACAAGATGTGGAGTAGTTGATTTGTGATTTAAAGCTCTCCAATCCAGCATGGTAGAGATGTTGGAATGTCTTGTTTATGTTAAACATTTTCACTCAATCAAATTACATAAAAATAAAAATTGAAATTAAATTAGAGGTGTGAAGTTGTTTACTTGTAAGCTCATGAGAGAGAGGAATATTGGTGGATCGCATCCTTAAGGAGGTGTGGACCTTGGTACCAAAGCACTTTACTAGAGGTAGGGTAGATAGATATCTATTCAGATCATTAATTATTGGAAATGAATGATTGATCTCCAATGATTCATGCTTCCCTACTTTCCTTTCAAAATAAAATTAAATTTAAAAAATAATAATTACAATTATTAATCAAATATTTTCAGTCGATCAAATTACATAAAAAATAAATTAAATTAAAAATAAATATAATTTATAATTTATAATTGAACCAATATTCTAGATATACTAAGTGTGGAAAGGGATCAAATCTCTTGATGGAATAAACTCTTTTAGAGTGAAAATAGATTTGATCCTTCTCACCCTTTGGTAGATCTAAAGTTAAGATAAATCTAGGTTGGTGGGGTAAGGGTAAAGGGCATTGAGAGGTTTTTCATTGATGTTAAAACAAGGGCCCTTAATAAATTACATGTCTCATGAATCTTCTTGAAGTAACCCTTGAAATGTTTAGACATTTTTGTAAAGCATTGTGCATCTTCACTGCAACTCAAGATCACCCATCGCCAGAAGACTCCTAGCTTTGGAGGGTCCGAAGAGAAGAAAGATATGTGGCACAAAAATGTTAAAAGTGTACCTGAAACTGCTTTGACGATTGAACGAGATCCAATTATTACCTATAATATAGAAATCGCAGCCAATACTTCAGAGCTAGTAGAAAAGTTTGAGTCTTTGCAATTGGCATGTAATGTTGAAGGTTATGAAGAAACAAAAATAAATACAGATGGGGAATGAAATAGCAATCAAAGAAAATACACATGAAGAAACGGAGTGTTGATGAAATGTTAAACATGGACACAAGAAGATTCTATTCAATTTACATGGCACTCAAGAATCTGGTTCGAGTCTATAATCTCAAACACACACTCAAATGCCACAACATTTCTACTTTGCAAAGTGGAATAAACACAACAATGAATCAACTAGTACACAAGATGCAATTTTTAACCCAAATTTGTTATATAACAAATCTTAATACAACAATCTTAGGGATCTCATACCAAGGATCATGGCCCTTATAATCATACATGATACAAGACAATAACTAGGGATTGGTATCAACAAACTATGATGACCAATCTACCATGAACAAAGTACAATTGACCTACTTGCTGAGGTTGTGCGCTCTGCAACTCTTTTTAGTCCACATACCTTGAACACATATGGTGGTCCTTTGTCTTCCCTTTGTCTTCCCTTCTGCAGCTCCATAATATGCCACTATCAATGAAAACTTCTCCTTTAGGTCACTGAATGTTGTCCCAATCAATCTACCCACTAGCTTCTCCCTCCTTCAAAGACACCAGCACATAGGATCTTCCACAACATTTCCCACTTCTGCCACACTGTTTCTCCCAAACCTTACTGCTTTGGAGGTTGCTCACTTCACTAAAGATTACCTTTGCAACTCATTGAACTAGGGATAAACAACTAGCCCTTTTTTCTACCCTTTCTTCCTTCAAAATTCAGTCATTATGGCTCCACAAGACCTTCCCACTAAAAGTGAAAAATCTGCCTATTTTTCCGTTGTACTAGGGCTACAAAACTCGCTCTCTAAAAACCCTCCACTTGTACACAAGTTGCTCCAAATTTTGTCCCAAACTGGACCTCACCACATAATAATGCATAAACTTGGAAGAAAAAGACAACATACCTCTTAAACGACGTCAATTTTTTCCTCCAGAGACTACATGGCCTATGCATACTCCTAAATATTTTCGGCACTAGTTAGGGCTACCTAACAGTCCATGTCATCCCTCCACTCTACTCCAAAACCTCCACAAAAATACACTAATCCTCCTCTACAATCCTTCCACCACTACGTTCTAACTCAGCCTACTATACATTGTTATTTCTAAGGTTTTTTACCTTCGTCCAACTCCCATCTAGGAATTTGGCCCTCCTGCACCACGCACAGAAAAATTTGGCCTGATGAATAGATAATTACACCACCAAAATAACCATGGAATTTCCCTCAACCTTAGCCACCAATATTCCCAAACTTGTCCGATGTTCAATCATATGAAAGACACCAAATATTTTTCCTCCCTTCACTTGATAAGGCTCCTATAAACTGCAGTTGCTTCAGATATTTTTTTCCTATGATGTATTGTTGTTGTGGTGTGAGGTTCAAATGACTTGCCTCCTTTCTTATTTATATGTGCTCTATGTGCGACGACCACCCTCCAAAAGGCACCCATTCAAGTCAAGTCAACTTGTACATTATGACATTTAGCCCACAACATAAAATAAAAAATTATTTTCTCTCATTTGATCACGTCTTTTGTGGCTGCCTTAGTTTCCCCTTTCTCCATTGAGGGTGCCACACTTTAAACAATGCTCAAACCATCAAAAATATTATTGGTTTTGCATGTGTTTTTCACCCACAACTTTGGATGCAAAACCCACTACTTGAGTACTTCGCCCACAAAGTGCTTTTGTGGTGCCTACTCACACAAACCCAGTCCTGAGGGTTGTGGAGTACCTCTCAAGCTACATAAGTCAACACTCCCTCTTAGTGAGGGAGGTACATCTTGTTGAAAAGTGTAACTAGGTTCAGTCTTCATAATGACATGTGTTATTGTGATTTTATGTAATTGATGTAAATAAAATTATCATTGTAATGCATGTCTCATGGGTTTCTTGAGCGAGGAATTTTAGTTTTATTAATGGCTCCCATTGTGAGCCCTTAGGATTGGTCATAAATTCAAAATTATTCAATGTCATGTATGAAGGACCCTTCTTGGCCATGTTACATATTTGTATAAGTCATTAAAAGAGTCAAAAGACCCTCCAAGACAAGCACAAGCATCTCCTAGCAAGTCGGCCTTAAATAAAGTGATGAAACCTCTCAAAAATACACATCATCCTGGCTCATAGTAAATTCGGCTTATTATCATGGGCAACCACTATAAATAGGTAGCTTGACCTCATTTTAGAAGACATAATTTCAGTGATACAATTCGTTCAAGGTCTAAGATAAGGAGAAGGGAAAAGGGTCAATAACAGAAGCCTCATATCCAGTGAAGGGAAGGAATGGAAGGACGAAGTATTTTGGCATTTTTTCTTGGGTGAATTTACCTCGCACATGTGGCAAAAACTAGGGTTTATGCAGGCTGACATCAGCAAATATAAAAGCCACATGAAGGACCTCTCCACCATTAGTTTTGTTGGTCGAAGTTACAAGTGAAATATCTCAAGATCATTGAAGGAGAGACACACCAAGAAATACCATATCTCAGTCTACACATGTGTATATACATTTATTTCAGGCATCCAAAATTGCAAACCTGTGGAGGGAGATCGAAATCTTCAGGGTAGCCAAAAAGTGCAATGCAAGAAGAAGCTTTGACTAGTGTTGACCTAGTCAAAAAGAAGGAAGAAAAAGGAAGTATATTTGTGTCTTGGACTTGGAGTGGAAAATAGGTCAAGGGTCTTGGTGTTGGTATTCATCAATTGAATTCTCTATAAGAAGAAGAATTTTTTCGGGTTTTCCTCTCAAGTGGGAGATATTTTGTCCCTGGTTGATTGCCTATATTCTATGTCTCTTGTCTCTTTATTGTTTATGCATTGGTAGTTGTTTGATGAAGAATAACACTATAATAACATAAGGAAAATAGTATCATAATCTAAAAAGTGAAAATATTTCACAAGAAGTTATCTAACAAAGATAAATCACCTAATTCTTGATGCCCTAGATTTCTCAACATGGAATCAGAGTTAAGGTGATAAAGTCAAGAAAGGGCATCTTATCAAGGGGCACTCAAGGATCAAATCTCAAGGAAGGAATCAAAGTGAAGCATTAGAGGAAATTTCAGCCTAAAAGTTGCCTCCTAAGGAAAATAATAAAAAAAGAGTTGTGAATTTTGGAGGGAAAAGAATAAAACTACTTTTTTAATTGTATTTTTTTATTATCTCCTTATATTTTTACTCAAATTTCAAGTATAGACACTCATTGGATGCGGAATTAAGTTTTGCATCCAACGAGTACCCATTATGCATACTTTTGAGAAGACCCACATTGATTTAAAAAATAAATAAAAAATTGCATATACATTAAAAAAACGTGTTCAACACATTTTTTTAATGTATCTGCAATTTTTAGCAATGTGGGTCTTCTCGGAAGTATGCATAATGGGTACTCGTTGGATGCAGAATTTAATTCTACATCCAATGAGTGTCTACACTTGAAATTTGAGTAATCCTATGAGATAAGCCAAAAATATAATTAAAAGAAGTTGTTTTTTTTCTTTTCCCTCCAACATATTTACATGTGCCTCTTCTTAAATTTAAAGGATTTTGATTGGTTTACATATTATGACATGGAAATTATGTGAAAAAAATTCATGGGAACTTTTAGGATGAAATTTCCTATAATGATCATCTTGAAGTCAAATAAAGTCTACTCCAACAAGAATTCTTGGAATCCTCAAGGCATTTCAAGAGACCACAAAGGCCCTGCATCTACTCAAGTTGAAGAGATCTATGAATCAACGTACCTTGAAGCTTACTCATCCAATAAAATCACTTCAAGATCAAGATCACATCATCATCTTGAAGAAATTAAATTCCTTTGCTTAATCAAAGAAGCATTCCTGGGATCCACTCTCAATCAATTTGAAGTTGAAGTATTTTGAAGGCTATTCATCCAAAGGTAGTTCGTTGTCGTCTAAAAAGAGAAATCTCATTTTTATGGGAGCAAGGAATTAATTTGGAAGAAGATAATCCAAAAGGGAACTAATACATCTTTGTCAATCATCATCATCAAAGGGATCAAGTTGAAGATGTCATCTTCACTTGACAAGAAAATATCTTTTATTCTATAATCTAATCTAGTAAAATGACTTCATTTTGCAAGGAAATCTATAAGTTGGTTGGGTCTTCGAACTTCCTTGCATGAAAAAGGAGGATAGACATAGTCCTCGAAAAAAATGAAGTCATTGATCATGTCAATGATAAGGTCTCCAAACCATCGGAAGGTCAAGCACTATATGAATACATGGAAATGGATCTAAATGATAAAGAGATTCTTATGGAATATATCAAAGATACAACCATTCCCTAGCAAGGTCGGAGACATCCAAAGAGATATGTGATAAGCTGGTAGAACTATTCTCTAAAGGTGCGATAAGAAAGGTCATATCACTTATATCTGATCTATTAAAATTGAAAGTGTCAAAGGAGGAAGGGATATCTACATATATCTCAAAATCATCTCAAATAAGAACTCATATGAAAGATATAGGAGAGATGATATTTGATAAATAAATCGTCTCTGTTGTTCTAAATGCATTAATTGATGAACAAGGTAACCTTGTATCAAATGCCTGTAATGAGAAGAATGATATCTCATTCAACAACTTGTCGCTTCTATGCAAGATAGAAGAAGACAGGTTGAAATCAAAAAGTGATGAAGGACCAAGTGAAAGGGGTCAAACATTTATTATAAGTAAAGGGAAGTTCAGGAAGCATAGTTCTCAAGAAGACATGGCTAAGATTCAATGTTTTGGGTGTCAACAATATGGGCAGTACAAAAGAGATTTTCCTAATATCAAGAAGGACAATAACAAAAGAGGAAGAGAAGAAGTCCATATCACTGAAAAAAGTGGAGGAAGCTGAAAAGAATAAATCCAAGAAAGAGGAAGTAATATATCTCTACTATGGCTGAGATAGTCTTCCTCGCCTAAGTTTTTTTCCAGTTCCTAAGTATTTTGTTGTAAGATATGGTTATCATGATTCACTAATAAAAATGATGGGATGCATCATGGCATCATAGAAGCATTCAAAGCAAGAGATCGTGACATCATCATAGAGAAGCATGAAAGATGGCTTATGCATGGCAGTCAACTATGGAAGGATATAGCTCTTGGAAACCTCATTTGTAACATAGGTGGCACTTCTACAAAAAGAAATAAAATAAAGGTCATCTAGTAAAATTTTCATCATACATATGTCAAAAGGAAACATTTGTTGGATGGGGATACTCTAGATTCTCAAGATTCTTTGATGGAATATTCATCTAAAGGTTTACCGATAAAGAGGGGAAGCAAGTGTTTTATCAAGAATTCCAAACTTGTGGAATTCATGGGATAATGGTAGGATGACATAAGAGGTGAATAATATCAAGGGATTGAAGCTCTTTTCAATCAAGGAAGGTGTTG
Organism: Pinus albicaulis; assembly: GCA_034641835.2. Taxonomy (NCBI): domain Eukaryota; kingdom Viridiplantae; phylum Streptophyta; class Pinopsida; order Pinales; family Pinaceae; genus Pinus; species Pinus albicaulis. Next base: position 1,328,802,663 of record CM076577.1, on the reverse strand, counting down.
AAGGAAATTTGGATTACCTAAATAAAAATGAGGCATGTATGCTTACATTTTATATTGTAGAGTCATGGCATATGGTTGCAGGTAACATGGATCAATGCACTATCTTGATAGCATAATCAAAAGGAAGGATCTCCTCCCTCGAAGGGATGCGAGAATGCATCGGTCACACATTCACTAGATGAAATGAACATTATATGTCCTCATATGTAATCTAAGGTAGTTGACATTAATTGGAGGAATTATGATTGGAAATTCTTGGGAATGAAATGTGTGAATAAAAGAAGGAAGAGATCATGGGATATGCAACCATGAAAAAGGAAATCAACATCCAAAAGTCCAAGAGATCTGACTAGGATATCTCCAATAAAGATCTGTAGACCATGTTTAAGTCTGAAAAAAGAATGAGACCCTTGACAATATATATCTTTGGGAGATGTGTCAATATATATGTAGGATGTTTATACAAAGTAGAATATGTCATGATGAAATACTATCGCAAAGGTAATTTTGATTTAAGTGTTCATTTCTTATTTTTGAACAAATATTTGGATGGGCTTCTCTAGAGCTGCCAAGAGAAGATATATGGATATCTTCCACCTACACTGATGCCCATGTAGTAAGATGAAATATCCTTAAGTAAATGGCATGAAAAAAGGCATCATGGCATGAAGGAAGCCCATATATGAACTAATAGATCACTTTTCGATGATGAAATGACTGACTCATGGATAAAAGTGATGGATGGTTCATGCCCTATGACGAAGTCCCAATCATAATGACTCTTGAATAACAAAAATAATTTCATGGCATCATGAGGATGATTTCTTCAAGCAGGTGGTTGTCCCATCATCTCCAACTGAGGAGTTTTTGTAGGTCCCTAATTAAGAGGGATCCTTGAAACAAGTTTCTTACTTGGAAGAGACTTGGTAGCAAAAATTCCTAAGCGAGGAGGGAGCTTAGTTACATTCCTTTCGTAAGAATGAGTACATTTATTATTGTAATAGATATGTCCTCCCTAATTAAAAGGGATATATAGACACATCATTCTTGTCTTCACTTGGGAATACATAATGGAGGATTGGGTAAACATCTAGCATCTGATACTCTTTGAGGATGATTTAGTGCATCCAAGGTAAGAGTAGTCGTAGAGGACCGATATTATTTGAGGACTTGGAATCCAAGATAAGAATAGTCATGGTGGAACACACCCTGACAACCCAGATGGGGTATGTTCCGAGAGATACAATGGTATTCAAGGACTTGTTTTGTGACAATGTTGGTTGATATGATGCTAAATATATGGGTTACCAATCCGAATCTTCTTATGAGAATTATTCAGATTGAGAATGACCAACTACCATTATGAATACCTCCGTAGTTAAGAGGGAGTGTTTAAAATTGTAACTAGGTTCGGTCTTCATAATGACATGTGTAATTGTTATTTTATGTAATTGATGTAAATAAAATTATTATTGTAATTTTTGTCTCATGGGTTTCATGAGCACGAAATTTTATTTTTAGTACTGGCTCCCATTGTGAGCCCTTAATATTGTTCATAAAGTCAAATTGAGCCAATGTCATGTATGAAGGACCCTCCTTGGGCATGTTACATATGTGTGTAAGTCATTGAAAGAGTCGAAGGACCCTCCAATACAAGCACAAGCATCTCCTAGCAAGTCGACCTTAAATAAAGTGATGAAACCTCTCCAAAATACATGTTGTCCTAGCTCACTGTCAAGTCAGCCTATTATCATGGGCAACCACTATAAATAGGAAGCATGGCCTCATTTCAAAAGGAATAATTTCATTGATACAATTTGTTCAAGGTCTAAGATAAGGAGAAGTGTTAAGGGTCAAGAAGAGCAGTGTCATATCCAGCGAAGGGAAGGAATGGAAGGACGAATAATTTTGGCATTGTTTCTTGGGTGAATTTACCTCGCATGTGTGGCAGAAACTAGGGTTTATGCAGGTTGACATCAACACGTATAAAATCCAGATGAAGGACCTCTCCACCATCATTTTTTTTTTGTCATATTTACAAGTGAAAAATATAAAGGTCGGCGAAGGAGAGACATGAAAATAAAGACCATATCTCAGTCTACATGTGTGTCTATACAGTGATTTCAAGCAGCTGAAATTGCAAACCTGTGGAGGAAGACTGAAATCTTCAGGGTAGCCGAAAACTGCAGTGCAAGAAGAAGATTTGACTAGTGTTGACCTAGTCATGAAGAAGGAATAAAAAGGAATGACCTTTGTGTCTTGGTCTTGGAGTGGAAAATAGGTCAGGAGTCTTGGTCTTGGTATTCGTCAATTGAAGTCTCTATAAGAAGAAGAATTTTTTCAGGTTTTTCTTTCAAGTGGGAGAGGTTTTAGCCCTAGTTGATTGCCTATATTTTGTGTCTCTTTTATATTTATTGTTTATGCATTGGTAGATGTTTGATGAAGAACAACACCATAATAACATAAGGAAAATAATATCCTAATCTAAGAAGTAAAAATATTTCACAAGCAGTTATCTAACAAAGAGAAATCACCTAATTCTTGATGCCCTATATTTCTCAACACTTCCACCACTTATAAGTATCCCATCATCATCATCACTAATGGTGACACTAGCCCAACTCCTAGCATTCACCACTCCAACTTAGCCTGTAGAATGAAACACACTTGTCTTGGTAGTGTCTCTACCACAAGAAGCTTCTTGATTTCTCTTTTCCTGAAATGCTTTCTGGCCATCCCATGGTTCCTTCTTGTTAGTTGTAGAATCCCCCTTGCTCTCCATTAACCATGTGCTCTTCTTGGGTTTCACATTCACCCTCTGAATCTGCATACTCTCACTTGAAATTGGCTCCATTTGAGCCTCAAGAACCTACACCTTCTTTTTCTTCTCATGATCTACAGGTTTGCCTGTCATCCAGTATAGACCATGCTCCCTAACTCTGATCACTATTATAGGTCAATTTGGGCACCATTCCCAATTACCTGGTTAACTGGACATCATCTCCAGAACCAATGAATAGGGTCTATCATCCCCTATCATTTCATTTGCTACATGCCCTAAGACAAAGAACAAGACAAATCATCCATGACTTTCATTTGCAAAGGTTTCCAAGATTTGAATTTTATAATATATCATATGAGAGCTCACCAACGTTGCCTCTAAATGGATTAAGTGTGTTGCATATGCAAGTAACCCCACTCAAGGGCTCTCTTCAAAGCACTTTTCAACACTCAAGGGTTCGTTGGTCACATTGGGAGTGAAATTATCATTGTTCCGGAATCTCCACTTGGCCAGTGCCTTCTAGAAGAGTTCACATGTGTCAAACTTCGAATTCATGTGTCCATTTGATACCTCTGAGACTGGGAACATGTCTTTCCTATTATTAGAAATTCATTGATTGTAAAACTACCTTCAGCTCCTCTATAAATTGAGCACAGATCCTATGTTTGAAAAGGAATAATTTGAATAGAGAAATGTTGGTGGAATTTCAATTAAGGAATTGATTTGAGTGACATGTTGTTGGAGATATGTGCATTGTGATGAGGTTGGGATGTTAATGGAAAGGGTGACACTAAATCAACCACTGGGTTGTAACCTCCCCTTCTATCCATTAATAAAGATTGTTACTTACTTTCCCACATATGTATCTCTATAATCTTATGTCTTTCATATTATGAATTCTTATTTGATGCATATGGTTCTTGTTTTATATATTTAACTGAATAACTTGAATAGACATCTGTATTATTTCTATATTTTGTTGTTTAGTGTTCATCTTTGCAGGAAATATTTTGGCGATCTAGCTCAGATTTAAAGCTACAGCAAGAGTGACAAAAGAAGAATAGGAAGCGCTTGGACTCCAACTAAGTTCTTTGATATTTTCTATGTTTCTATTTACTTTTAGGAAAATTAGTTGCAAAGTCTTTAACATGTTGTTCTGGATGAGCACTACATCTAGGGAAGAATGTTCTATCTGTAATACATAATTCTGCATAAAAAATTGGCGACTCTACTGGGGATTTTACCCTTCATCCTTAGTGTATTTGTCTCTGATTTTCTCTGTTTATTCACCCAATAGCATTTACTTAGAAATATTAGGCTTTTTGAAATCAAAATTTGCATTAGAAGTGTGTTAAATAGTTGATTTTTCATTCTCTAACTGCGTTCAACGCACTGTTGAACAGGACACAGTGCTTTGCATAGCACTGTCTCCCTTCCAAGGGTGTGTTGCAAAGCATTGTCTCCCCTTAGAGACTATGTTGCCCTCTAGAATCAGCCAAATTCCATTGATTTTGTCATTTCATTTTCTTTCAGTTTGTTGTTTGTTGTGTTTGAAAGAGCCCGATACCTGAAATTGACCAGTGATCTTACCTACTCCTTCCTCCTTTGAAAGAAAAATTTGTTCAATGTTTATTTAAAGTGTTTTTCTTTATCATTGACGAATTAATTTCAAAGTATTTTCATTGCTGCATTAGATCCATTTTCTTTTGAAAAAGGAAATTTTCATTTAATTATTCATTTCCTGATAGGATAAATTGCTGTTAAATTCCTCATTTTTCCTCCAAAAGAGAAATAGTTGTTTAAATTCTTCATTTCTCAAAAGTAAAAGGCATTTGTTTTTACTGATTTGGTGCACTTAGTTTCTTTTCTGCATTCATAACATTAAAGAGACTGAAAATAAAAACCTACATTTTCATGTAGTGGATTGTGTTTTTTGCAAAAGGAACAATTAGGAAAGTTGGATTTTAGTTTGTGCTCTCAAATTGATTTCTATTTCCTTCTAGTAGCTAGGATTTTCATTCAAAAAACTAAAAGTGAAATATTTCTTATCATTTTAGTTTGCATTTTATAAATTTCCAATACATCATCGCGGTGAACCTTGAAAGGAAAATTGATAAACAAGATCATCTTAAAATTTATCACAATTTACCTAACATAGCATTGGAACCATAACAATAACATTTAGAAGGTCTAGGCTAGAGATGTGTTCCGGCATCGTAAAACACAGCGCTTGTCATTAATTTTCTGCGATACATTCTGATTTTGATACCTCACTCCACATACATAAGTATATTGTAGCTCATCTACATACTTTCGGGTATATCGGGCGATGTTACAGTACGAAAAGTATAAAGGGGTGCTCTCACTGTGCGGTTTCGCATCAGACAGCGCTAATACAAACTTGGGCCTCCATGTACCTTCAGGTATATTTGGGAGGACAAATTTAGGTTGTTATCCATCCATAGTGAACTGAGTCATCTACCTTGTAAATTTTGATACACCGAACACAGCATTTGGGGAGATTGCCTGCCCGTACTTCTTGGTTTGCCAGGAGGTATTCTGCAGTTCACAGTTTCTTGGTAAACCTTTTTGCCTAGAAATACCCTTTTATTTTGTTTATTTATTTTTGGTTAAAATAAATCATTAATCGTGGAAGAAAAAACTCCTTTCCCCCGTCATTCGCGTAGATTAGCATTGAAATCACCTTTACCACCATAAGTTACTCTTGGTCGGCGAAGGCGACAACACTCTACCGAATCAAGTACTATTCGTACCTCTGGTGAAACATCATCTTCCCATATACCAGAGTTAGCTCAAGTTGTTTCTACACATCCCGGTTCATCTACTGTTATCAAAATGGAGTCATCACAGCTACCCGTGGTCACTATCCATCTAATTAGTGAGACCATACCTTCTGGACTCGACGTTGTTCAACCATAAATTGATCTAGATCTTATCTCCTTTTTTCCATAACATCTGAATCCTGAATTCAAACAACCGAAATTTGTTCCTGCTTTGTTCATCCCACAAATTTTTGTAGCCATTGAAACTCCCATATCACACAGTCAACCACCTGAAATATACTTTGGGCCTGACGGTGAAATACTTTCACCTGGTTTAATTTCGATTGAAGAAATCCCACAAGATGAGACACCTTTAACTCCAACCCATTTTGGGGAGGACCTTACCTGTATGAGTCATTTCCTCAATCACCACCATCTGCTTTTATTGATCATGTTCCTATTCAAAGTCCCTTCAATCCAAAAGGGTATACATTTGGTCAAGTAACCATGCTTGAACCAACATCTTCGGTTGGGCCATATATTCCAATTACGTCAGCACCTGCCCTAGCTACGTCGTCGATGTTTACAACTTCACCAGTGTCATATTTTCATGGTGGCCCTATGGTCCCATCAAGTTACAAATCTTTATCTGGAATTTTATTTGGTGCATCTTCAAATCCATGGACTTTACCAATTTCATCGTCTAGTATTATAACTGGTAAACCTATAGTGAGTATTGAACGACTTGATTCTTTATACACATCATCAGGGAAATATCAAGCTGCTCCTTATGGTTATATTCCATCAAGTACCATATCAACTGGACTCTCAGCATCTGGAGAGCAACATTTTCCATCTTATTATCCTCCTGATGTTGGGGGCAACCTTTGGTCACCCACTATGACAGTACTCTGTCACTTTTTGGTCATCCTAATGTCAAAATGAATGTTTGTCAATGGCAGCCCACACTGCCTTTTCAACCATAAACGACTGTACACTGGTATCAACCAGTTGAACCTGTTACACCCACATCATTTCCACTTGTTAATACATCTTTTCCCTTGTTACAGAATCCAAATTTTGTACAACAAACTTTTCAAGCGGGTCCTTCAACTCAATACCCTCAAATATTGGGTCCACAAACCCCAAATCCTTTGGTTAATTTACAAAAACCTGTATCCAGAATCATTTATTCACAAGATGGCTTACCATTTTATGGGATGTCATAGCCACAACCTAGTTATACCTATCAACCGAATCCAAATTATTCTAATCTAGGTTATAACATTGGTGGACAGAACCCTTGGGAGCCTCAGGTGCAAATACCTCAAACTTCATTTCAACAAGTATCATATCCAGGTTTTGGTCAACAGAATCCTCAAGCGTTTTCTTATCAAAACAACCCCTATCTGGGTTACCAGCTGCAAATTCCTTATGCTCGTGCTCAAAGGCCTTTTTCTCAAGAAATTCCATCATACCCTGGCTATGCTCAACTTGACCTTAATAGATAGTTTACTTTTTTTGCAACTTTAGAGTTACCAGATTTAAATCGAATAACCAATGATCCAATAAACTATGCTCCTTGGTGGTCGGTGATCCCTCAAAAATTACCCTTGGATATTCCTAAGTTCAATGGAAACCCTGGGGAAGACTCGTCGAGTCACATGACTTATCATTTATGGTGTTCATAAAATTCCCTAAATTATGATTCTATTCGACTACGTATTTTTTAGCGTACACTCATGGGTCCAGATGCAAAATGATATATTGAGATACCTAGAGGTTATTTTGATAATTTCACTGCCCTAGCTGTAGTCTTTCTGAATCACTCCCAGTTACCCATACGATATGAAACTGGAACGAAACTCTTGACCAATTTCAAACAGACTAATGCTACTCACATATCGGAATGGCGTCATCGTCATAGAATGGTTAAGACATTTGTTCAAAATCAGCTTCTTGCTGAGTGGTTCATTAAGTCCTTGTTACCATCTACAACTGAGGATGTGGCTAAGGGTGGCATCGTCACAGAAGAACAGGTTATTTCTCATGCCCAATATTTAGATTTGATTTATACTCAGTCTGGCACGCTCTATGAAAAAATTCCTAACGCGCTGAGATCTAATTTTGTTGTTCCTCCTCAATTAAAGGACTCTCATGCTGGAGATGGCTTGATTGGAACTGCAAGCACACATCATACTACTGCATCTGATCTTGCACCTTCTTCCAAAATTAATGACGTGTCGTTTGACAAGGGAAAAAGTGACAAGCAACCCAGAAGTAAGAAAAAGGGGAAATATAAGAAAAATAAAACTTCTAACCTGCAGGAAAGATCATCCGATCAATCGTCTAGACCTAGGAAACCTCGTTATCCATGCATAATCTGTAATGAGGAACACATTGTTCGGATTGTCCTCGCTGCGCTGAAGTCTCAAAAATCATTAAGACTTCCAATGCATCAGCTGTATTGACAGATCCGTTTCCAAATCCAGACACAAATTTGGTTGCTATCGATCCGGCTTCTAGTTCTCAAGTACTTATGTTATCTGTCACAAAACCTTCGACAGATATTTTGGTGTCAACGTGTAATAAATATTATGGTAGTCAGGCCACTGATCAACCTACTACCTCGACTAAGAATCCGTCTACAAAATCGATACCGCCTATTGTTATTCCTGAATTGACAATTAAGCCACCAAATGGAGTAATTCACAAATCGACATATAATCTTCGAGCAAGGGCTGCTCAAAATTATAATATATTTGAAGATTTGGCTCAATCCCCTTCAGCTATGTCTACTCTTGAGGTATTACAAAATTATCCCTCCCAAAAACAGGCTTTATTGTCAGCTATTGGTGGAATTGATCCGACTGATTCTAATTTTGTCGTCTTTAATCATACGAGCTATGTGCCGCAAATACCAACAGAATTGGCATTTTCCATACAAGTAAATGTTCTCAATCACCTTTTTCATCGTACTATTATTGATGAGGGAGCATCTACATGCATTATGTCTCTAAATTTTTGGAATTCACTTGGCTCGCCGCACTTATCTCAATCATCAAGGACATTGAAGGCTTTCGATGGACGTACATATAAACCTTGCGGTATTATTAATAACCTACATGTTGAAATAGGGGGAAAAATAGTGAATGTTGATGTCGAGGTTGTTGACGGACCCCTTGACTATAATATTCTACTTGGAAGGCCATGGGTATATGCAATGACTGCAATTGTTTCTACATATTTTATAATGATTGTCTTTCCATGTAAAGGTACAATTACAGTCATCAATCAGCTATCCTTCTTTGCCTCTACTTCGCAAGTAACTGGAAGTGTTTCTTTTGTTCGCGCACCCCAACTAGAACTTCAGAATATTGGTGTAGGACTCTTAAAGGATTCCACTCTTATGGGAACCTTTGCATTATCGCCGCCCGCGACGTCGGCAGAAATTGCAAGTATAGAGACCCGCTACATGATCTCTTCCACTCCATCTGGCTTAAGGGAGAGTACGAATGATTCTAAAAATTTTTACGTTGGATGAGTTTCTACCACCCAGCCCTATTGAGTTGGCATAGCAATCAATTTATCTGGCTTGGGCGGCAAATCCAAAATCAGCATCGCCGGTTGTTTGGGTTGATCGTTCCTTAGATTTTGGTACTCCATTTGATCCATTTTCCTCAATTTTCTTAATAGATGAGAATATTTTGGAAACCATGATGTTAGAAGAAGGACCATGGGAATATTATCATCATCATTCCCATCTTCCTGATTATGAAGAAAATCATCTTAGTGAACTACATCACCCATCAATCAAAAATTTATTTTTGAATTCTTTACCTATTAATGCAATCGATTCTGAGAGAAACCTATCAAATATTGAAGAAACCATTTCTATCGATATTTCGACCAAACCTAGCGTTGTAGAAAATATTCATGTTAGTGTGTCTTGTTCTCCATCAAAACTCGAAACATATCGCTCTCTATTTCGTGAATTTTGTGATGTATTTGCTTGGTCTTAAGAGGAAATGCCAGGCATAGATACTAGTATTTTTTAACACACTATTATTATGTATCCTGATTTCAAACCGGTGCGTCAATGGCTTCATCCTATTCATCCAAAGAAATTCGTTGCCATCAAAGCAGAAGTTGAAAAACTTTTGTGTGCTGGTTTCATTTACCTTATTCCTCTAACTGAATGGGTTTCCAATATCGTTCCTGTTATGAAAAAACAAGGAACCATTAGAGTGTGTGTCGATTATCGACACGTCAACATTGCTTGTCCAAAAGACAACTATCCAACTCCCTTTATCGACCAGATTATTGATTATTATGCTGGATGTAAAATATTCTCGTTCATGGATGGATTTTCTAGCCACAATCAAATCAATATCCACCCAGAGGATCAACATAAGGCAGCATTTATCTATCTCTGGGGCACATTCGATTATAGGAAACTACCGTTTGGTTTAAATAATGTTGGGGCAACTTTTCAGAGAGCAATGGATTATGCTTTCAATGACATCAAACACATTGTTCAACCTTATCTAGATGATATACCAACGCATTCACGAAATTGGACTGATCACCCAATGCATTTTAGAGCCATCTTCTTACACTGTCGACACTACAACATACGCCTCAATCCACATAAATGTGTGTTTTTTGTTGGTTCTAGTCGTTTGCTTGGATTCGTAGTCTCAAAAGAAGGAATTTGAATCGACCCATTGAAGGTTAAAGCCATTCTTGATTTGCCTGCACCATCAAATTTACTTTAGATACAGAAACTTCAAGCAAAGGCTAACTTCCTAAGAAGGTTCATTCCAAACTACGTCGAAATGGCTAAAGGATTTACTCGACTCTTGAAAAAGGGGGTTCCCTTCCATTCAGACCAAGTTGTGCAATCTTCCTTAGATGTTGTCAAGGATACTCTTGTTTGAGCATCATTAATGTATCCCCCTAATTATCAAAATGATTATTTTCTATACATCATCGTAGTTGAAACAACCATTCCTATGGTTTTGTTCCAAGTAGAAGATGGAATTGAACATTCGATCTGTTATTTGAGCTGTAATCTCAATGATACGGAAGTTAAGTATTCGTACGTAGAAAATATTTCCTTGGTAGCTGTTCAAGCTGTCCAAATATTTCGCCACTATATCCTGCTCCGAAAGACCACTGTCGTTTCGGATTGCAACCCCATCACTTATATCTTATCATGTCAATTACTGGGGGAAAATATTCAAAATGGATTGTCATTTTGCAGGAATTTGATTTGGAATTCATCTCAAAGTCAAAGAAGTCTTTAGTTTTGGCTGAGCTTCTTTGTGACCTTCCCTCTGATAGTACTGCAACTACGTCGAAACCATCAATTCCTGACGAGTCTCTGTTTCTGATCAGATCATCTAATCCTTGGTATTAAGATTTCATCATTTACCTCCAAACTCAAACTTTTCGATCTAATACCTCTCACTCTGAACAGCGACATATTCGATACCAAGCCAAAGATTATCTGATCATCGATGATACACTTTATCGTCATGGTGTCAATACCATTTTAAGGAGGTGCCTCACTCATGAGGAGGATGAAAAAGTTTTAAATGATTGTCATTCTGGGGCATGTGGTGGACATTTATCTAGATACGCTACAGTGCAGAATATAATCTGCGCTGGTTAATTTTGGCCTACCATATTTCGCGACTGCATCCTCACGATCAGAAGTTGTCATGCGTGCCAGATTTTTTTATCGTAAAATCCGCAAACCGAAAGTGCCAATGCATCATGTTGTCTCTGTGGGACCATTTTCGAAATGGGGTATTGACTTCATGACCTGTAACCCTCGTCCGTTTGGGGGGCATGGTTATATTATTGTCGCAGTCAACTAATTTACCAAATGGGCTGAAGTGATGCCTACATTCAACAACACAGGACAGACAGCTGCATTGTTTTTCTTTAATCATGTTATTGCAAGGTTTTGGGTACTACAGGATATAGTTACAGATCATGGGAAGCATTTTCGCAACCACATGATGATTGAATTAACTACCAAGTTAGGATTGTCACATGATAATTCTACTCCTTATTATCCACAATCAAATGGAAAAGTTGAGGCTATCAACAAGATTCTTAAATGTATCATTCAATGAATGATAGGAGATCGTAAAAGAAATTGGCATTTGATCTTGTACTCAGCCTTGTGGGCGTACCAAACCTCGGTGAGAAATGCAACCAGATTTTCTCCCTTTCAATTGATGTGTGGTCTAGAAGCTATCTTGCCAATCCAATGTGAAATATCTTCGTTAAAACTCGCAATCGACTTGTTACCTGACACCTCAGAAGAAGAAGCGCGTCTTTTTAACCTCATCCATATTGATGAAACGTGTCGTGAAGCCCAATTGGCCAACAAATCACATAAGAGACGTATAAAGGCGCAATAAAACAAAAATGTCCAGCCTCGCATTTTCTTAGAGGGCCACTTGGTCCTACTTTATGATCAAGAAGCTGATGTAATAGGTACATGAAAATTTGATCCATTATGGCATGGCCCCTATATTTTCAAAAGAGTTCTTGCTAAGGGTGCCTATGAGTTAGTTGATTACGATGGAATTTTGTTGGCGCAGCCCAGAAATGGGTTCTATATGAAACGTTACTATGCTTAATCATGAGCGTAGTAATTTTTTTTATTATATTGTATATATATGTTGTTGATTTGCATTCACTATCTTAGTTTGTTTTTAGAGTTTTCTTGACGTTAGTAATCCACTTTACATTTCATTGCAGATGCTTGAATCTTCGGAACCATTTGTTGGATATGTAGATGGTGCTAGTCGTAGTATGCAGAATCTATCCTATGTAGCATGGGCCATTTTCGCTCCGAACAGCGAGTTAGTGAGTTTTCAAGGGATTTGTATCGGTAGATCGAAAAACAATATCACTGAGTATAGCGCGTACTTCTCTGTGATGCAATTTCATTTGGTATTAACCACATCATCATAAGGTTAGACTCACAACTTGTGGTATTACAACTTACTAGCGTTTATACTGTTAGAAATCCAACACTGCATAGATTGTTTCTAAGAGTTCGACTTTTGGAAAGACACTTTGATTTTATTTAATATCAACACATTTCCAAAAATTTGAACACATTGACTGATTCTTTAGCTAATTAAGTTTTAGACATACATTTGCAACACATGTAAAGAAAACATTCACATCATTGAATAGGATTGCACAATAAACATATGAAAACACTAAAATCAAATAGATAGATAGTTATAGGTTTTTACAAAAAATTGTGCCCAAGACACATTGGTCATCTGACCTCGAAATGTATGAAAAATGTCAAAATTAAACTAGTGGTGCTCGTGGTAACATGCTATAGATCTATCTATCCTATGTAGTAACTGCATCCAACGGTTAGGAACACCTATAGTGTGATGCTGCAGTCGCATGGGTAACTCTTTAATCCGAAATCTCGAAGGTCAACCCCTCTATGTGCTTCCAAAGCTCAGTCAGAGTCTTAGCCATATCAAGATCCTGAAGGACTTCTCTCCCGACATCCCTCTCTGTTGGCTCATATGTTACACCCTCAGGTTCCTCCACCGGTTGAACTCGACCAACATCTGCATTACATCAAACATTTATTTTAGTCTTGGGAAAACATAAAAAATAAAAAAACATTGTATAAACCTTAGGAAAATCAAAAACATAATCAAAAAATTCTTACCCATTGCACCCCACTCAGCAACTTCTAGTAAAGCTAAATTTGGATCTCCTTGGAAATCAACGCCTGCATATGCATACTCATCGATGGTGAAAATCTATCGCCGAAACCAGGCGAAGAACGCAGTCGAGAACACAATGGTCGATTGGTCTGAATGCCTAGCCATTAGTTCTAACCATATCTGCATCCTTGGATCTCTAGGATTAGAATCCAGTGTCATATGCTATGGCCGCATTAGTAGAATCCCTTCTAAAGAAAACGATATGAGGATCGAACCATAACTAAAGTTCTTCTTTCTTCCTCCCTTTTCTTTTTTCAGTTGTTCTTTTATCTAAGAAAGTACAACTTCAGACCAATTGAAGACTTTTGGCTCCATACACTCTAGCACGTACTACATATACGATCTATTCGCTACATGTAGTGTAACGGTACCAGCAAGTTTTGCGATCATGAAAAGGATAGTTCTCGAAAAAAAATATTTAACATCCAGGATGTTTTTCTTTCCATCTTTGCTTGGCTCTGCCCCTGGATAACAATGTTGCAAAACATAATCTCTCACAGTCTCTCCTCCAACAATAGACCCTGAGAGAGAAATAGGAAAGCCTCTCCTCGACAAACCTGTAAGAAAGTATACATCCTCTACTGTTATGGGAAAAACTTGGTTCTTAATATGAAATGCCTTGATATCTGTATCTCATGCTCGAACTAATAACTCCAAGAGTTTTATTTGTTGCCTCATCCCTGACAATCGAAATTACTTTAATAGTCCACAATCTCTTAGGGATCTTGTTGTGCGTGGATCATTTCGGCAATCACATCTTATTCTTCATGCTCTCTTTCCCTCCATGTAATATTCATTGTAATCCGATGAAAACCTGAAATGTAACCATAAGAACCATTAGATTCCATTCAATGCAAAAAACTGGGCAAATTTTGGGCATAATGCAAAAACAAAAGATGAAGCTTGCGCCCAACGCAACCTAAGAAAAGAGACAGTGTGTTGTATATGCATGTAGCCTTAATTTTAGCTGCTATGCAACGCACTTTTCGATGTCCAAGGGTGCCTTGCCCTCTTTGGGAGAAGAATTTACCCTAGGGGCCCCAAAACCCTACAAATTTACAATGAATGGAAATGAAATGATTACTAAAGGAAATAGAGGGTTCATGGCACTAACTTGGATCTAACAACAATGAAATCCATCCACATAAACGATTGCAATCAGCAGCTGAAGTTCGGGGGAAAAATCAGGTTCAGAGCTCCAAAAAGCAAATGGTAACTATGGAATGGTAAAAATGAATAGTAAAACTCTTTTTAATAGTCATTTAATTGTTTGAAAATCATATTTATTGCTATGACTATGGTTTTATTATGTTTTTATCATGAAACATGTATTTTTAATCCATTTGATGTTGTTCTGAACAAGTCTTACAACTGATGAACAGATTAGTCATGCAGATTAATTTCAAGGATGATTTGACCACAAAGCATACTTTTTCTCCTTATTTTTCGAGATTTGTTAAAAACGAAAAAGAATTTGAAGCACACTTTTATCTCTTTTTCGAGCTTCAACAACAGCGAAAAAGGAATCACTGGAGTCTTCTTTCAGCTCTTTTCAGACTCCGATAATGTGAAAAGATTGTCGAGCACCTCTCTTTTCGAGCTCGTAAAAGTAAATGAATTGATATATACTCAGTATAAGTTTAACCCTTTTCTGGTCTTAGATAGATTATTTACGAAAAAAGAATACCTTGTTCGAACATGGCTAAATAGGTTCTCTCAGATATTATTTTACACTTTTTCGGGTCTGAGCGACAACTTTACGAAAAAGAACTTATGGAGTTTTCTTTCATCCTCTTTTTCAAACTCTCTAAATGTGAAAAAGGACTGGGTTGTCACTGTCGTTAAGCTTGTTAAAACATAAAATAGTGACGGGCTTGTCGATCATGGCAAGAATCAAGTTTCATCCATCGCTAGACTCGTTAAATTATTAAATAGATATATTTTATTCGCCCAAAGGGTTGAATTATAGATCAAGAATATGTTATCCTCCTTAATATTGTTAAAAAATAAAGAGGTACTAGTCGACAAATGACCTGGGAAATTTGGGAAAGTGAACAGATCGTTTTATGGTAGCAGGTTGTTCTTGAACATCACATTTCACTCTATCACCATGATTTTTTGGGTTGTGTAATATTCTTGATACTTCATTCATACCTATTGATCATCATACCTTTACTTTGGTTTTGGGTCAATGCTGCCAACTCATCTCATTATCGACGATATGTTCAAGAGAAGTCATTGTTGAGATTGCAACAAGATGATGAGCTTAGTGGAAAGAAGTCGCCTTCACTAAGTGGGCCCGCAGGCTATTTTTGGCGCAAAGTCTATTTTTAGACATATGGATCATGTTCTATGAGTTGCAGGATGCTATTTGTGGATGGTTGGTCAAGTCGGAAAAAAATAGATGGACTTCTATTTTTAGACATATTGGGCGGAATCTATTTTTAGATTTCCATTCTAAAAATAGATATGTCGAATATTATTAGCTCTTAATAATATTTGGACTATAAACATTATCTTATTCTCTTGGAGCACTTCAGTTAAGTGCACAGATGTGGCATAGGAGCTGACAGAAGGAATTACGTTATTCCTAAGGGTTAAGTGGAGCTATTGCATGGATAATTTAGTTAGAACTCATGTGACAGAGTTTGGTGGAGTTGATTGAGGAGTTAATGGAGTTGTGTTCAATTTAACTAATCTAAACATAGTTGAACTAGTTGTATTTAGTCTAACTGATTAATACACTAGTGAAGAGTGGTGTGAATTAATTATTAATTAATTCACTAATTATAAACTCATTAATCAACTAAATAATACATCAGTTAACTTCAGTGCATGGACAGTTTCAGTGGAGACCAGTGCGGAGATAGGTGAAAGAGCAGGTTAACTATCAGTTGTGACTATCTTTACCATTGCATGTTACGACGCTTCGGTGATTGGAGGAGCACGAGGATTGTGCGGCACAAGCTAGGTGGTTCAGTGTTGTAGTGGCGAGTTCTGCTGCTTCTTGGAGATTGGGCCACCTTCACCATGGAGCTTTGAAGATACTGCAACAGATTTCTACTGGGCTTCCTAAGGGTACTCTTGCGCAGTCAGATCAGTGCAAGGGATGTACCTTGGGAAAATTTGTGAAAGCCACCTTTCACGATAAGGATAGTCGCACCACGACGATCCTTGAGAGAATTCACACATACATGTGTGGACCTTTTTCAGTAGCTTCGACAGCAAAGCACAAGTACTATGTGATATTTGTTAATGACTTTTCTCGGAAGTGTTGGATCTTCTTCATGCAGAAGAAGAGCGAGACATACTCAAAGTTATGTGAGTTCAAGGCACTGGTTGAGAAATAATCGGGGAAGCAGGTGAAGGCTCTTAGGATCGACAATGGTGGTGAATTCATCTCTGGCGAATTCAAGGACTTTTGCAGCGCAAAAGGAATTCGAAGAGAGCTCATAGCACCTCATAACCCAGCACAGCGAGAATGAGATTCTGAGCAACTCCTTTGGAAGCAGAATGGTCTTGCAGACGTATTCATCGTCGGGGCCTTCCCATACACTTGTGGGCTGAGGCATACAATACTATAGTATATGTGCAGAACCGTTGTCCTCACAGGATACTTGGCATGAGTACACCCGAGGAGGCGTTTTCTGGTAAGAAGCCTGATATTTCCCATTTGAGGATTTTGGTTCACCTGTTTACATTCATGTGACGAAGGATGCCAGGAAGAAGCTGGAGCCGACCGCAGAGGTTGGGATATTTGTGGGGTACACTGATACGCCCCACAACTATCGTGTGTATTTTCCAAACAGTCGCAAGATTGTTGTGCGACGGGATATCAAATTTCAGGAGGAGAAAGCCATGCAGTGTTCGCTTGAGAGGGAGCCACACTTGCATGCAGATGAGGAGCTATTAGTTCCTAAGGATGAGCTTCAGGATGTGGATCAGCCACATGAGGAAGTTCATGGGAGTGGAAGAGACCACTCATGCAGCGCCAACCATCAGAGGGCGAAAGCGCACTACAGAAGCTGAGCGACTGGCTCAATATGCAGAGAGGGTTGTAGGAGCACCTACATCACAGCGCAGACAGAGATAGTCACCTGAACGGTATACTGGATACATGGCTCTTATGAGCAAGTGTATTGTGACGGAGCCATCCTCTTTCAAGGAATATGTGGAGGATCCCGCATGGGTAGATGCCATGGTGGAAGAGTATAATTCGATTGTCAGAAACAGTGCATGGGAGATTGTCCCAAGGCCGAAAGGGAAATCAGTGGTGGGTTCGAGATGGATCTACAAAGTGAAGCAAGTAGCTGACAAGAGTGTGGAGAAGTACAAGGCAAGATTTTTTGCCCGAGGCTTCTCATAGATTGAGGGGATCGATTATGAGGAAACCTTTACACATATCACAAGGTATTCTTCCATACAAACGATTCTTGCTCTCTCAGCGCAGATGGGGTGGCACATTCATCAGATGGATGTGAATACTGCGTTCCTCAACGGGGTGATTGAGGAGCAGGTGTACATAAAGCAACCCGAAGGTTTCGAGATCTTCAGTAGCGAGTCGCATGTGTACAGGCTCAAGAGAGCGTTGTATGGGTTGAAACAAGTACCTCGTGCTTGGTACACAAGGATAGACAGTTATTTCACTAGACTTGGATTCTCCAAGAGTGAGGCGAATCTGAACCTATACCAGATTGTGGTGTAGGGTAAGTTTTTGATCATTGTACTTTATGTAGATGATTTGATTTTGATGGGTGATGAATTTTCGATACACTCATGCAAGGCTGATCTTGCAAAGGAGTTTGAGATGAAGGACTTAGGCCTCCTTCACTATTTCCTGGGATTGGAAATTTGGCAGCGTAGTGATGGACTGTTTGTTTCTCAAGGAAAGTATGCCTGGGAGATACTGGAGAAGTTCAACATGCATGGCTGCAAGCATGTTGATACTCCTCTTCCTAGTGGATGAAGGAAGGAGGATGCTACTTCGGCGGAGGTAGTGGATGCCACTGTTTATCGACAGTTGGTGGGGTCGCTTATGTATCTGGTCAATACACGACCCGACATATGCTATGCTATTAACCAGCTTTCACAAGCTATGGTTAAGCCTACCAAGCTCTTCTAGAAGGCGTGCAAGCATGTATTGTGTTATCTCAGAGGCACATCGAGATATGGATTGTGGTACAGACAGTCGGATGAGGTGAAGTTGTGTGGCTTCACGGATGAAGATTGGGTAGTGAGCCCAACAGATAGAAAGAGCACATCTGGAGGGATTTTTAGTATTGGGTCGACAACAGTTTCTTGGTACAGCAGGAAGCAGAGATCCGTGGCACTCAGGTCCGCGGAGGCCGAGTATATGGCAGCAAGCTTGGCTGCATGCGAGGCTATTTGATGAGGAAGATTCTGGTCGGGTTGTTCAGTTCCACCTTGGATCTCCATGGAACATACATTAAGGCCATCGATTTTAATTAGCTCTCGGTTAATCTAGTATTTCACAATAGATCTAAACACATTGACATACGGTAATAATAATATGGATGTTGACACGACGGAAGGGTCATGTTAATTTCATATATTCCCACGGAGGATCAGGATGCGTCCTCTTGAAGAAGGCACTGCGGGGGCAAATTCGAGATACCACGGAGGCGGGGATGGGGGTGGCGGATAATCCTTATCTTGTTGAGAGGGAGTGTTGAGATTGCAACAAGATGATGAGCTTAGTGGAAAGAAGTCGCCTTCACTAAGTGGGCCCGCAGGCTATTTTTGGCGCAAAGTCTATTTTTATACTATGTCTATTTTTAGACATGTGGATCATATTCTATGAGTTGCAGGATGCTATTTGTGAATGGTTGGTCAAGTCGGGAAAAATAGATGGACTTCTATTTTTAGACATATTGGGCAGAATCTATTTTTAGATTGCCAGTCTAGAAATAGATATGTCGAATATTATTAGCTCTTAATAATATTTGGACTATAAACAGCCTCTTGACCCTGCTTGGAGCATGGTTAAAGTGCAGATGTGAGGCTAACGGGGGAAGAGTCCTTTATTCTGAGGTTAAGTGGAGCTATTGCATGGATACTTCGGTTAGAGCTCATGTGACGGAGGTTTGAGTGGAGTTGATTTAGGGATTTAATGGAGTTGTGTTCGGTTTAACTAATCTAAACATAGTTGAACTAGTTATTTAGTCTAGCCGATTAATACACTGGTAAGAAGAGGGGTGTGAATTAATTATTAATTAATTCACTAATTATCAAACTCATTAATAAACTAAAGAATACATCGATTGGCATAGGTGCATGAACGGTTTCGGTGGAACCCGATTGCAAAGTAGTGGGGGAACCGGTTACATATGCAGTGATCTCATTTCTGTTCATATATGCTGTGGCATCGCATAATGGTTTGAAACCTAGCATTACATTTTCAGTTCTTCCAACCTTATTCTCTTTTTCATTTTTCACTTAACTGTGTGTAAATGTATCCCAAACTTTCATTGCCGAATAATTTTGCCAATCCGGGAAATCTCCCAGTTCTCGTTAATTCCACGCTGGAAAATTTAATTAAATAAACAAGTCTGGTTTATCTAAATTCACAGGATTTAGATATTAATTCCATACTCATGTATGATTATAACCCGACAATCTCTTATATGTACATATGTGCTAACTTCGCATTGTAACCCTCATACGCAACATAATAGTTGACTATTGAACCATATTATTTAATTCTCAGCAAATTAACCCACAATCACATATTTCATTATTATACGAAATATATCCATATATTACGGCATTCAACCGGACCTTGTACTAAGGTTAATAAACCAAATTTGTTACATTTATCTCCGCCCCGGGCCCACAATACAACCAAACGACCAACCAAACGAACACACCGTACCTGGCTTAACTTCTGGGCTCTTCTATTAAACCTCGTGCAAGTCCTGTGAACGATCATCGTTGGATGTCGAGTCTTCAAATCAATGGCATATGTTAATTTCGCTCCACATCTTCAGTCGACGTATAACGCGCGAAGGCGCACTTTAAACCATGGTTTTGAAATGTCGGTCGGGACACGTGTCGATTCCTGCATGGAATCGCTCCTCCTCCGGGAAATACCACCTATGGTCGATAAGCAGTGCGTAGAATACCACTTCCATCCTTTACTGTTCACCAAACCACGTTTACTGTTCATCGGTCATGGTTCTGATTCCTCCAGGTTCCGTCTTCGCCCTTTTACTCCGGTTTCCGCCCATTATATATGAAAGAGTTCTTTTCATTTATTTAATCTGACCCAGGGTTCCAGCCTACGCTCCAGGTTCCGGTCCGCATTTGTTATTTATCAAAACGTTCATTGTTCAATGTATTTTTATTATTCGACTCCACTCCATTCAATTATATATATATATATATATATGGTCAACTATGGTTCCGCTCCTATTCACGCTGGTTCTTCGGTGTATGCACATATATAGACCATATATATATAACGCACCTACCATATATATAATGCACAGTTCTACCATATCAATCGAATACAAGTGCTCCGTTAAAACTTATGTTATGTGTAACACCCGGTTGTATGAAAGAATCTCGGAATTTATCTATATATGTACATATTTTTGAAATAACAATGGTTTCTATGCAATGACATCTGTGGCTCTGCCTCTGTCGCTTCTGTCACTCTGCCTCTGCCTCTACTGCTGTGATAACAGCTCTGTCTCCATTGTATGTCTTAGTCTCCTTGTAACTGTTCCTGTTTCTGCATCTGCTACCTCCTTTGCCATCAATGACAACATTTCCAACAGTCTCCCCCTTTGGCATTGATGGAAATTACCTCTGTTTTCCTTTTAGAAGCCCATTTTTTTCGTTTTTCTCCCCCTTTGACATCAATGGAAAAGGATTGCTCACTTCCTGATATAAAGTGTTTTCTGTATTTCTTCTACTGAGTTATGTTTGGGCCCTCTTCTGTTGACCTTGTACCATGCTGCTCCAGAGTGATGTACCAAACTTGTTGAGAGAACACTTTGAGGCTTATTGAACTTGAATATGAACTATAAATTGGTACATTCCAAAGCACAGTCTCCTTTCACTAGAATAAGGCTGAAAGTGAGGATACTGATCCTTCATAGAACACATTGTATCAGCTTTATCTAGTCAGAGATGTATGATTAGATTCAACAGCTAAAGTGTTGAAGCTTCAAAGGATAATCACGTTTCATATTCTTAATATAATGTTTCAGAGCACAATAATGATCCTTTTTCTCTGTAATTGACCTATTGATGCTTGAATAATGCAGGTAAATTTAGGATAATAACTTGGTGTTCTTTTGCCTTAATCCTTTGATCCTGAGGACCTGATTCATGCTTTCCTTGCTGGTTGTTCTCCCCCTGAAATGATTTTTTCGTTTTTTTTCTCCCCCTGAAATTGTTCTTTCTCTTTATATCAGAGAGTAGCATCTGCAGATACTACCCCTAGTTTATATCTCTAGTATTGAAATGGTTCTCTAGCAAGAGGTTTGGTAAATATATCTATTGTATGTTCTTTTGTTGGTACATATTCCGGCTTTACTATCTTCTGAGCCACTTATTCTCGAAGGAAATGATACTTGATTGGAATATGTTTATTTTTTGAAGGAAGTACAGGATTTTTAGATATACTTATAGCACTTGTATTATCACATTTGATTGAGATAGGTTCATCAATGCTTACCTTCATGTCTTGAAGAGTTTGCTTCATCCACATGACTTGTGTACAACATGCTGCTGCTGCTATATATTCTGCTTCAGCTGTAGACAGAGAGATGGATGTTTGTTTCTTGCATAACCATGCCACCAGACTTTCTCCTAGATAGAAAGCACCTCCACTTGTACTTTTCCTGTCATCAACACAGCTGGCCCAATCTGCATCTGTGTATGTTGTTAAAGTGAAGCTTTTTCTTTTAGGATACCAAAGTCCATACTGTGTTGTTCCTTGTAGATATCTGAGTATTCTTTTTACTGCCAGAAGATGGTTTTGTTTAGGTGCTGCTTGATATCTTGCTACTAGTCCAACTGCTAGCATGATGTCTGGTCTAGATGCTGTCAAATATAGCAGGCTTCCTATCATGGATCTGTAGAGTTTGTGATCTACATCTGCAGTCCCATCATCAGCACATAGCTTGCATCCTGTGATCATGGGGGTTGTCACAGGTTTGCAGTCCTCCATTTTGAATTTTTTCAGCATTTCTTTTAAGTATTTTTCTTGTGAGATGAATGTACATGTGTTATTTTGCTGTATTTGAAGTCCTAAGTAGAAACTGAGTTCTCCAATCATAGACATCTCAAACTCTGTTTTCATCTCATCGGCAAACCCTTTTTCTAGTTCTTCTCTGTTGCTTCCAAACATAATGTCATCAACATATACAACAACAATCAGGAGTTCATTTTCATGGGCTTTTATGTATTGGTTGTTGTCTACTCCACCTCTCTTGAAACCCTGTTTTTGCAAATATTTATCCAGCCTTGAGTACCAAGCACGAGGAGCCTGTTTCAGTCCATATAGGGCCTTCTTCAGTCTACACACATAGTCTTCTTTGTCTGTCAATGAGAAGCCTTCTGGTTGTTCCATGTAGACTTCTTCTTCTAAGTCTCCATTCAGAAATGCAGATTTTACATCCATTTGATATACTTTGAAGTCTTGGTAACATGCAAATGCCAGGAACATTCTGATAGCTTCCATTCTGGCTACAGGGGCAAATGTTTCTTCATAATCAAGTCCTTCAATTTGTGAGTATCCTTTGCAGACCAGCCTGGCTTTATTCCTGATTACTTGTCCTTGCTCATTCATTTTGTTTTTGAATACCCATTTTGAACCAATGATATTCTTCTCAATTGGTCTAGGAACTAGTTCCCAGGTATTGTTCTTCTCAATTTGTTCCAATTCTTCATTCATTGCTTTTACCCAATACTTGTCCTTGCTAGCTTCTTCAAACTTCTTTGGCTCTATTTGTGATAACATTGCTATGTATACTTCTTCTGTCTGTTCAGCTAGCTGCCTTCTTGTTTGCACTCCTACACTCTTCTCTCCTATGATTTGATCTTCTGGATGGTTCTTTTGAGTGTATCTTGAGGGGGTTTTTGAGTTCAGTTCAGCATTTTCTGATGTTTTGCTTATTTCTTCATCATCTTGGTCCTCTTCTTCATGATTTTCAGGATGGCTGCTGCAGTCTGTATCTCTTGTCTTGTTTGGGAGTTCTTCATCAAATCTTACATCAATACTTTCTACAATTTTTTGAATAGTCTTGTTGTAGCATCTGTATCCTTTACTCTTGGATGCATATCCTAAGAGTATTCCCTCATCTGCTCTTGCATCAAATTTCCCCAGATTTTCATCATTGTTCTTTATGTAGCACTTGCTGCCAAAGACTCTAAAGTGCTTGATTGATGCAGGTTTACCATGCCATAGCTCATAAGGTGTCTTGTCACTATTAGGTCTTAAATGAGTTTTGTTTAGAATATGTACTGTTGTGTCTACAGCTTCTGCCCAAAAGGTTTGAGGAATTTTATTCTCTTGCATCATAGCTTTGGCCATTTGTTGTACAGATTTGTTTTGTCTCTCTGCTACTCCATTTTGCTGAGGTGTCCCTGCAATGGTAAATTGTTTATTTATTCCATGTTCATTACATAGGTCTGCAAAGTCATAATCTGTGAATTCTCCTCCTCTATCTGATCTGATACATTTTAGCTTGCATCCAGTTTGATTTTCTACTAATGCTTTGAATATATTAAAATTTTCCAGTGCTTCTGATTTTTTCTTGAGAAAAGCAACCCATGTCATTATGGAGAAATCAACTATTATCAGCATGAAGTAGGATTCTCCACTTGGTGTCTTAGTTCTAGCAGGTCCACACAGATCCATGTGCACAAGCTGGAGTGGTCTTCTTGTTGATAGCTTATCTTTGGATTTAAAGGGTGTGCGAGTCTGTTTCCCCAATTGACAAGATTTGCATATGGTATTTGAAGGCCTTTTTATTTCTGGCATATCTCTGACAGCTTTCTTCTTGCTCAGTTTGATGATATGATCGAAGCTGAGATGTCCCAATCTCCTATGCCATAACCATGACTCCTCAAGTTTGCTAAGATGGCAGGCTTCATCTTCCTCTTTCACTATGTAAACATTACTCTCTGTTCTAACACCTTTGAGCAAAGTCTTTCCTGTTGTGCTTGATCTGACTTCACAATCTTGTGCTCTAAAGCGAACTTCATAGCCTTTGTCACACATCTGACTGACACTTAGTAAATTTTCTTTTAGCCCATCTACAAATAGTACATCTTGGGCCTTTCCTCTTCCATTATCTATGCTGACTGAGCCTTTTCCCTTGATCTTACCTGATTTATCATTTCCAAAAGTGACATTGCCCGATTTCTTTTCATCAAGAGTTATAAACTTGCTTCTGTCTCCAGTCATGTGTATTGAGCAGCCACTATCCAAATACCACTGACTTTTCAGATCTTGAGCAGTTAGAGCCAAGTCACATTTATTCATTTTCTTTATCCACTGGAGGCACCCTTTTGTTTGATATCTTTTGTGAGGTGATGAACTACATCTTCTGAGAGGACATTTGGAAGGCATATGTCCAACTTGATTGCATATACAGCATTTGATTATAGTTTTTGTAGAATTGTGAGTATGAACAGAATTTCTTTGATTCATAAACCTCCTTGAGGTGTTAAACATTAACCTTTGTCCATACTTTCTACACTCAATGATTTTATGACAAAATTCCTTACAATAGAAGCAGTAACCATAGAAGCTATTTGCATACCTAATGTAAGGTTGTCTCTTCCATTTGTTTGCTTGAGGCAGTCTCTTCAATGTTTGCATTTTTTGCTGGTTACAATAAGCAGCAATGTGTCCCAGCTTGTGGCAAACATAGCAGATGGCATTCTTCATTGGAGGGAAGAATCTCCTTTGATGGTTTCCCAATTTTACATATTCAGGGGTCTGAGTATTTATTACATTCTTTGCTACTAGTGGTTTCTTCTGATCTCTTTCTTCCTTGTTGCAAATTTCTTCTTTTGTAGGAATTGTTTGAGCTGCTTCATCAATCTTCTTTGCTTTTACAAAAATAATCTCTCTGTCAACCTTTTCTTTTCCTTTACTTGATTCTCCTTCATAGCCTATTCCAGTCTTTATCATAGGGGATCTTTGAGCAACCAAAATAGCATTCAACTTACTAGAGCTTGTTGTTTGGGAAGAGTTTATAACCACTCTCCTTTGAGCATTTTCTAATTTCTTTCTGAGACATACTACTTCTTCTTCTAACTTTTCTTGTTCTTGAGTTTTTTCTTTGATTTGCATAAGTAACATGTCCTCTATCTTCTTGGCTTCTTCAAGCTCTATCTTTAGCTTCTTAAGGTCTTCTGAACGATGTTCTTCTCGTACATACTTGAGAAGAATGTCCTTTTGTTTTCTGCATTTCAGTTTGAGTCTATCAATCTCTTCTAGAGCACTTCTTAGCTCCCCCTCAAGATCGACTTCACCTTCTTCTTCTTCATCTTCTAGCAGGAGACCTTCAAGGTATTCTATGGCCATCAATAGGAATTCAGAGGTTCCTTCTTCACTTGAGGAATCATCTGAATCTTCAGATGTACTACTTTCTTGTTGAGCATAGAAGGATTTTCTGCGAAACTTCTTTCCTTTCTGCCAATTATTTGATTTATTTTTCTCTGACTCTTGAGCCTGGTTCCTTACTTTCTTGTGAGGACACTTAGCAGCATAGTGTCCCACTCTTCCACAGTGAAAGCATTTGAAGGGGAGTTTACCTTTGTATTTACCTGAGCCTCTATCCAATTTCTTGACAAACTTTGCCTCTTCTTCATCCGAGCAAGAGCATGTCTCCCTCTTCTTCTTTCTTCTTTTCTGTTTTAAAGGTTGCTTCCCTTGTACTTGGCTTTTTCTGTGGGAGCCTCATTTCATAGGTTGTTAGATTTCCAAGCAGCTGGTTCATGGTCAAGGTCTCCCAATCAATGGTTTCTTCTATTGCATACACCTTTGGATTAAACCTGGATGGAAGAGATCCTATAATCTTTTGCACAATTATACTTTTTGGCATTTTTTCTCCAAGAGCTTTCATATTGTTAATAATTTCTGCAGCTTTTAGGAAGAAACTGGCAATGTCTTCATCATCATTCATTTTTAAGTTTTGAAACTGGGCTCTATAGACTTGAAGTTTGGTAGTCTTTACTTTCTGGTCTCCCTCATGTATGTTTTCAAGAGTATCCCATATTTTTTTGGCAGTGTCTTTGTGCATTACTTTAATAAATTCAGCTTCACATAATCCATTCAGGATGGCATTCATGGCTTTTGCATTAGCCACAAAATCTTGTTTTGAGTCTTTTTCTGTGTCAGCTGCCTTCGAGGCATATCCTAATTCCACAGCAGCCCAGACTTCTATTCCTAGAGACATTATGTATGTCCTCATTCTGATTTTCCAGAAAGCATAATTTTCACTAGTGAAGAAAGGGGCTTTGTTGGTTGAGCATCCTTCTTTACTAGCCATCTTGGGAACCTAGGATCTCCTTTCAGTTGTTAGACTTGTACAAAGGAACCTGCTCTGATACCAATTGTTGAACTCTTAGTTAAACTGAGAGGGGGGGGGTGAATCAGTTTAACACATTCATGTACTTTTTAAACCTTTTATTCAAACTAACATACATCTTCATTTCATGTCCAGCTTAATATGTAAGTAATCTTAGAATATGAGCAGCAAGTATTAATATAATAGAACAGCAGACTTAATATGAGAACAACAGGTATTAAGCAGATGATATAAATCAGATCAACACATAAACATCATGCACAGAGACACCAGATATAAGTGGAAACCCATAAAGGGAGAAAACCACATCTTATTATTGTTGTGATGCAAAGGCAAGCTCCAACTCCTTCTCACCACTGTTTTTCTGCAGGCACCAACCTACAGGAGGCTCCTACCTCAATTCTGCAAGCTACAACTTGCAAGGAAGCACCAACTCCCTTCAACTTTCTGCAGGCACCAACCTACAGGAGGCTTCAACCTCAGTCGGCTACAACTGACAGCTATCAAGCTGCTACTTGATAGGGAAGCTTCAACTTCCTCAATTTAACAAACTGAATGCTTGCTGATTTTCCTCAGATATCAGCTCTGTTCTGTAGCTTCTCTTTCTTCTCTTAATCTTCTCTGATTTATTCTTCTATATTCTGCATTCTTTATATTTTCTCTCTCTACTCCTCTTTAGCTTATCAAATTGATATTATATATAAATTCTCACATGACTATTTGTATTTCACAGGGAATTTGAAGTGAACAGTCATGACTCTTTGGCTTCTATCTTCTTATTCCTTTTTCAACTCAATTTTAGAATTACTACAATATATACAAATTTCATGCTACAGTGGGATTTTGTATTTTCCTTAGGATACTTTCCTTTGCATCACAAACAATAAAAATAATTACATCATTTACATTCACATTCTTAATTACATATTTCAATATTACTCAGCTCCTTTTCTGGATTTGTCTTTTCCTGCTGCTGTTAAGAACCTGTTCTGCATGCTCTTTGTTCACTTTCATCTGCATATTCCCTGTTTTCTATTCTCGGGCTCCCTGTCTACGTTTTCTGTTCATATATGAGTTAAACATAATGGTTTGAAACTCACATTACAATTTCAGTTCTTCCAACCTTATTCTCTTTTTCATTTTTCACTTAACTGTGTGTAAATGTATCCCAAAATTTCATTGCCCAATAATTTTCCCAATCCGGGCAATCTCCCACTTCTCGTTAATTCCACGCTGGCAAATTTAATTAAATAAGCAAGTCTGGTTTATCTAAATTCAAAGGATTTAGATATCAATTCCTTACTCCTGTATGATTATAACCTGACAATCTCTTATATGTACATATGTGCTAACTTCGCATTGTAACCCTCATACGCAACATAATAGTTGACTATTGAACCATATTATTTAATTCTCAGCAAATTAACCCACAATCACATATTTCATTATTATACAAAATATATCCAAATATTACGGCGTTCAACCGGACCTTGTACTAAGGTTAATAAACCAAATTTGTTACATTTATCTCTGCCCCGGGCCCACAATACAACCAAACGAACGCACTGTACCTGGCTTAACTTCCGGGCTCTTCTATTAAACCTCGTGCAAGTCCTGTGAACGATCACCGTTGGATGTTGAGTCTTCAAATCAACGGCATATGTTAATTTCGCTCCACGTCTTCAGTCGACGTATAACGCGCGAAGGCGCACTTTAAACCATGGTTTTGAAATGTCGGTCGGGACACGTGTCGATTCCTGTATGGAATCGCTCCTCCTCTGGGCAATACCACCTATGGTCGATAGGCGGTGCGGAGAATACCACTTCCATCCTTTACTGTTCACCAAACCACGTT
This sequence comes from Pinus albicaulis, assembly GCA_034641835.2. Lineage (NCBI taxonomy): Eukaryota > Viridiplantae > Streptophyta > Pinopsida > Pinales > Pinaceae > Pinus > Pinus albicaulis. The sequence continues at coordinate 1,328,773,885 of CM076577.1, read as the reverse complement.
TACTGTTCACCGATCATGGTTCCGCTTCCTCCAGGTTCCGTCTTCGTCCTTTTACTCCGGTTTCCGCCCGTTATATATGAAAGAGTTCTTTTCATTTATTTAATCTGACCCAGGGTTCCAACCTACGCTCCAGGTTCCGGTCTGCATTTTTTATTTATCAAAACGTTCAATGTTCAATGTATTTTTATTATTCGACTCCGCGCCATTCAATTATATATATATATATGGTCAACTATGGTTCCGCTCCTATTCACGCTGGTTCTTCGGTGTATGCACATATATAGACCATATATATATAACGCACCTACCATATATATAATGCACAGTTCTACCATATCAATCGGATGCAAGTGCTCACCTTTAGTTAAAACTTATATTTATATTGTAACGCCCGGCTGTATGAAAGAATCTCGGAATTTATCTATATATGTACATATTTTTGAAATAACAACGGTTTCTCTGCAATGACATATGTGGTTGTGCCTCTGTCGCTTCTGTCACTCTGCCTCTGCCTCTACTGCTGTGATAACAGCTCTGTCTCCATTGTTTGTCTTAGTCTCCTTGTAATTGTTCCTGTTTCTGCATCTGCTACCTCCTTTGATGACAACATTTCCATTCATCTTTCTGCAATACTCATAAACCTTCATTCTCATGACAGTCATCCCTGAACATTGCTATATCAAGTCATACCTTTGTCTCTGAAATCAGTAACTCTCGTTTCGCAATAAGGTGGCTTCTTGTCAACGACAAATCATTATCCAGGAAGTTCACTTAGAAACATTATATTCCAGTACCATGAAGCTTGTTATAGCATTGACAAGATCCTCGCTTCTAGATTTTTGACCGAAAGATTTTGTTTGTCGTTCGACATCAAATCATCTATTCACGCCTTACAAAATGTATTGCAATACCTTGAGGGCCATTGACATCAATGGTGGTTCTCTCGCGTTTGTTAACAGCTCACATCATTGGTTGGTAATCAAACGATGTCTTACCATGTTCGACTACAAATCATATATTCGCATGGCTAGACTTGTACCTGAATGATTGAGTGAATAAGATAAGAAGACCCCGGATCTAGTTTCAGCCATCCGCGCTGTGATTTCAGGATTGTTGTACACATCATCTGTATGGTGACCTTACATACAGATCGTCATCCGAACATAGGCATGTCTGTGTTGGGCAACATTCCAATGTAGAGGACTTTCTGGATTATGTACATGTTATTAGAAAGTTTATGTGTTGAACATGGGAATGCCTTCCCTCAGCAATTTATGATCAAGAGGATATATCATGATGTAATGTATTATAAGATTGATGCAGGTCGCCACTCTGCTTCATCTCAAGCCCATCACAGTGTAAAGCATCTCAATCAAAATATTGTTATTATTATTCTAACTTCATGCTTTAGGGGGCAATTGTTAGAGGTCAATTTGGGCACCATTCCCAACGACCTGGTTAACTGGACATCATCTCCAGAACCAATGAATAGGGTCTATCATCCCTATCATTTCATTTGCTACATGCCCTAAGACAAAGAACAAGACAAATCATCCATGACTTTCATTTGCAAAGGTTTCCAAGATTTGAAGTTTATAATATATCATATGAGAGCTCACCAACGCTGCCTCTAAAGGGACTAACTACGTTGCATATGCAAGTAACCCCACTCAAGGGTGCTCTGCAAAGCACTTCCTGACACTCAAGGGTGCGTTGGTCACATTAGGAGAAAAATTCTCATTGTTCTAGAATTTCCACTTGGCTAGTGCCTTCTAGAAGAGTTCACATGTGTCAAACTTCATATCCATGTGTCCATTTGATACCTCTGAGATTGAGAACATTTCTTGCCTATTATTAGAAATTCATTGATTGTAAAACTACCTTCAGCTCCTCTATAAATTGAGAACAAATCCTAGTGTTTGAAAAGGAATAATTTGAGTAGAGAAATGTCGGTGGAATTTCAATTGAGGAATTGATTTGAGTGACATGTTGTTGGAGAGATGTGCACTGTGATGAGGATGGGATGCTGCTAGAGATGGTGACATTAAATCAATCACTAGGTTGTAACCTCGCCTTCTATCCATTAATAAAGATTGTTGCTTACTTTCCCACATATGTATCTTTATAAGCTTCTGTCTTTCATATTATGAATTCTTATTTGATGCATATGGTTCTTGTTTTATTGATTTAACTGAATACATTGAATAGATATATGTATTATTGCTATATTTTTTTGTTTAGTGTTCATCATTGCAGGAAATATTTTGGCGATCTAGCTCAGATTTGAAGCTACAGCAAGAGCGACAGAAGGAGAATAGGAATCGCTTGGACTCCAAGTAAGTTCTTTGATATATTCTATGTGTCTATTTACTATTAGGAAAAGTAGTTGCAAAGTCTTTAACCTGTTGTTCTAGATAAGCACTACATCTAGGGAAGAATGTTTTATCCGTAATCCATAATTCCGCATAACAATGACCACTCCAGCATAGTTAGATCCTCTAGGCCTGAGTCTCTATTTCCCATCCTATAAAATCACGTCAAACCCCTTTTGCTTGATTATTGAGATAGAAAACATGTTATATATGAGCTTCGGTACAAAGGGTACATCCTAAAATTGCATCAACTAACCTTACTCCATCCTAAATAGCACGACACCAGATCCTATGATCACTTTTTTACTCTTGTCATGCACCATCATGTGCAGCCTTGAGTCTAACTCGGTTAGAGTCTCAAACACATCACACAAACTTGTCATATGATTTGATGCACCATTGTCCATGTAACATGTGATATTTTTGATGGCACCCTCAAAGAAATGATAAATCATAGCAAAATCCTCATCCTCCAACCTTCTAGAGAATTCATCTAGCTCAGAATTCGTAGTGGCACCTCCTATCTCCTTCCCCTTCTTCTTCTCATTATCTCCCTTCTTCTTCATCGAATGATTCGTCGAATGATGACCATATTCGCCACAGCTGAAACACTTCATTTTTCTCAAGTCCTTTGACTTTCCCTTATTCCTCCTTGCAAGAGCCGTGTTATAATTAGAATACTTCTTCTTATGAAGGTCCTTGTCTTGTAGTTCCTCTTGAATGAATTCATCCCACAACCTGTTCCATTTTGGCAGCTTATCTCAAGCGACGATCCCTTTGATGAATGGTTTTCATTCCTCAGTAAACCCCTTCAAAGAAATCCTCACCATCTCAAAATTTGTAACAGTGTCACTGATGGGAGAAAGTTCATCTCGGACCTGATACAATATCATCAGATATGGCGCTACTACTTCACCATCCATGATCTTGGTTATCTTCAACTTATCCCTTAATACCAATAGCCAGTTCTCATTCTTATTATGGAAAAAATCCTGAATAAATTTCCACATCTCATGGGTAGTGTTCTTCCCAGACACATCGGGTATTAAGTAATTCTTGACACCATCTAGTATGATCAACTTCACCTTCATATCCAATTCCTCATATACTTCCTGCTTATTATGGTCAATCGATTTTTGAATCTATTTGTTGTAAAATTCCCAAATCGTGTTCACCATCAAGACCAACTTGATCCTTTCCTTCCACGGACTGTAGTTAAACAACCCATCCAATATGTTCTCATATTGTAGACCAACTGAAAACTTTCCCATTTATATTAGTCCTTTAACAAAAATGGAACTAACTCCCTCTTGAGTTGTACATTTTGCACACTGTGATTCACTAGCCCTTTAATCTAGCTTTAATACCATGTTGACTTTCTATGACACTCAAGAATCTGGTTTGAGTCTATAATCTCGAACACAAACACACTCAAATGCCACAACACTTCTACTTTTCACGGGGTAATAAACACGGTAGTGACTCAACTAGTACACAATAGGAAATTTTTAACCCAACTTTGTTATATTACAAATATTAATAAAACAACCTTAGGGTTCCCGTACTAGGGATCATGGCCCTTATAATCAACCATGATACATGAAAAAAACTAGGGTTTGGTATCAACAATTTATGATGACCAATCTACCCTAACAAAGTAAAACTGACCTACTTGTTGATGTAGTGCACTCCACAACTCCTTTCATTCCATGTACCTTGAAGACATTTGGTGGTCCTTTTCCTTCCCTGCCGCAACTCCACAATTAGCAATTATCAATGAATGCTTTTTCTTTAGGTCACTAAAATTTGGCCCAATCAATTTTCCCACTAGTTTCTCCTTCTTCATTCAAGGACACCAGCACATAGGGTCTTCCACAACACTACCCACTTATGCCACATTGTTGCTCCAAATATGAAAGACCTTAGGGCTTTGGATGTTTCCCACTTATTACTGAATATGACTTCCGTGAATCAATGAACTAGGGCTAAATAATTAGCCCTATTGGCTACCCTTTATTCCTTCAAAATATAACCCTTAAGGCTCTAGAATACCTACCCACTAACAGTGACAAATTTACCAATTTTTCCATTGTATTAGGGCTACACAAGCAACTCTCTAACATCCCTCCACCTGACATACACAAGATGCTCCAAAATCTATCCCAAACTAGACTTCACCACCTAGCAAATGCATCAACTTGGAAGAAAAATAAAACATACCTCATGAAGGATGTCAATTTTGCCTTCATACATTACACGGCATGTGCATACTCTTATAGTTTTCACCCCTGGTTAGGGCTTCTTGACATTTCATGCCATCCCTCCTCCAAAACTATGCTAACCTTCCTCTACAAGGCTTCCACACTGTGTTGTAACTCGACCTAGTTTATATTGTCGTTCCAAGATTATCTACCTTCGTCCAGCTCCCATCTAGGGCTTTGGCCCTCTTGCAACATGCATAGAAAATTCCAGTCTTATGAGCAGAGAATTACACCACCAAAATGAGCACAGAACTACCCTCAACCTTGACCACCAATCTTCCCAAACTCAGCCTTATTCAATCACAAAGAGATACCAAAGATTCATCCTACCTTCACTTGAAAAGGCTCCTATAGGTTGTGGTTTCTTCAAATATTCTTCTCCTATGATGTGTTGCTCTTATGATGTAAGGTGATCAAATGCCTTTCCTCCTTTATTATTTATGTGTGCTCTAGGCGCAACGACCACCCTCCAAAAGACACCTCTTCACGTCAAGAGGACATTTACATTATGTCATTTATCCCACCACATAAAATAAAATAAAAATATTTTCTCTCATTTTATCGAATCTTCCATGGTTTCCTTAGTTTCCCTTTGCTCCATTAAGGGTGTCACACTTGCAACAATATTTAAACCATCAAAAATGTGTTTGGTTTCATGCCCACAACTTTGGGTGCAAAACCTACTACTTTGGTACTTCGCCAACAAAGTACTTTTGTAGTGCCAAATCACACAAACCCATGACCCATGGTTATGGATTACCTCCTAAGTTACATAAATCAACATATTTTGGATCAAAAGAAGAAGGTAAACAAGTTTTAATCAAGTGAAAGTTGAAGAAACTGTAGGAAAGATACATATGAAAGAAGATTTGCATTGCATGCCAAAACTCATAGAATCGGAAGGAAATATCTTGTTATGTGGGTTAAAATATAGAACAGGTTTTATTCCTTTGAGTGTCTTTGGTTCAGATATGAATATGCAGATTGGAACATTTTTTGAAGCAAGTGTATCTAAAAACAAATGCAAAAATTTGATGCACAAGTCAAGTATAATTGGTCAGATTTTTTATTGAGTTACAGGTCGACTCTCCCACCAAAATTCATGTTTGTTCAATATGGATTGAACCAACATAAATACGAGTTATTCGACCTCATTTTTTCACTAAACTTTGTCCTAGTCAAGGTACAGGAATTCAGTCAAGGAGCACATTGAATTAATTAAGGAACTCAAGCAAGCACAAGAAGGATACGGACCTTAGGAGCAGCTTGAAGAGAATTTTTGGGTATTGTTCGAGTTTTGGGTTAAGGTATCTTGGTAAATGTTTTGAGCGAGATCTGAGATATTTTGGAGCAAAATTATTGTCCATAACTCGACCCTATTTGAAACACATAGTTCAGCACTTATTGAAGAATAGACTTTGGCCATGTTGTTTCTTCATGTTGGATGTTATCCTTTAAAGTGCTTATGAAGAGATCGATCCTGTGTTCCTCTGGAATATCAGTTACCCTTATATTCAATTTTTGGAAGTCCTCAATGTGCTGCCCCACTAAACCCTTTCGTTTGAGATTTATCAATTGGCTAAAGAAGGTGTTGCTCTTTGTATCCTCATAATGTGCTATCATTTCCTCCATAAAAATTGACCAAGTGACAATTTTTTTACGGGAGCAAAGCCATCGATGCCATACAAATGTATTTTGTTCTAAATTTAAAGTTGCAATGCGTACCTTTTGTGTGTTTTGCACGTTATGGAGATCAAAATATTGCTCCATCTGTAGTATCCATGTTACAGGATCCTTTCCATCAAACTTCCTCATATCCATTTTTTGGAATATGGTGGTTCTTCTCGCTAGCATTAGAGTTTATGAAATCACGATTAACATTTATTTTGTTCTCATCACAAGTTTATTCTACTATCTTTTCACCATTAGGAAACATTTCTTGTATCAACTTTGTCAAACCTTCCATGTCTGCTTTTAGATCATTCTTCATGTTTTCCATGTTGTCTTTCATGTCATCCATCTTAGCTTCCATGCCAGCTTCCATGTCATCCATCTTAGCTTCGATGCCTTTCTTCAAACTGTCCATCTTCGCTTCCACGCCTTTCTTCAAAACTTCCATTTCATTTTTTGTTGCTCTTTGCGAGAGTGAAATTTTTTGCACTTGCTCTTGTAATTTTGATAGATCATGTTGCAATTTTTCATCTTCATGAGTCATAGTAGAGCCTTCTAAAGGCTTAATGGGTGTTGAATTATTTTTACGGGGCATTTTTAGAACCCAATACTGATATCTATTCTACAATATTCCCTTGGAATCAATTCAAATTGATTCTTCAAACAAGACTTATGCAATTCGGAAAAAGAAAAAAAAAAACACACCTTTTTCTTGCTTTTGAGGAGCTCGATATTGAAATTGGATTATCTATGTGATTGCGGCTCTTCAATATTCGAAGTCGACGAAGTACCCTACGAATTCTCTTTTGAATGCCACAGTCCTGACACGATTTGGATTCTCAAGACAGATTTAGATCCAATCTCCTGACCTAATTATGGGCAGTTCGGTCGGCCGAACTTGTACGACTTGCCACGTGTCAACATTTCATCCTTAGCCTCTGAAATTGATAGCCAATAAACTACGGTCAGTGTACTTGCGGCCTTGCGACCACTTTTATGGCACTCCAATCCAATGCTTAGAGAGAGAGTTATGATGATTTTTCCACCATCACCTCTTTGAGATGAAATTCAGGAGCCTGAAAAAGCACTATCTTCCACAGATAATATCTTCAAAAATATTACGAACCAAACTCTAAAATTTTTTGATGAGTTTCCTCAGGATTTCAGCTTCGCCCCCTAAAAATTTCAGATTCCGAGCCTTCATAGAAAAACATTTATAGCGCAAATGCCACGATGACCTGTTTAGGAGCCTGAGAAAAGACCTAACTTCCACAGATCATATCTCCGAAAATATTGCGAACCAAGATTTGAAATTTTTAGACGATCTTCCTCCGGAGTTCTGCTTCGTACCCTAAAAATTTCAGCTTCTGAAACTTCATAGAAAAAAAATTTATAGCGAAAATGCCACGATGGACTATTTGGAGTAGCGAAACCCTGGAATCCAAAGCTCTGATACCAAATGTTGTGTAACCAACTCCATAAATAGCAGGAAAAGAGATATCAAAGCTTTAGAAATAAGCCACTTGAGGAAACCTCCAATACATTACATAAATGAACAATTCTTGGATGATACAATTTACAAAACCTCCTTTCTATATATAGGAGTCCATGTGGCCATAATGTAATCCTAGTGGGCCACAATGTAATCCTAGCCGACCTAACAATAATAATTTAAGGGCACAATAATAACAAAATGGGGGTTACAAGGGTACAATAATAACAATAAGGGGGTTACACTAATAACAATAAGGGACTATGCTAGTAATATAGGAACCTAACACCATGGTTGTGCTAGGAAGTGATCCACTCGAAGGGATCACTTCCTAATGACAAGATTTTATATAAAAATTGATCTTAAATTTAAAATAAATTGAATAAATAAATAAACAATAATATTGTGAAGTTATTAAAATACAATATTTTATATAAAAATTGATCTTAAATTTAAAATAAATTGAATAAATAAATAAATAATAATATTGTGAAGTTATTAAAATATGGATTCGAAAAAAGAAAGAAAATGGATTCATGTAATAATAAAATATATTTAGATGATAAATTTTATATATATATATATATGAAAACCTTTTTTTTGAAAGGTGAATATTTATCTTGATATAAATAAGTTATGAATTATAAACTAAAAAAAAATAGGAGTAAAAATAAGAAACAACACAATGAAAAAAGTGTTAGTTCAATTGGTGGAATCCCCATCGTTAAAGCACTTGTGCTATTGAGAGGTCACAAGTTCATTTTTCTCAACACCCTTGGTGTTAAGCTCCATGGTTGAGCTAGGAAGTGATCCCTTCGAGTGGATCTATCTGGTACACATTTTATGGACGTAGTGGTCATCGATCTCTGAGGTCCGTGAACCACATAGATAGTTCATCATAATGTTCACCGTATTAATTATCATATATATATGAATTGATCTAATGGCCCCAATCTGGAAGTTGCATTATGCTTTTAATGGTGAAGTACAACTTCAATTTGATTTGTAAGCACAGAGAAAATCATGTTAGGAGGTCGAACTTTGAATTTAACTTGAAATAATAATAATAAAGCAAAAGTCATACCTCTAATGGTCAACTTTTAGAGGACTTATCTACCAAGAATTGTTATTATGACCTCAATCCTAAAAGGCATCAAAACTCTACAATTTATGAAAACGTAACTAAAATAAAGCTTGCAAGTAGGAAAAAAAATTATGATACAAAATTCATTTTTTTTAAAACAAAATCATAGATTTGGGAAGCTAGCTTCATGATGAATTATCTACCTCAATATTGTCCAAAATATCACTGTTGTCTGAAAATTCTAATATGAGCCCATTCTATAAATTGCATCAACACTCAACACTCTCAACACTCTGTTCCTCGTGGCACTAGTGCAATTGTTATCTAATTCCCAATCAAAGACAAAATTGTGTCACAACATAATCTAAAAAAACCAAATAAAAAAAAAACTTATGCTTGTGGAAGTCATTGTCCTTATACCACATGTTAAGAACCAAAGCGCACAATAATGGTAAGAGCCAATGGTTGGCTACCAAAAGAATATTATTTACCCTATTAGAGAGAAGGAACTCCCTTTAACCACTTCAAAAGAACAACCTTTGATACAAATGTTTAAAAAATATAAAATAAAAATTACATAATTGCATAACAACTCCATCCTTATTTATCACTACAGTAGCTACACTTAACTTAATCCATCTCTAGTGAACTTTTCATTTATTTAATTGTATGTTGGGACTTTATTAATGATTGAGGACCGTTCTAAATGCCAATTGGTGTGGTCTATTTCGGAATATGGCATAGATTTAAAAATGTGAGAATATTTTTTATCATGTACACAATCCACTAGATGAAATCAAGGGTTTCCAAACCATTTTTCTATTTCCAACCTCCACTCCTATCTCGACATTACAAATTCTCAACATTACATATGATATATAAGTATTGATGGCTATCGGCATTTATTAGCCATTTAATTTTTATGGCTACACTAGTTAATCAACTACCAAACATCTATTAATCTTAACTATAATTCATTGGCAAACCTTTATTACATTAATTGCATAAAATTGACATTTCACATGAATTAAATAAAACCATTGTGCAATTAACATAAATAATTTGTAAAAATATTAGACTTAGATTTTATCTTACTCTCAACTTCAATTACGAAGGGACACGGATAGCCAAATACAAGTGAAAAGAAACATACAAAATATTTTTTTAACAAAAATATATTCCATAATAGATAATATGTAACAAAATTTCTTTTAAGAAAAATGTCGGCAGCATTTTATTTGAATGTCACCAGAAATGTTTTAAAGTGACTAAATAATAACTTTATTGTGCTTTCTCATCACTAATGTAGTTAACTCTATTAGGAAATGCAACTTGCATTTATAATGGTCTCTTTATGACTTTAAGTTGTAGTTTGTGTTTGTTTATTTTTTATGTAAAAAAAATTATTTCACATTTATAAGTAGATATGATTTGCTTAATGAACAATCACATATAAAAAGGTAACATCCATTGTATTAGATGCACTAGCTATTCATTGTTAATCAGGGATAATTTTAAGGATGGAAAATTATCTTGAAGTTTAAAATGTTGTCGAATTTCACTAGTCCCTAATATGTGAACTATAAACTTTTATTGATATGTTTGTAAAATTATACAAATTTATAATGGTTTTATATATATTCTCTATATAATGTTGGCTATTTTTAAGGTAAAATAATTTTATATTGTAAAATTTGGGCGAATCATGTTTACAAAAAAATGGAAATTGGAGAATCTTTTTTTTGGAAAAATCATGGAAAATTAGCCCTCCTGCGAATATTAGCCCCTAAAATTTTCCATGTTGTTAATATCATATTGTGTTAATGTGTGTATCTCTCTTTGAGTTTAGTTATGTGACTCAACGCTATCTAGGCTTTCCTCATTTAATGATCTAGCTCATTTTGTAATATGGTGTCAAAGCACAGAAGAGTCCAAGAGTCTGAAACCACATCAAATCTTTGAAAGATGAGATTTATACTCTTGCAACTTCAGCAATCTAACAGTCACAAAGTTTGTACAAGCACAAACACCTAGGGACTATTGCCAATAGAAATGGGTTGAGGGATCACCAACGTATCCCCTCAAACTCCAAAAGACATGATTTCAACTTAGGTGAAGAAAAGAACCCCATTGCATGTTATACAAAAGATTTACACAACCTTGGACTACGTTACACTCAATATACAATTGTAGCAGATCAGTTGAAGACAAAGTGGAGATGAAATGTCATTATTGCAAGAAAATGCCTCACAGCTTGGAGCTATTGATTTTGAGCTAATAACATTCTCAAGTAAAAGCTCGAACACAAGCCATATTTAACAAATGTAGCCATTATTAAAGATCCACCATACACTGAAAGTGATGATGATCTTATTGAAGAAAGGGCGCTTTATGCATTTTAAGAAGCTTGTGTTTTGAAGACATGAAGGAATGTAGTGTAGATACGGCTTGGTATGAATGGTTGCTTAGTTTGAGATTTTTGTGGACCTTCGAATCTATCCCTCATTAGGGTTTTGAGGCATACATGTGGATTACTATCCATACTGAGGTTATGGGACTTCAAGAAAGTGGAATTCTAGAACCTGGGAATTCAACTTGGAAGCTACATCTTTATGATGGTTGAGGTTTATAAGGCAATTTGATGGAGCTCTACCTAAGCCAATAATTGTTTTCAAATAAGAGGCTTCAAAAGAATGTTTGGTTCTAAAGTCTTCAATGAGCATGTTTCTCTTTCAATATTGTGAGCCATAATAGAGGTTGTTAGGATATAAAGCTTACTTTTATACTAAAATCACTTTGTATCTTTAGATTATAGCTTAGACTGTCGTTTACTTTTTGTGTAGAGCAAATCACACATTCACAAGTGGAAATTACTTGCTCGGTGAGCAATCATATATAAGAAGGTACACTCCGTTGTAATAGATGCACTAGTTATTCATAATATGTGCTGTTGTGAGTATCTTCCTTTGAGCTTAGTTTTGTGGCCCAACATTATCTATAGGCTTTCCTCATCTAATGATCCAGCTCATTTTGTAATAAGATCTTCACTGTAATTTCTTAGAAATTTTCAATATAAAGACTCGTTAACATTTCATATTATGATGAAACTTCATACAAGAATTTCGCACTAGGATTCATCATCTCGATCATGTAGTCCCCACTTAATTCCTCAGGCAACGTAATTAACTGACCATGAACAATTACTCACTGCATATATCACTACCTAGACAAATAAGAGCACTTAATCTGACAGCATCCTCCAGGATACTAATTCGTTCATGCTAAACAATTCAAAAAGTTGGCACAAATATAAAAAATTTATAATGGTATGTTACTCAAAGGATAGTTCGTGTCCTCAGTAGCCTGTCATGACACCGATTTGGTACTAGATACCCAGTATCTCAAATTTGTCGGATATCAGATCCAGACAACTTTTGGTAGATCATCGTGTCACCTCTTTAATTTGAGGCTTGGAATAGATAAATCCGGCAGTTACAAATGTCATCACCAACATCTATCACCTTTGTCCTACTTAAAATGTCACTAACAAAAAAGTGAGTTAATGCGAGTTTCTGATTGCTATTAACCCTGACATGATATAATTAACTGTGTCGAACAAATCAATCAGATTCAAGAAACAACTAATAAAGATTCTCTTAATTGTGCTGAATTGTAAACCAAAAACTGGAAGAGCTGTACGAAAAGCAGTCCAGATTGACATATTCCAGTAAAACCAAGACAACAGATGACATCAGTATCTTGCATGGTTTGTTATAATCTGCCAGATGGGCTGATTGTTATAGCGTTAAGGAGGATGGTAATAAGTTGTCTTATATTTCCCACATAATAGTACATAATGACCTACAACAGCATAAATGAATTTACATCTTCAACTAAAGAATTAATCTTTACAAACAAACAAAAAGAGGGAGAGAATGAAACAGCATAATATCAGTGGCCAATAAATATGAGCATTTACAACCAAAAATAAAACGAAATGTGGTTAAGTTTTCCATGAACAAACAACCCTCCTTTGGTCTCACATAAAATGGAACACAAATTTTGCATTTGAGACAAAGATTCGCATAATCCATCACGTGTATGGTCCAAATAGAACACAGACTAGTGTTCCTGATCGGTATATGGTAGTTTAAAAGCACGAAGTATACAAAATGTTAATTCATCACTTTCTGAACATAATAAAAGCTGAGTACTGGCAGCTCAGGACTGAACTCGTCCCTCCAACTGCTGAGATTGTTGGGGAGCAGCGGAAGGTGGTGGATGATGGATAACAATAGGTGGCCTAAGAGCTCGTGATGCAGCGAGTGCCTGCATTCTAGCATTGTACATTTCTTCAGTTTCAACGGCAACAAGCCTCTTTACCTGAAAAACAAAAGAAGTAATGCATTAAATCATGTTAGATTTCCAATACCCAGCTGCTAATTTAATAAAAATTCTGCAATAAAGAAATTGAAAACTGAACTCCAAACACTTTTACTAAATACGCTGAGTATTCTAACAAAATAATAGCAGTGGAAAAAAAATTCACAAAGACACAAGCAATCAATAAAACAATACACCAAAACACTACTCAAGAAACCCCAACTGGGGAAAACCTGCCAACTTGTGTGTTTTTATTACTCTGCTCACGAAAAGATCTTAAATAATTAATACAAACCAGAGGGGAAATTTTCCCTTGAATTCGTTGCTCCTCAACACACTGATCTGCGCACTCTTATCCAACTCGGCCTCCCTGACCGCGCAGCTGTTACAGCTAACTCGGCCCTCCTTGTTCGCGCAGCTGTTACAGGCTAACTCGACCCTCCTGTCTGCATAGTTGTTATAGGCTAACTCGCAGTTGTTACAGGTTAACACAGATCCTCTGCACAAGCTAACTTGGCCCTGAAAGAGAAATACGTTGGTTGAAGAAATTGCTGAGGCTATTCAGCCCCTCTTCCGGCTCTAATGTGCTGATCTGGAAACCCTTCTTGGCTAGCTGAAACACACAAGTCTCCAGTGCATAATCATGTGCTAAGTCTGCACCCCTTCTCTCCTTATAAAGTCATCTTGGACTTCCATCTTCCACGAACGGCTGAGATCAAAACTCAATGGACGGCTGAGATCGATCCTATTTTTGACCATAGGAAAATTTAGTAAAATTTAAGAAAAAGTAAATTGTGCCTTAGCGTCACTTGTGGGTCCCCCTGCCAAATTTAGCACACTTCTAAATTTAGCTGAATCCTTCCATCTCTAACTCCAATTAACACTCCCTCTTAGAAAGAAAGGTGTTTTGTATTGCACCCAATTTATCTCTAAGGTAGACATATCTGCCCCTTGCCAATGCCCTAGTCAAGATATCTGTTGTCTGCTCCTGTGTAGCCACATACTGGAGTCTCACTTTACCCCTCTGAACACATTCTCTGAGATGGTGGTACTTGATCTCGATGTGCTTGGAGCAGTCATAAAACACTGGATTTTCAAAGAACTCGATGCAACTCTGATTATCACAGTTTATAATTGTGGGCTCCAACCTCTGACTGAACAACCCGACAAGTAGCTTCCTCAACCAAATAGCTTTGCAAGCTACCAAGCTGGCAGCCATGTACTCGGCCTCAGATGAGCTCAGTGCCACTGATCTTTACTTCCTACTGAACCAGGAAACAATTGTTGATCCAACACTAAAAGCACAAACTACAGTGCTCTTCCTATCTGCTGAACCCACTGCCCAATCTGCATCAGTGGATCCTTGAAGACTCACTCCATCAAGTTGCTTGTACAACAACCCATAATCTGTTGTGCCCCTGAGATATCTCAACACGCGCTTGGCAGCAACCCGATGCACTCTGGTTGGCTCGATTGGTTAACTGCAAAGCAAATATTTGGTCATGTGTTCACAAGATACATCAACGACCCTATGAGCTGCCTATATAGAGTAGCAACTACTCGCTTACCTCTGGTAGCATCCACCTTCCTCCAATTTGTGACTAGAGGTGTGGTCATGGGCTTGCAATCCTGCATGTCAAACCTCTTGAGAATCTCCTGTGTGTACCTGCCATATCCCAAGAATATCACCCTATCACCCTGCCAAACCTCCAACCCAAGGAAATAGTGCATCAGCCCTATATTCTTCATCTCAAACTCCTCTAGAAGATCTCTCTTGCAGTCACGGATGAGCTCCTCGTCCCTTGTCAATATTAAATCATCAACATATAACACAAGAATGAGAGGTTGGGCCTCATCCTCAATATAGTTCAGGTTGGGAAATGGGGTTAACATCACTCTTGGTGAAGCCCAACCTGAGAAGGTAGGTGTCTATCAGGGTAAACCGCGCCCTTGGTGCCTACTTGAGCCCATAAAGAGCTCTCTTTAGCCTGCACACATGTGTGTCTCTGTTGAAAGTCCCAAATCTCTCAGGTTGTTCAACATATATCCCTTCCTCAAAAACTTCATTAAGGAAATCTTCACATCCATATGGTAGATCTTCCACCCCAACTGTGTTGCAATCGCCAAAATAGTCCTAATGGATGAATACCAGGCCATTGGTGCGAACATCTCATCATAGTCTATCCCTTCGACCTGAGAGAACCCTTTAGCCACAAATTTGGTCATACACTTCTCCACACTCCCATCAGTTGCAAGCTTAATCTTGTACACCCATTGTGAACCAACCACCTATTTGCCAACTGGTCTTGGCACAATCTCCCAAACATCTTTCTACATAATAGAGGAATACGCCACCGTGGCATCTCGCCATGCCCGCTGAGAAGTTGCCTCCTTATAACAAGAAGGCTCTAAGTCTATCACCAAAGTCATAAGTGCCATGTACCTTGTATATTTTTGTGGCTTTTTACTTTTTTGAATGTAGAGTTGGGGGCTCCAACTCTTTCTTGAGCCTCCTTAGTCAACTAATCTTCCCACCTAGCTCATCCTCTCCCTGCATTGGGAGTCATTGGATGAGTGGGCCCCTCTAACTCTACTTTCTCCTCTTGTTCCTGCACTTTCTCCTCATCTGCATGTTGGTCAACCTGCCCAAGAACTGGTTGTGATGAAGTCTAAGGAGTTGGTTGAGCCTCTCGCTTGGGACCCTGTTGCTCCTCCTCCTTTGCTACACTTTGCTCACGCTCTAAGGACTTTCTGAGATCCCTCTCCTCGAACTTCACATCATGCCTGATCATTTTTCTTTTTAGTGTTGGGATGTACACCCTATACACCTTAGATATCTCATTGTAACCCATGAAAATGCCCTTGTCTGTTGTGGGCTCCAACTTCTTCCAACCATTTGAAGACACATGGTAGTAAATAAGACTACCAAAGATCTGAAAGTGAGACATGTCAGGTTTCTTGCCTTTGAAAGCCTCGCTAGTGTGACTGCCTAGCACCCTATGTGGACTCTTGTTCTACAAGAAAACTGCAATGTTGCATGCTTCTACCCAAAGAAGCATAGGTAGCCCCTAGTCATGCAACTTAGTGTTGGTCGCTCCAACAATGCTCTGATTCTTGCGCTTAGCCACCCCATTCTGTTGAGGGTTATGAGGTGCAGTGAGCTCTCTCCAGATGCCCTCCTTGGCACACAAGTCTCTAAAGGCATTGGAGATGTACTCCCCACCATTTTCTGACCTCAGCGCCTTGATCTTTCGACCAGTCTGGTTCTCCTCCAAGGCTTTGAACTCCACGAACTTCGAGAAGACCTGATATTTCTTCTCGAGTGGTCATTGTTGACCACTGGAGTGGGACCTGATGATTATTTGAAGACTTCATGCCCAAGGATGTGCCAAAGGCTTCTTGTACCATCATAGATCATCATACTACCAGAGTTTTTCAACTCTACTTCTTAGCATTTTTTGTTGTATTCAAATTCCACAAACCCTACGGGGACAATGTAAAAGTGATACTAGTATGAGGAGTCAAGTCATGTAACAGGCCTGGGTAGCCTGGGACCTTATCATCAAATGAGTATTGCTCTAGGAGGTTCTTTTCACTTGGTTAATTATCATCTCCTTACGAGGACTCGATAATTAATTGAGTTTTTTTCCTCCAAGCATAACCTCAAAGTCGGAGTACGGCTTGATGGTAAGGTCTTGGGTGAGTCCTAGTGTCTAGGGTCATTGTATATTACCATACTAGATCACACAAATTTCGTGGAATTTGATTAGGTCTAGGGAGTCATTTAATTTTTTTAATTTCCCGCAGGGCGGAAATTGGAATAAAATTTGTATCATAAATGTAATAAGTGATGTCTAGAGAAGTTGTATGGGGTATGAGTAATAAAAATTGCACCTCTCACCCTCAACTTTCTACTAAGACACTTTGAGGAGTTAAAAATGTGTTTTGGACCCTCAAAACCCATTTTTCCTATGTTGAGTAGGAAATCTATCAATTAATTAAGCCATAAATAAATTAAAATAAAGGAAAATAAATGCTCCATGTAAGAAAATGACATGGAAATGACTTGGAAATTATCCCACGTCAAATAGTTGAGTCAAGGGACATGTGGAGGATGATTGAGCACCTTACATCATAAATGCACCACTCTCACAAGAAAATCGAATTTCTTGCATTTAATTATGAAGTTACTTATTTGGAAAATCAAACTTTTGGAGGAGTTAATGTACACAAAGGAATATTTAATGGATATTTTGATGGAGGATTTAGTGGAAGCTTGTCTCACCTTAGCATCACTTCTTCTACACTTGGAGATTTCGAGTTGCATTTGGAGGTCCATGCAATTCATGAGGAGGATATACGTTGGGCACATTGGGATCGTCATTCGAGGTGGCACTTCATGGCTAGTTGGATGGGGAATTAACTCCCTCTCATTGCACACACGGAGAATTCGATTTCTTAATGAGAATTGCTCATGCCACATATGGAATTCCATTTGGTGGAGGCTCTACGCTTGTGCTCTCCCATCCCCATTTGTAACTAGACTTTCTCTTCCTGGGATTTCCTCCATAGCCATTTTTCATGTGGATTCTACATTGGGATTTGCTCCCATTCTCTTATATAATTGAGCCTTGGGCTCTCATTTGATCATCTGGAATACGATCTACTTGGCATGAGGATACTCTGATGGATTGTACATTCTTTGCAAATTAATACAAAAGACTTTGTGGGGTTATATTTGAGGTGTTCCTCTCCTTGTGTATGGTAACATCTTGATATTCTAGCTCTTGTTTTTCTACTTATTTCAATATGCTATTATTTCCATTATGTTTTCCAAGTTATGTTGATGTATAACTATCTTACATTAGCAAAAGGATTATATACTTGCTCTAGATAGAGAAATGTTTTAGTTGATGTCCAATATATCTCTAAAATTTTCTCATCATTGCATGTAGCTAAGCCCATGTGGATCTAATTTGTCTATGTGAAATTCTGTAGAACATATTTCTTTGGATCAACCTTCAAGCATGAGGGGAAGTTCTTAGAGGAACCAACCCACTCTTGAAATACTCCAGGAGAACCCAAATTTGTCAATTACCAAAGTCTTATCTTTCGAATTTGTCTTGCAGGGATTTCATTTGGCTTTGGGTTCATATCTCAAGCATAATCCATTTAATATTTATTTCTCAAAATATTGTGCTTCATTTGCTATAATCTTGTATTTTAGAGCCAAATTATGGCTACGCAAAGAGGAGAGTTTACTCATACTCTTTAGCTTAGCCTTTGTAGATTGTATCGTACATATACATTTGTGATTTTTTTGGTGAATTTCATAGTTAACACTTGGTTTGTTTTGCAGCCCTCTCAACTTGTTCTTGTGACAGCTTGCGGGATTCATTGTTTGAAACTATTAACAAGTGTGCAGGACCTTGGGCTCTCACTTCAAGACTAGTTTTCAAAGGAGGTCGTGGGCATTTGAGGCTCTTCATTGGCAAGGTTGAGTCCCTTTTAAGGGCTGCACTTCTCTCTCTTGGTCGTGGGCTTAACGAGGCTTAGTCTCTCTTGTTTTTGTGCAAATCTCTCTTCTATTCAAATCTGAATTTTTGTATTTAAGTGAGCCTTTCAAATTTTCAGATTTCAAGGCCTTTCTTTGTCCTCATTTGCTGCAAATAACTCATCAAGGAAGGGTCTATTGTCTAAGGATTTCATTGTAAAGATTTTCCTTGAGTTGGGTAGAGATTTTCAGGGGCTCTTATCTCTTGTAACTAAATTTCTGATTTTCAGGGGCTCTTGTAACTAATTTCTGATTTTTTGGAGCGTGGGTTCTACCCATTGGCACCCCTATCTCTCCACTTTCAGAGAGAACTTGTGGTTGGACTGACTTGTTGATCTAGCATTTCCTTTCACTTACATGCATGCTTTAATTTGGCAATTAAGATAGCCACACATCTCATTTACTTTCCTCAAGTTTGCTAAAGTTCAATAAACTTGCACCATTTATAAACAATTGTTGCCACAAGTCTCAAACTTTACATTTTTTGCAAAGCAATTTACTTTCATATTGTGCAAGCATCTTCATCATTCTGTTTTAGCAAACTTTGGTATACTTGGCTTGGCTATTGTCTAAATCATTTATGCTTTATGGTTGTGCAATATTTCCATTTTGAGTATATTTTGAGCATTGTGTATTGGGCAATTTATCCTTCAGGGCAATCATTTACTTCCATGTCAAGAAAGTTGTATTTCATTTTCTCGAGTTTAAGAGTTCATTTTGCAAGGCTATTTTGAATACAAATCTTGAGTTGCAATTTATTTTACATTGCTCATAAGCATCAAGCTTTTAAGTTGGTCATTGATTTATCACAAGTGAAAGCAAATACTTTCACTTCACAATCTTATATGAAGCTTATCCAATCTTGTGTTTTAGAGCATATTTAATTAAAACATCTCTATCTTTTACATTGCACTTGCAAACTTACTTGCACATCATAGAAGGCATCCTAACTTAGTTACATATTTAAAATTAACCTCCAAGCATAAACATGGTAGATAGAAATCATAGGAAAAATACTTTCTTGGAAAGTTCTCCCAATTGGTACGAAGTAAGGTAAAGACGTGTGACCCAGCAGTTATGAAGACGGCTTTCCCCTTGTAGGAATGAAGGCACACGTTGGCTAGTAAGACTCAGGGGAAGAGTATCGTTAATGACACCATCGTCCTCACCCCCTCTTTCTTACAGTCACCAATTTTTATCCTTTGGTAAGAGCTCACAAGAAGATCTCTCACCTAGATTACACATTTTAGATTAAAAATAACCAAGATAATTGCATCCAAATCCAGTATAGGTGCATTTCAAATTAACACATCTCATGGTTTTACTTGCAATTGGTCATTATACTTGTCATTGTGAACAAATGTTGAATTGAATATTTTGTATTTTGGCAAGGATTATCTCATCTATATTTTGCAAGTAGACTACCAATTGGTTTCATTTTTTGCAAGATATCTATGTATGCTTTGGATTATCAAGTAATCATATATCACGAAAGCATTTTTGTATCTTGCATTGACTATTGTGCTAACATTTTTTGTTTCATTTTCAGGGTTGCTTGTACTTCCATTTGAAGTACTTCATTTATTTTAGCAAATATCTTTCAATTATTTTGAGCAATATTTTGATGGCATTGGTTTTGTATATGCTTATTTCTATCTCTTGTGTTGATGATCATTGAAGTTGATTTTAGTTCATATTGCTCAAATTGTATTTGCTTGCAATCTTAAAAAGTAATCCATTTCACCCTAACATCTCCTAGAAACCTTCTAACTTAGTTTTCCATTTAGGGACCACCCCCCTTAGCTAACCTAGGAAATAGCTTAAACGGAGAGACTTAGGAATAGGTGACAGCACCATCTCTTAGTTATTGCCACCAACCACACCTTGTGGGGTTAAGGGTTTTTTATCAATAATTGTTAGGTGTGTGTGATAGGCAGAAACAATAGTCATCAATGAAAGGTGTAATAATATATGTATCCCATCAGGGATGGAGAGGAAAATTGTTCGCATATTGTTAGTTTTTGTAGCATCGGATGTGTTCTAGCCACGAAACTTTGTGGAGAGGCTAGAATACATGAGATCTCCAGAAACCAGAAAACGTTTCTGGAAATTCTGCCTCGAAGTGACTTAATTAGATTATTAACCAAGTATTTAATGTTTCTTACGTCTAATCTTAGGAACACATGTTAATTAATTCAAGGCTAGAATCATCTAGAAACTCACACGGATAGACTCCAAGATGATCCTAGCCATCGATTATGTTTTAATCTTGGTCGTTGGTGCTCCAACAGAGGATTATAAGAGGAGGTCGATGTGGTGATGGAGAATATATTTCAACAATTTGATTTCATAGGGAGATCGATTTCCAGAGTAGAGCACTCAGATATCGGAGAGAGAGTCGATGAGATCGAAATAGTTTGAGGGGCAAGGACAGTGATCTGAAGGAAAGATTTTCCAAATCCTGAGAGGCAGCAACAAGAGGGTTGAGTTATCCCAGAGAGGCAGCGCTGAGGGGCAATGCAGTTGCTTCAGCCAGGCAATTCAATTTAGAGGAAGGAAAAATCGTTCTCAATTCCAGAGGCTGAGAAGAAGTCCCAGAGGGCTGGAGAGACGATTTTCTCACCATCCAAAAGGCAGAATGAATTCATCAGAGCCCAGTCTGAGGCAAGTCATCTAGCCAACTACGTAGAGCAGCATAGAGGCTGACACAGAGCTCCAGGAGGCTGAGTTTTGGTAGCCAAGACGTGCTAGAAATTGCTTCTGGGAGAAGGGTAATTTCCCTTAAGTATTTTTCCCAGATTTTATTGCTATTTGGATTGCCAGTTGGGCATCCATAGATGTACTCAGATTTCACTGCTACATGATAAAATAAAACCCTCGTTTGTTGCACCAGTTTTCCTAAGTTGGGTTTTTCCGAGGACTTTTGTCCAAAAATAATTGTGTTCATTTTATGTGTGTGTGCTAACATTTCTTCCAGCGTTTATTCCTCCACAGTTTTATTTGTGTAGATTGAAATGTGAGTCATTCAGTATTTGCTGTAGAAAACTGCAAATAAATTGTTAAATAAAATTAACAATTGGGATAATAATTTCTAGTTGCTGCAATAGGATTCTGGTTTTGGAATTTCAACATGGTATCAGAGTGCAGTTGATCAGCTAGAGAGCTCAAAAGCAAAAGAAAGGAATTTTATTTTTCAATGTGGGCAACAGATCAAAATTCCCAAGAGCAGTACAGTCATTTTTCCAAGAGGCCAAGTTGCTTGAGGAAAATCGATTTTTCTGAGGCAAAAAATTTTGAGTGATTCCAAAGGTAGAGGGAGTAACTTAGTATTCTTCGTTGAGCAGAAATCTAACTGCACGTAGAGCGTTTTGCAGCAATTCGCTAGAGCAGAACCTATGTT
Source organism: Pinus albicaulis (assembly GCA_034641835.2). Lineage (NCBI taxonomy): Eukaryota > Viridiplantae > Streptophyta > Pinopsida > Pinales > Pinaceae > Pinus > Pinus albicaulis. The sequence goes on along the minus strand of CM076577.1, from coordinate 1,328,751,668 downwards.
GGGTGGAAGAAGAGCACACACTGAGGGAAAATTTCTCTCAAGGAACTTTTAGTCTCAGAAATTCGAATTTCCAGTTGCAGATCGGCAGTAGCAGCTAGCAGAGCCATGCATTCCAAGAGGGAGTGCGAGTAGCAAAGCAGCAGTGGAGCACAAGGGAAGAGGGAGTTTTCGACATTTTATCAAAGATGGCCACTGCAGGGCTAAGAGATCAGGACAAGTTGGATGGTGCTTCCAACTATGTCATCTGGAAGGCAAGGATCTCCTTTCTTCTAGATGAATTTGGCCTGAAGGCATATATCGATAATGTGGTGGCAGTTCCCACGGATGCAGATCAGCTGAAGGAGTACAAAAAGGAGATGGAATGGGTGAAGCAATTGATATTAGATGGAGTCTGGGATTATTTAGTCTCGCATATAGCTAGCAAGGATACTGCCAAGCAGATGTGGGATGCTCTCGCCATGTTGTATCAGGGTGCTTCTGAGCAGCGAAATATGTACCTCGAGGAAAAGTTGAGATGCATCCGGATGCAGAAAGGGGAAGTCATAGACCCCTTCCTCACCAGGATTCAGGAAGTTCGCGATCAATTGTCAGTTGTTGGGGCAACACCTCAAGCCTCGGAGCTAGTGCAGTTGGCGCTCAATAGCATCTCAGAGGATTGGTAAGTCTTTTTCCAAAGTATATTGGGAAAGACACGCTACCTGGATGGGACATGATTTGGGCTGACTTGCACCAAGAGGAGATGAGACGAGCTCTTTTGAAGAGCTCCATCAATGACAGCAGCAGCAGGCAGAAGACGATGAAGAAAGAGGAAAATGTGGCACTTGCATCAAAGGGTCCCAATCGGACAGGGGGAGCAGAGGAAGAAAAAGGACCTGTCGAAGGTCAAGTGCTTCAGATGTGGTAAGCTAGGCCACTACAGTACCCAGTTTCCTCTCAGGAAGAAGGTCAAGTAGGAGAAGCAGGACCAGCAGGCATCTTCTGCAGAGAACGATAGGCTTTCCTAGAGGAAGACTTCACTATGTTCATTGATATACCTCTAGGAGTGAGGTGGGGTGACTTGGTTTTGTAGCCCCAGAGCATTACAGATGGGCGGGATCCTTGAGGAGTCCACCTCTTGGATCAATAACTTGCTATGGGGGCCCATAGTATTCAGTAGCAATATGAACCAGTGACTGTTGATGCAATCAAGTGCCAGAGTGATTAAATGTAGAGACTAGTAGTAGTTAGATGCAAGGGAGCAAAGTGCAGTTTGCATAATCCAGAGTCAGCTGTAGCGCAGAGTCTTCAATAGACAGTGCAGATGTTGCAGTTGCAGTTGCAGCAGCAGCAGATGAGAGGGAATTGCAGTGCTGGTAGCAGTTCAACAGGGTCAGCAGCAGCACAGATGCATCTCATATCAGAGTTGCGCACTGGTTGGTGGGTAATAGTAGCCAGACATCAGCAGTGTGACAGGGGATGATTCAAGGACAGGGTGTTGTGGCAGCAGGTGCAGTATTAGAACACATTCCTTGCTAAGAGGGAGTGTTAGTTTTTATAGCATAGGATGTGTTCTAGCCACGAAACTTGGTGGAGAGGCTAGAATAGATGAGATCTCCAGAAACCATAAATCATTTCTGGAAATTCCACCTAGAAGTGACTTAATTAGATTATTAACCAATTTTTTAATGTTTCCTAAGTCTAACCTTAGGAAAATAGGTTAATTATTCAAAATTAATTAAGTCAATGCAAGAATCATCTAGAAACTGGCACAGATCAACTCCAAGATGATCCTAGCAATCAATTATGATTTAATCTTGATCATTGGTGCTCCAAGAGAGGATTATAAGAGGAGGTCGATGTGGTGATGGAGAATATACTTCAACAGTTCGATTTTATAGGCAAATCGATTTCCAGAGTAGCAGCAATCAGTTGCCGGAGAGAGAGTCAGTGAGATCGAATCAGTGTGAAGGGCATGGACAGTGATCCGGAGGAAATATTTTCCAGATCTAGAGAGGCAGCAGCAAGAGGGTCGAGTTATGCCAAAGAGGCAACGCTGAGGGGTAGCGCAGTTGCTTCAGCGAGGCAATTCGATTTGGAGGAAGGAACAATCGTTCTCAATTCCAGAGGCCGAGAAGAAGTCCCAGAGGGTCGGAGAGATGATTTTCTCAACATCCAAAGGCAGAATGACTTCAACAGAGCCCAGTCTGAGGCAAGTCGTCCAACCAGCTACGCAGAGCAGCGCAGAGCTCCAGGAGGCTGAGTTTTGGTAAGCAAGTCATGCCTGAAATTTCTTGTGGGATAAGGGTAATTTCCCATCAATATTTTGCCCAGATTTTCTTGTTTTTTGGATTGCCAGTTGGGCATCCATATATGACTCAGATTTCATTGTTGCATAATAAAATAAAACCCTCGTCTACTGCACCGGTTTTCCCAAGTTGGGTTTTTCCGGAGACTTTTGTCCAAATTTAATTGTGTTCATTTTATGTGCGCTAGCATTTCTTCCAGTGTTTATTCCTCCGCAGTTTTATTTGTGTAGATTGCAGTTTGATTTATTCAGTATCTGTCGTAGTAAACTGCAAATAAATTGTTAAATAAAATTAATAATTGGGAGAATAATTTCCAATTGTTGCAATAGGATTCTGATTTTGGAATTTTCACACATACATCTGAATGTACCAGCTCCAAGATGCTCTTGGCACTATTGTCTCTGCTGGAAAGGATGTCTTGGCATACTTGCCAAGTGTGCAGCCCTTGTACGCATCATGTTGATCTACATTGTATTGCGGCAACCGTATGGCACTAGCAATCTCCCTCAAAATTTTCAGCGCTCCATGGTGTAAGCAACCCATGCACCTATTCCAAAGCTCTCCAAGGTCACATCTATGCGCACTGATCTCTTTGTTGCTCAAGGTCACTGTTGTCTCAAACTGTAACCTGTAAAGGTTCTTCACGCTAACTCCAATATGCTTCAGTGCTCTAGAATTTAAGGGCTTGAGGAAGGTCTTTCCTCTGATGAAGATAACCTCATATCCCTTGTTCTCCAATGTTGAGACTGAAACAAGGTTTTTCTTCAACCCTTGGGCGTATATGACATCTCTAAGGTAGAGAGGGTTCCCAGACTCCCTCTCAAACTTGACAATACCCACACCTTGTGCTAGGTACCTGCCATTATCTCCCATCCCTATATGAAAGTGCATATATTTCTCTATCAACTAGTTGTATGACAGGATGCTCCACTGTTAATGGACCATATGATGTTGGCCACTGAACTTCCCATGCAAACTAAGAGCGAAAACTACTCAAACTGAGAAGTGAACTCTTCCACCTCTCTTGATGTTACCACATGACCCTTTTTGGACCCCTTCTTGTTCGGACACTTGCCCAAATAGTGCCCAAATTGATGACAAGAGAAGCACTTCGCTTTGTTGAGATCTTTCTTCTTCTTGCCTCTTGAACTGGACTCAAGCCCTCCTAGATTTTTCTAGCCCTTGGCCTTGACCCCTATGCCAGCTAGGGCAAAGTTTTCTTCTTCCTCAGTGTTCACATGAGACCCAAATTTAGCTTTCTTCCAAATGTCTTCTTGCACGCAATCACTTCATAGTCGCTCCCAATCTTGAAGCTTTTCTCCACTACTCATTGCATCAGTGAAGTTTCCCCATGACTTGGGAAAGCCATTGTGAAACTGCAAAGGTCTTTGTCTAAGACTGTCTCCCAACCCCAATTAACTCATCGTTCACTTGGATGAATCTGGTCAAGTAAGCAATCATGGACTCAGACATAGTCATCTTGATGTTTATGAGTTTATCTCTGAGTACCAGTTTCCTAGCCTCACTCATACCCTGGTACAGCACTAAGATAGTTGTCCACATAACCTAAGTTGTCTTCTTCCTGGAAAGGTGAGGCATGATGTGATCCTTGACTCTTTCAAGGATTATTCTTCTGGCCTTTATGTCCTTGTTATGTTGGGCCAATTGTTAAAGATCTTCCAGAGTGGTTGGTGGACTCTCTAAAAATTCCCAAACTCCCTACTCCTCCAAAACTAAACCAATCCTCTCCTTCCAAGAACAAAAATTTGAGGCCCCATCAAGGTGATCCTCAAATCTTAGCCCCAAACATGCCATCTTGCTTGTTCGAACTACTCAAAAATCCTTGCGCAAAGTCTATTAGGAGAAAACCCTAACGCAAATTGCCCCTAGGTCATGCAATGAAAAACCCTAGAGAAAGCCTAAAGTGAATTGTGTCCCCTTTCCTACACTTTTCACCTGCTCCTAAGGAAAATAATCAAGCTTTCTGGTCTTCAATCAAAGACCAGCTTTGATACCAATTTAGATTTCTAATACCCAATTGCTAATTTAATAAAAATTCTAGAATAAAAAAATTGAAAATTTAACTCCAAACATTTTTACTAGATATCTTGAGTATTCTGACAAATAATAGCAGCAGAAAATAAATTCATGAAGACACAAGCAATCAACAAAGAAATACACCAAAAAATTACTGAGGAAACGCCAACTAGGGAAAACCTGCCAACTTGTGTGTTTTTATTATTCTACTCAACAAAGATCTCAAATAATTATTACAAATCATAGGGAAAATTTTCCCTTCAATTTGTTGTTCCTCGACACACTGATCTACACACTATTATCCAACTTGGCCTCCTTGTTTGCGCAGTTGTTATAGCTAACTCGGACCTTCTTATCTGCCGAGTTGTTATAGGCCAATCGGCCCCTCCTGTCTGCGCAATTGTTACAGGCTAACTCGCAACTGTTATAGGCTAATACGGCCCCTCTACACAAGCTAACTCGGGCTTGAAAGAAAAATACACTAGCTGAAGAAAATGTTGAGGATATTCAGCCTCTCTTCGTGGAATTTGGTTAGGTCTAGAGGATCATTTTTTAATTTTTTTAATTTCCCGCAAGGCAGAAATTGGAATAAAATTTGTATCTAAAATGTAATAAATGATGTCTAGAAAAGTTGTATGGGGTGTGAGTAATAAAAATTACACCTCTCACCCTCAATTTTCGACTGAGACACACTTTGAACGATTAAAAATGTGTTCTAGACCCTAAAAACCCATTTTTCCTCAGTTTAGTGGAAAATGTGGCAATAAATTAAGCTGACAATTAAATAAATGGAGAAAAATAAATATCCACACATGCCAAACGATGTGGAAATGAGGTGGAAAATCATGGAGGAGTTAAAGTGAAGTCCAAAGGGTGATGTGGACTCCTAAAATCAAGGAAAAGACATGTGCTCCAAAAAAATCGAATTTTTTTGGGGGGGCCACGAGTTTCCCAAAGAAAAACACATTTATGAGGAGAGGAATTTGAATTTTCTTTGATGAGTTATCTTTTTGGTGGGCTTTGACTTGGAGTTTTACTACAGAAGAGTGAAGAGTGGTCTCCTACCACTCCACTCCCATCTACAATTATCCCTCTTCAACAACGAGTTAGCTCCTCTCATGGATTGTGTGGGCCTCTCTAGGGAATTCGAATTGAATGATTGAGCTTTGGGATTGCCATCATCACACCTGCCATTTGGTTCTTCAATGGGATCTCCACCCATTCTCCTATATAATTGAGCTTTGGGCTCGCATATTGTATCTTTTGCAACGAGCTATTGTGCTTGGGGAAGCTTGCTTCTATGTGCTTGTGTTCTTCATTTGAAAAGAAAGACTTTAAGGTTCATTCATGATTGTTATTCCATTGGAGCATTGCTTGGTTCATTGATGGTATATCTCTACTTTTGCCTTTGTTGTGTATTTCAATTGCTCATATGCTTTTATGGAATTGTAGATGTATAGCTATCTTACATTTGCAATTGGTTATTTGATATGCTCTAGGCTAGACAGCTCTATCTATTTTCATACAAATTCTAAAGTTTTATTGTCATTGTTTATTGATTTATTCCATATGAGCTACTGTGTGTTGGAAGTTTTGTAGAGGATCATTGTTGAATCAACTAGCAAGTGTGAGGGGAACAAACCAACCCAATCCTCGCATTGTTTTCAAGGATCTCTCATCATTATTTGAGTTTCATAAGTCTAATCTTTCAAAAGTACTTGTTCTTGCAGGGTTCTCTTTTACATAGTTTATGCATAATTCAAAACATTACAAAACAATTTATATCTTTTGATCTTGTTCTTTCATTTCATTATCTAGCTAGTCAAGAGCTTCTCATAAGCTAGACAAGTGATTTGATTTAGCTCTTGTATATTATTTTGTAGCATTATCATCCACTTGCATGCTCTCTTTTGCACATTAACTTTTGTTTTAGTTTTGCAGCCCTAACATTCTTTCTTATAGGTTCTCTCAAGCTTCAAGTCTCATTCCAAGGAGGTCGTGGGCAATTGGAGAGTTCGTGAAGGGGGCTAGGTCGTATATCATTTTGGGAGCTTGTATTCTCTAATTGTGGAATTTATTCACCTCTTTTGAGGATCCCATACTTGAAGTGATTTCCTTGTTGTTTCAAGATCTCACATTGTATTCTCTCATCAATTCCTTGGGCAGCCCTCTAAGAGGCTCTAACCATCATTGTAAACCATAATAATAAAATTTCTCTTTGTGGGAGCACGGGTTCTACCCATTGGCATCCCTATCTCTCCATTTTAGGGAGAGAACTTTTTGGGTGGATTGACTTGTTGGCTTTGAAATTTCCATTTGTTTTCACATCACATATGCATGCTCTAATTTGGAAGTAACACAAATTGCATTTCTTTCTCTTCATGTTTGCGACATGCTTTAAGCTTGCACCATTTATTCTTTCTCAAGATAGAGCAACCTTCATTCAAGATGTTCCTTCAAAAGCAATGAGCCTTCAAGGGATATAGATTTTCTTCTCTAGATGATGAGAACTTTAATGAGTGTTTGATGTAGTAACCTTTCATCCGTCAATGAGAACTTGATCCTTCTTAAGATGATGAGTTCTTCTTCCTTATGTCCTTCCTTGTGTCCTTAGCAAATAATTCCCTTTGACAAGCAACCTTCTCTTATGCCAACAAAATGATCTCCAAGTTGCCTCCTTCTTCACCTTAGCTCTATACCATGTTGGAGAATCTAGTAGGGCAACTAATTAAACAATTCTCCTATCCTTAATAATTGTTTGTGAAATTTTATTTAGCTTCTTATTGTTCTTTGTTAAATTCTCTTCATCACACAATTGTCAAGAGCATAAACCATAAAAGAAAATAGACACAAGATATAGGCTCCAAGCCAGGGCAAAACACCTCCAAGGGGAAAACTGAAAATGAATCTCTTCTCTTCTTATAGAATTAGATCAAATGAGAAAACCAATACCCAAAGATGAAAGTTAAGACCTCCTCCAAGCACCAAGTCAGCCCTCCAAGAAATCCTTAATCAATTCAAAGCTTCAAGGTCAACGACAGCAAAACTTCATTCAATCTACTCCAAACAAGGTTTCAGCCCTCAATTCAGATCTGCAACTTCAGCCTGCAATTTTCGGCCCTGCAACAACTACAAAAACCCTAGAATCTTCGCACATGTGAGAGAAAATGATCACAAAATTCAGTTTTTCGGTTTATTCTTAAGATGCTTCTTTCTCCTAGACTTTTCGCTCATTTTTCTTCTTTCTTGCTTGAGATCGAACTGCAGAAGTGTGTCCAAGTGAATCAAAATCCCTTCCTTTATATACCCTTTTCATGTGGTCGAATAGGCTTCTTTTAAGCCGACTTGTTCTTGACTGGGCCAACTTGGTCTTGGAGGTCTTTTGACTTTCTTAGACTCGAAAATAAATTATTTACATGTCACAACTTGCCCAATAGGGTCTTAAACAAAAAATAATGACTCTCTTGACTCAATATAAATATTTTCTTGACTTGACAAACCCTAGGAGCATGAAATGCATGCATGACCTAGATGACTATTTAAATGAAGCATGAAACCCGTGCTAAAATAATATTTTTCTTTCTTTCTTTTTCTTGTAACATAAGATATACATAATGACAAGAGTACAATGACAATTATGAAGACCGAAACTAGTTACATTTTCCAACATGCTAGGGCCTTGTGGACCCAGAGAGGGAAGATGATGAAATAGGGCATGCAATGTGCGGAGTAGAGTGAAAAATGTGGAACAGGAAAACAGGACCGCGCAACCAAAATTGGGGTTTCCCACGTAGTGCCCATCTTGAAGCTATAAGCTAATAGGGGAGATCCCACGGGACTAGAGTTGAGGATTAACCCTCCATTTAAGGTGAGGGAACCAGACTATAATCAAAACCCTTCCTCCTTCCAAAACACCCAATAATCCATACCCAATGTGCTCAAGGAAAAACAAGCATAAGCACCAGATTGCACAATGAAAGACAAACGTTTAGGATTGGATGGCCCACCTCAAACATACACTCTTGACAGATAGGCGAGGGGGCATACAACTGCCTCAAGGAGCGAAGATCAACAGGCACATATATCAGCTACACTGGTGGTTGTCGGGGGCTGCTAGCCGCCAATTGAAGACAAATCTAGGAGAAGAATTCTCCTATGGGGTCACCAACTGGTGGTGGGTAACACATCTTTCCTTCTTTGAGAGGGACCATGTCCTCCCCCTGAGTTCATCTTTCCAAATTTTCCAAAGGATTTCATATCAACTTTTTCGGAGTTCCTTATGTCAAATTTTCCAAAATTTCTTCTCTCCCTTCCTTTTCTAGTATGGGCTGCAAGTGCTTGAGATTCTTCATTCTCGAGTTTTGGATCATTTATAGACAATAATCTAGCTTCTTCTTGAACACAATCAGTTCATAAATCATCAAATGAAGTAGTTGTCCACATGCACAGACTCCTTGAATAAATGGTTCCCATGATGACGGAAACCCATTGAGATTAACTGAAACAAGTTCTTTATCCTCAATAGTTTCTCTAATGGCTATGAGTTTATCTTTGATCGAAGAGATCCCTAGAAGATAAGAGTCAACGAAATCTAATCCAATCATTATGTTGCGAAGACAATTCTTCAAGGCTAGCTTCCGATTAGTATTGCTATTTGCGTATAATTTTACTAGAGCACCATACATTGCCTTGGCATTCTTTAGACCAAAAACCCAAGGGATCAAATGATCCTTTATAGAATCTACTAGGATTCTCTTTGCCATAGCTTCATTCTTCTTATATTTGGTCTTCTCTTCAGCTCCCTCTGGTTCTGGAATATATTTTTCTAAATGATCTAGAAGATCATTTTCTTCCATGATAAAGATTATTCAGGTGTTCCAAGATCTGAAATTTATGGCACCATCCAACCTATCTTCAACTCTAACACTTGGATCCATTTGAAGCAAGTAGTCCAAAAAATTGATCAAGCTACAAGGGTACTTGACTCAAATGCTTCATCTTAGTAGCTGCAACAATACTCGTCTCAAATGCTTGGTCTTAGTGGCTGCTCTTTTTCAACAAGGCTCTAATACCATGTTGATTTTTCTACCATAGAAATTGATCTTCTGATTTTGATAATTAATCCTAATGATTTCCAATCAAATTATCTTTATGCCACTTATATCACAGAGCAAAAATACACAAAAAATCTCAACAATAATACGGTAAAGACAGTAAAGAGACAGCCAAGCACAAGAAAGAAAACTTTTACCTTGGAAAAAACCCAGCAAACTTTTCTACCAAGGAGAAATAGTTTTTCAGGTATAATTTCAGTTCAATATTTCCCTAGAAATTTGTGCCAAAATACCAATTAAATAAGGTCAAATTCTATGCCAAAACTCAATCAAAATTACCAGTCAAATTTGGTCAAAACTGATCAAAGCCTCCCACAAAGCTTGAAAGTCAACTCTGGTCAAAGAGGCCAGATTCAACCCGAGGTCAGCTGGTCAAATGGCCAAAATTCAGTCTGAGGTCAGCTTAACCCTGTGGTCAAATCCCCTATGGTCAAAGTGCCTAGAACTACGATCAAAACAAGTCCAACAAGTCTGAATTTCAGTGGTCAACTCAGCAATCAAAACTTGCCTTCTTTCTCGGTCAAAACTTGTCAAAACGCAATCAAACAGTAGCTAGAATCTTAGTCAAATAATCGCAGATTAGACTTGGTCAATGTTGGTCAATAGGCAGCTTCAATCCTTGGTCAAACCTCACAAATTCTTCTTCTTAACTCACACGTGTGAACAAATTTGTATATGACGATGAGAGATCCAAATTGCTCAACTTGAGGACGTTGACTTCCTTGTTGAGTCACATAAGGTGGGTTTTGAGCAAGGGTCAAGCCCATTCACTGGGGGCGCTAACTTGACTTTTGGGGCCTACAAAAGGCCAAAAATTAATAAATTTAATTTTCCATTTTGCACAGTTTTGTTTGGCCGATTTTGGAGGCCCGTTGGCATGTAGGGAATACCTCCTGATGCTACCCAAAAATCAACAATTCCATAATTTGCAATCATCTTCAAACCACCATTAGCTTGCAATAATCTTCAAATCACCATTTGCGAGGACCTATGTTGCACAAAAATTCTAGGAACCCGACATTTCGGGTCGTACTCATACTCAAAACTCTGAACTCGACCATCATGTAATCATCTATGAGAGTTAATATAAACTTGATTTTCCTTCTAAATTGTCATATGTGGGTCTTATTCCCTTTTTTCTTGTAAGATATATATGTCAAGTCCCAGTGGTACAACCGGTTGAGAAAGGGTTTCGTTAGTAAGGAAGCCTGTGTTCAAACCTCTTCGAGTTACTAAGCATGCGCTCTGGGACGAGACATCTGACTTACCAAAAACAAAAGAACAAAATATATATATATATATATATATATATATATATATATATATATATATATATATATATGACGTTTCAGACAACATTGCAGCTGACATTTCCATTTTTGGGAGGTGACTTTTCTAAACGTACTCATTTCAGAAACTCCGAAACGTTTCGGGGCTTCGTGCAACTTAGGCGAGCACTTTATCAACAGAAGACATCAACTCTTAGCTAAACTTAGAGATGTTGTAGGTATTTCTGAGCCCTAGAGTCAAGTTCCAAAATAATGGTGGTAAGCCTTAAACCACCATTTAGTAGAAGTCTTCAGCTTCTTCTCATTAGGTTTGTTGCAATCCTAAAACCACCAGATTCAATGAGCACATTTAGCCATTCGCAGTTTTCTTTCATCTTTTTGCTTTATCCCATATGTCCATTCAAATTAATGAATGGAATGTTAGACATCTAATATGTTAGGATTATGGTGAGGAATATGAAGTGTCATCAAGATTCCAAGAGACCTTGGAAGATGAATCGAAAGGTCATAGATCTTGAATTTATATGTGTATCATTTGAATAAAATGCAACTCACACTTACCTTCCACTCTGGTGTTCAATCCAACATCAATGATTGGGTTTGAATCCATCATAGTAGGTAGATAATTATGAATAATTATGAAGGAAACATAGGATTCTAGGCATGCGGTTTTTCCCCTTCTACCCCCTATTAGCCCCCTCTCTTGTGGAATCATAGCCCCCCATGACTCTGTCTACAATTGGCAATGCATTTTATTTTATTACTATCAATATACAATTTTTACATGTTATATTGCTTGGCCCTCAACCATTCATCATATATACGAATGTACACTTCTAAGTCAAGGATCAAAACTAGGGTTTTACACCTAATGCTAACAAGGTAGACGAAGCCTAGATAAATGTCAAGAAGCAGATTAGCAAGAAACACAAACCAATTGGCACATGAATCATTGTTTCTTGCTTCTTGTTTATCACCATAGTATGTAGGTTTATCTATTGTTCGATGTTTTGATTATTGTCAGGTAGATTTGTTAATTTTGGGCAACTAGAAACACAAACCAATTGGCACATGAATCATTGTTTCTTGCTTCTTGTTTATCACCATAGTATGTAGGTTTATCTATTGTTCGATGTTTTGATTATTGTCAGGTAGATTTGCTAATTTTGTTGCATTGCTCATATGACAATGGTCATATTTTTGTTGGATTCCTCTTTCGAAGAGGTGCAAGATTGATCTAAAGATCATCTTGTTTGGATGAGCAGAACATTTATTTTGAATTTATTTTCCACATGTGCAAGGTCGGCCAGATTTGTAATGTAGGCTCACATGCCTAATAGATGTGTCACACACCCTTACTGATGGATATAAATTGGAGAGACTTGGAGGTCATTTTCAGCATCAACTCATCACACATTCTCTCATTGTAATCTAATTGGTTAGATAGCCTTTGGAGGCCTTCTTCCCTTCACACATGTGGAGTTGAGCTGTTGTTTTATGCGGATCTATTTAGGGCTTTTTGCTGCAGCGTTGACCGTGGTCAACCCTTCGTCGTTTGACCTCAAAACTCTACCAAACTTCCAATTTTAGAAGGTCGTATTGTTGGGCAGTAAAATCGAGGAAATCTGAGTTGTTTGACCCAATCACTAATCTGCTGCGTTGACTTTTCTGTTGCTAAAATGCGTTAACTTTGGGTTGACCAGCATTGTCTTGTGATGCGTTGTCTTTGAGGGTTGTGGGTGTGACACATGGAAAATTGGTTGAACGAGAAAGTCTTTGCTGGTTGAAGCATCATGTTGACTACCATAATGTAACAATATCTCATATCTTTGCTGGACAAAAGGAATTGTAAATCTGATCTATATTTGGCTTGTCTTTTGTTGATCTATTATTGTGTTCTATCAGCATTTTACTTTCATGTTTATGTGAATGTTATTTTGTATCACGCCTAAGAAAGATTGAAGTAAAATTGCATCAAGCAGAGAACACCATGGTTATCGAAATTTAACAAGATTGTATGTTAGTGAGTGAAATGACATAGACCAGCCCTCGGTTCAAACTTGGAATAAGACTATGGAGGTTGTAATTGTGACCCACCTTTTTGTATTAAAGTCCTATACATATTTCTTATTAATAGAGTGTTATCAGCTTATTTTGCTACCCCTACATCACTGACCCTCTCAGCCCTCATGATCAGTTTCCTTTTTCCTGACATGAGGTGACTTTTTCTGTCATTTTGACCCATAACCACAACCAGAGCCTCTTATGACAGCGGTTAAGGGCCCTCAATCGCTACCAAGGCCTCTTATGATAGCAGTTAAGGGCCCTCAACTGCTACCAGGGCCTCTTATGCATGTGGTTAAGTCCCTCATTCATCTGTTTTGAGCCTGCGGTCAAGGGAACTTTCCTAAATGGCTCAATCACTAGGAGATCACCTTGATTACTCACTGATTTGAGTTGGCCAGGACTCATCCATTAGAAATTTCTCTAACTTATCGTCGTCTTGAGTGTCCACATTCATCCTCCCGAGACCTGTCATTTACCTATTTATACTAGATCACTTGAGGGTCAGGCTAGTCTATAGATTTGAGAGAGCCATATTGATGTCATGTTGAAATCTTAATTCTTTGCATGTTGCTTGTGAATCATGTGGGATCGGGAATCTTGTATATTTTCTTAGTCGTGCTTGTGTTTGTCTGGTGATCCAATTGCACGTTGCTTGTGAATCATATGGGATCGGGAATCTTGTATATTTTCTTAGTCGTGCTTGTGTCTGTCTGGTGATCTAACGAACACAAGATCACAGAGCAATAGCTCCTTGCGATTTCGATTGCAACATAACTGGTGCTTTCAATGAGAGCACACTTGCTTTTATGTCCGCTTTGCTCTAGATCCTAATCGAATCCTCTTGTTTATGATCTGCTGAGCTTCCTTCTTTTGAAAGAGTTTTGTCTCTAACTTCTAGTCGTCCTGAGCGTCCACATTCATCCTCCCAGGACCTGTCATTTACCTATTTATACTAGATCACTTTGCTCTAGATCCTGATCGAATCCTCTTGTTTATGATCTGCTGAGCTTCCTTCTTTTGAAAGAGTTTTGTCTCTAACTTCTCGTCATCCTGAGCGTCCACATTCATCCTACCGGGACCTGTCATTTACCTATTTATACTAGATCACTTGAGGGTCAAGCTAGTCTATAGATCTAAGAGAGCCATATTGATGTCATGTTGAAATCTTAATTCTTTATTGCTATCTTGCTATCACTTTGAGAGCTTGTGAGGTCTTAGTTTCTATGTGAGTGCTCTTCATAATCATCCATCACATTAAGTGGGGAAACTCTGTCAGATCGCAAAGAGGAGACACCGGATCAGAGGTATAGAAGCATTGTATCATGTTTTTGAGATTAATGAAGATCTACGTTCTCTCCCTCATATGATCGTGTTTCAATTTATGTGATCGGTTTATCATTATATCATTGTTTATCAAACAATCTTCTGAAGAAGATCACTTGTTGTCCTTGTATGTTTGTGACTGTGTGCAGATATCGAGATCGGAAGCAGATCGGGTAGATTGGTCATGTGGAGCGGAAGAATTCTGCTTCGAACTCAAGATCTGTCTCCAATCTGCAAGGAGGCAAGGTACTTCTCTTCCTCATAGCATAGATCCAATTGCATGTTGCTTGTGAATCATGTGGGATCGAGAATCTTGTATATTTTCTTAGTCGTGCTTGTGTTTGTCTGGTGATCTAACGGACACTAAATCACAGAGCAACAGCTCCTTGCGATTTTGATTGCAACATAACTGGTGCTTTCAATGAGACCACACTCGCTTTTGTGTCCGCTTTGCTCTAGATCTTGATCAAATCCTCTTGTTTATCATCTATTGAGCTTCCTTGTATTTTTGCGACTATTTTCGACTATTTTTTAGGGTCATTGCTCTATAATTTGATTTTTTGTTGGTCATTGCACAAGGAAATAGGGAATTCCATCTTTGGAACCCTAACCGCGGGCTTCTAAGGCTCCTTAACCGTGGCCTAGAAAGCTTATGCCCAGGGCCAGCCTCTTCGAGGCCACTATGTGCCCACGATTAAGGCTCTTAGCCCTCTAAAACTTTGAACTTTTGGTCTGAGATACCTGTTTCTATATTTGAGCAGACTTGGCTTACTGTTTACTCGTTGGATCTTGTCCAAATCTGTTTTGTTTATCAATTTTCTTTGGGTTGGTTAAGTGTCTCTTAAGAGCACCTGATCTCTTTCATTAGGCATCAAGCTTGTTGTTGCTTGTCGATCTGCTAAAAACATGCTTGGATCCATCGTTGGTTGTAGCTGATCAGTTGTCTTATGATCTTGATCTGATCTATCCGGGTCAGTTTGTTAAAAGTCTTTTTTGTTTATCATTGCTTGAGTTTCTTTTTGAGTTTTTGGTTGAAGGCCTTGGATTGGTTTTGAGTTTGATCTCTTGACTTGATTATCAGTTTTGATTGGTTGTATTCAGCATTTGTTTTGATATTGTCTACACGTTACATTCAAATTTTGAGATTGTTCCTCATTTTCATCTTGTTATGTTGAGTGATCTTGTCAATTTTTTATCATTTGTGTCACAAACGGTGGTGTTGTGACCGGTTGTGCAACTGTCATCTAATCAAGTTCTTTTGAAAGAGTTTTGTCACATTGTAACACTTTCTTTAAGATCTTGTTTAGGCCTCTTTGCCTCTAGGGTTCGGTTTAGTCCTTTGTAGAACATTGGCCCTTGCAGAGCCATTGTGTTGCAGTCCTAGCTTGATTGACATTGGCACATTTTGTTTTCACTTTGGCATTTGTTTGTGATTGTTTTGAGTGTTTTTAATTGGACTTTGTTTCCCTAGTTGTTTCGCTTTTGGAGTGCTTTGTGTTCTTGCTTGGGAGACTTGCTTTGGTCTCTTTTCTCGATTCCATTTTTGGTGTGTTTTTGCGTCATTAATTCAAATCCTTGGGTTATTTTGCATTCAAGAAGAGTTAGTGAAAAGTGCATTTGAGTAAGCATTGGTGTGTTAGATAATCCCTTGCCCTCTCGTAGCTAGCATTCTTCAAATTGAAAGCGAAAAGGATCGCATATAGCTACATTAGGGTGACTAACTAAGAGTCCTACACACCATTTCAGTTTCATACCTCTTTCCGCTTGTGTAAACAACAGCCATTAAAATTAAC
This sequence comes from Pinus albicaulis, assembly GCA_034641835.2. Classification (NCBI taxonomy): domain Eukaryota; kingdom Viridiplantae; phylum Streptophyta; class Pinopsida; order Pinales; family Pinaceae; genus Pinus; species Pinus albicaulis. The sequence goes on along the minus strand of CM076577.1, from coordinate 1,328,735,760 downwards.
GTGATAATAAAATCAACTCGATTCGTCTTTTATTTTTACTGGTAGTACACCAACACTAGCTTAGGCTAGGGTCTTGGAGGTAGGAGTGTGAATTAACCACTCCAAGACCACAAAATCAACTTAGCAGTTTGCGATAGGGAGTAAAATCCATTTGCAATAGTGCGGTCTGGGAAGCCCTCCTCACAAAAGGGTTAAGCATGAGGTCACACTTGGGCCAAGCGGGGTGACATGACCCATTTAGTTTAGTTTCGGGTGGCGCGATATAGTGGAATTGGCACGCATACAAACGGTGTTTATCACTTGGGGACCACTTGGGAGGTAACTCTCAAGGGGGTTTTGGTCTTGGCTCCTTCTGCGGTTAATTTTCTTGCCCTTGCACGTTGGTTTGTCCTGCGACTATCCCCCCAGGTCGTATTATTATACGTGGTGACCATAGTGGCCTTTCTTTCCAGGACTCATACACATGTGCAAGGTTTGGAAAGTTTCAAAATAGAAACCCTACTGCAATATCTAGATCTACTTCGCCTACTTGTTTTATTAACTTAACAAGCTATTTAACTGAAATATTTAGAAAAAAACATTAAAGCAGTCACAAACTGCAACCTACACATCTACAGATCATTTACTGAACAATACACACATGTGACAAGATTAGAGACGATTTTTCGGACAAATGTCCCTGGAAAAACCCAATGCGAGAAAACTGGTGCAGCAACTCTAGAGGGTTTTATTATTATGCAGAATCTGAATACAACGTTCTAGGCACCAGAAATGGTTGGCCCTACAGAGAAATTACACGACAATTTGTACCATTCACTCGGAGACAAAAAATATCATTGTATCACACCCTCAAACTGGATTTACAGATCACGAACCCTTTCTGGCCCACTGGAACCCTCAGCGTTGCGTATGCAACCTCTGCATCAGCCCTCACTGGTGCTGCGTTGCCCTGGTTGGGCCTGCGTCACCCCGCCTGGTGTTGCATTGTGTTGGTTGGGTCTGCATCACCCTAGTTGGGCTTACGCAACCTCTGCGTTGTACTCTGCGTGGTGTTGGCTGAACTGCATCCTCCTGGCTAGCTCTGCGCTAACTGGTACACACTGCCTCTCTATTGTTGTATTCTCGGCCTTGGATCATATCATCCCTTCTCGATCTTTGCCCCTCACTACACTGCAAACTCCCTTCGAATTCCTCAACAAATCCCCCCCCCCCCCCGAAATTCAACTTAGCTTCAATGCCCTGCTTGTGTGTGTGTTCTCCAACTGACCCCAAGCCTTTCCTTTATACTTTTCTTGTTGGAAAACCAACGGTCGTGATCAAATCTCTAATCGACAGCTTAGATTAAAAGACTGCTTGATCCACATCATTTAGATCATTTCATCACATGTGTTTAATTAATTCACTTTAATTTTTTTAATTTCCTAAGTTAGATTTAGGGTCCTCATTAAAAAAATTAATCATTTGAATAACTTCAACACAAGATGAAATTTCTCCAAACGCTTTCTAGGTTTTGGAGATCTCGTGTGTCTTAGCCCCTCCACAAAGTTTCGGAGCTAGAGCACACCCGATGCTACCCCAAAATCTCAACAGGGGTCGTCTTCTTTGTACCTGGGATAGATATTAGTCATACTCTCTCAGTCCTCTCGGGGGGTGTTCCACTTGTTGGGGCACTTGTGTCGATTTCGCAGCTAAAAGGGTTGGGAAGCAGGTCGCTAGTATAACTATTCCACCGCCAGCTTCTTTGTATTATGTTTGTGTGTGCTATCTTCTAGGACGTTTCTAGAGTGTGTTGTTTGGTATAAGTCTGTAGTTTGGCCTTAGGGTGTTTGCACTAACTTAATTGTGTTTTATTTATTATCACCCCGGTTGAATTTGCTCGTCGACGTTCATGACATCTGCAAGGTCTACTTCCTGAATGAAGTGGACTAATTTCTCCTGCACAGAGTGCCTGTCAGCGCTCGCAACTTAGACCATCACATAGTGTTGGAATCTATATCTAGCCCCACTAATAGTGATCTAGTTTCTATTGGGACTTTGGCGGACGACTTTAGCGCTCTTGCCAATCCACCTTTGACTGATCCTCTGTACCTGGGATAGATATTAATCATACTCTCTCAGTCCTCTCGGGGGGTGTTCCACTTGTTGGGGCACTTGTGTCGATTTCGCAGCTAAAAGGGCTAGGTCACTAGTATAACTATTCCACCGCCAGCTTCTTTGTATTATGTTTGTGTGTGCTATCTTCTAGGACGTTTCTAGAGTGTGTTGTTTGGTATAAGTCTGTAGTTTGGCCTTAGGGTGTTTGCACTAACTTAATTGTGTTTTATTTATTATCACCCTGGTTGAATTTGCTCGTCGACATTCATGACATCTGCAAGGTCTACTTCCTAAATAAAGTGGACTAATTTCTCCTGCACGGAGAGTGTCTGTCAGCGCTCGCGACTTAGACCATCACATAGTGTTGGAATCTGTATCTAGCCCCACTCATAGTGATCTGGTTTCTATTGGGACTTTGGCGAACGACTTTGGTGCTCCTACCAATCCACCTTTGACTGATCCTTTAGGGCCTACCTTACTGCAGCCGAATCCTGACGGTTCTAGACCGGCTTACACTTACGTGCCTTTATCTACCATTTATCCTAGGGCAGAGGCTGAGACTTCAATAGAGTTTGCATCAGCAGTCTCGGTTGCCATGACAGTGCTGCCACCTCTTAGTGTGGCTATTCCTACTCCTTCGTCCACACCTCTTCTTCCTGGGGCATTCCACCAGTCTCATCTTTGGCTCCCACTAGTCTCCAGAATGTTTTTGTGCCCACACCATCCTCTATGCTGACTATGGTACCCCAGCCTAGTCAACCAATAGGTCCAGGAACTTACACACCATCATTTGCCCAACCGACTATTCTTGTTCCTCATTTAGGCATGGTTACTTCTGGGAACCCGTGGGGGGGGATCACCAATTGTCCCTAGTCAACCTAGGGACAATGTAGCTTTTAATATGTCACAAGCTTGGTATAGTTCGCTTTTTGGAGGGACACCACGTACCAGTACTTTTACTAGAGGGGCTACTTTACCTAGGGGCAACCGCGCTGCTAGTACCGTCTCTTACCTGGGTCACTCCACATATGTCGGTCCTACTGCGCAGTCTGGTCCTTCTTTTCACCCTAGGTACAATCCCATTAACACATGCTTTTGGGGGTCCATTGCTCTCTGGAGGTTTTTACCCTAAGGGCGACATCCATCTACTAGTTATGTTGACCCGCAGTAATCATTTGTCGAGGCGAACCCTTTTCGGCACCAGCAAACGCATCCATCAAATCCATTTACGGGGGGGACCGCAAGGTTGGTCAAGGGCTTCTCCGACTTATGACCCATTTAATCAAATTCACAATCCATTTTTATCCTCTCTTGATTTACGAAATCTTGCTAAATTGACTAATGACCCCATCCGTCATGATCCCTGGTGACCACCTATGCCTGCTAAGCTACCATCCGTCATGATCCCTGGTGACCACCTATGCCTGCTAAGCTACCATCTGATATTCCCAATTTTGAAGGGAAGCCTGGGGAGAATCCGTCCACCCATATCACCACCTACCATCAATGGTGTTCATCGAATTCGTTGGTAGATGATTCTGTCAAACTTCGCTTGTTCCAAAGAACATTAACCGAGGATGCTACCAAATGGTACATTGAGTTAGATACTACATCCTACGGTGACTTTGCCTCATTAGCACAAACTTTTTTGACATATTTCCAGTTGCCAACTCAGTATGATCTCGACTCTGACCTTTTGTCCAATTTCAAACAAGATGATGCTACACTTATCTCTGATCACATTCATGAGTGGCATCGTCGCAAGAGGTTAGTGAGAACCAAGTTACCTGATGAGATTTTATGTAAATGGTTCATTCGATCTCTTCAACCTCAAATTGCCAAGGATGTGTCTATGTTTCCATTGACCCACCTAAACCTGTTCCTAGCCAACATGTCGATGGCGTGATTGGGTCGGCTTCCGATCCCATGAGCCAACTTGTTGCCCACCTCGAGCAATTGATTGTTACATCTCAAGCCCCATCAATTGCGCCTAGCCCTGCTGAAGCACCCCCTCCTGAGCAATCCACCGTTGGTCTTATGGTGAAGTTCACTCAACCAAAGAACAACTCTCAAACCAATGGTAAAAATAACAAGAAAAATAAACAACAAAATCAAACTGCCCAAGAGTCTCAACCCAATCCTCAGAGTCAGGGAAGGGGCACCAGTGAGCATTGCCGCAAAGTCAAGTTCCCTTGTAAAATTTGTCAAGGCGATCATCTCACTCATGAGTGTCCTCGAATGGATGAAGTTCATAGGCTTCTTTCACCACCATCTTCTCAACAGCCTGTTATTTTAATTCATCCATTCCCTACACAACCACAACAACAAATGATTGCTCAACCTTCTCGACCTTCGCAAGGGGGCACAGAGGGGTCATCTTCCCATCCCCCTCACAATTTAGTTGTCTTCATGTGCAAAGATGTCAATGTGACCACGCGAGCTAAGTCCTATGATGTACCTGAGTCGAGTCCTCCCTCCAAGGACTCCCCCGCTCCACCTAGTTCCACTGGACCTCTCACTCCAGATAAGCCTATGGAACCAGTTTATTGCCCCCCAAGGGTGTTCTCCATAAGACAACACAATCCTTCTGTTAGGGCTGCTCAACATTATAGTATTGTTGAAAATCTTGCCCAGGCACCTTGTGCCAAGTCCACCTTGGAGGTCTTGCAAAGTTGTCCTCCATAGCGCAAAGCCTTATTATCTGCCATTGGTGGAGTTAACATGTTTGCCTCTGGTGTCATCACTTTCAATGCCGAGAAAGTCGCACCTCGTCTTGCCCATCAAATTGCTTTCCAAATTATAGTGCGGGTTTCCCAGAAGAATATCCATCACACTCGGGTAGATGACGGCTCTTCCACCTATGTCATGTCCATATCTTGTTGGAAAGCTATTGGCGCTTTGGCTCTCGCAACGTCTAATACCACTCTCCAAGCATTTAACAGTCACAATTTCATTCCTAAGGGGGTCCTCCCACATTCCACCATTGAGTTAGGCGGTAAAATGGTACATGTCGATGTTGAAGTCGTTGATGCACCTTTAGATTATAACCTGCACCTTGGCCGTAGTTGGTTTTATGCCATGACTGCGGTAGTATCATCTGTGTTTCGTTTACTTTGCTTTCCTCATGAAGGCAAGATCATCACTATTGATCAACTTGACTATTGTGTGCCATCGACACATCTTTCCACTACCATTGGAACTACGGTACCACTTCTGGGGGACCATCCTGGTCAATTTCAGAGTGTTGGCGCGAGATTTTTCAAAAGTTCCACTCTTATAGGGGTTTTCCTCAACTTGTGTCACCCGACACTCCTCCTTCTCCTGCCATTACCCGCTACCATATGATCTCTTCTCGCACCTATGGACCTCAAATTCTTAATGATCCTTTGGTGGTGCCTGTTGAATCTGAGATCGATTCATATGGCACGTCCATGCCTTTAAGTCCAGCAGAGCTTGCTTATCAGGCTATCCAACTGGCTTCTTCATGTGATGAGTCTCGTGACGTCGTCTTCGTACCACCTGATGATTTCTTCTTGCCTTCCTAGGCTATTGACCGTCCTTCCTTTTACGACTTTCTCGACTTCCTGTTACCATCCGATGAAGCTATTCGAGAAGTCATGTCTATCTCTAACCGTCCTTGGGGACCCCTTCATCATCGATCGTCGTTTCTCCCCAACGTTGAGGTTTTGGATGAGTCTCATCAAATCCTGGATTCCTCTGGCATTGTCAGTCCTTCCCTACATTTTCAATGGATTTTCGTCATTTCTTCGAAAGGGAACTTGGCCAACATTTCCTCTACCATTCCGATCAATATTGCCACAAAACTAGGTTTCGTGGAAAATATCTTGATTGGGGTTGATTGCACTCCCTCTGAGATTGCCACTTATATCGCCCTTTTCAAAGAATTCCACGATGTTTTTGCATGGTCTTACGAAGAAATTTCTGGCATCGATCCACGAATCGTCCAACATGAAATTAAGACATCCTGGAGCCAAACCTGTTCGGCAAAAGCTCCAACAGGTTAATACGCATAAAGCAACAGCCATTAAGGCTGAGGTTCAAAAACTTCTTGATGTTGGTTTTATCTATCCTGTCCCTTTGACAGAATGGGTTTCTAATCATGTTCCCGTTGATAAAAAACAAGGAACAACCCACGTCTGTGTGGATTAACGTGATCTGAATCTGGCTTGTCCCAAGGATAACAATCCTACACATTTATCGACCATATCTTTGATTCATGTGTCGATAACACTATCTTCTCTTTAATGGATGGTTTCTCCGGCTATAACTAGATCAAAATTAAACCAAAAGACAAGAACAAGACTGCTTTTATCTGTCTGTGGGGTACATTTGCCTATCGTAAACTGCCTTTTGGTCTCAAAAATGTTGGGGCTACCTTCCAGCAGGCCATGTCTTATGCGTTTCATGATATCAAACACATCGTTGAAGTATATCTTGATGATCTTACTGCTCATTCTCTGCTTCGTGGGGGCCATCCGTCCCACCTTCGAGAAGTATTTCTCTGATGTCGTTTTTACAAAATCTTGTTTAATCCACATAAATGTGTCTTTTGCGTACGATATGGACGATTGCTAGGATTCATCGTATCTCAAGAATGAATCTGTGTGGATCCTTCTAAGGTTGATGCAATTATTAATCTACCTCCTCATATTGTCAGCCAGCTTCAAAGACTTAAAGGAAAATCCAATTCTTTACGCCGTTTCATTGCCAACTATGCCCACATTTCCTATGGCTTCATGCATTCGTTGAAGAAAGGAATCCCTTTCACCTAGGACGACCAAGCCCAATGTTTTTTTGATGATCTCAAACAAGCTTTGTTGTCAGTCCCTTCACTGAGCCCTCCTAACTCCAACCAGGACTTCTTGCTATATCTCGCCACTTCTGAATCCTCGTTAGGCATGGGCCATGGCTCTCATTCAAGAGGACGATATGCGCAATGGACATCCTATTTATTACCTTAGCAAAGGCCTGATCGGTCTTGAGCTTCGTTATTCCCATGTTGAGAAGTTGGCTCTTGCAGCGGTGTTTGTTGTACAACGTTTGAGGCAGCATATTCTATTGTGAAAGGCTACAGTTATTGTCGACTCCAACCCCATGAAACACATCCTTAGTCGTCAAATCATAGGGGGCAAATATTCCAAATGGATTGTCATCCTTCAAGAGTTTGATCTGGATTTTGCCATTGCTAAATCTAAGAAATCCCTAGCCTTCGTTGAGCTTCTCACTGAATTGCCTCCAATTGATGAGGAAATTGTGGCCTCGAATCCTCTACCTGATGAATCCTTGTTCCTTATTAGCACTTATGATCCTTGGTACGGAGACATCCTTCTTTATCTCCAAACCCAACGCTTTCGGCTTGAATTATCTTCGAACAATCGTCGACGTATATGCCATCAGTCCCGACACTATCTTATTATCGATGATACCCTTTACCTTGTGGTGTCAATATTGTTCTACGTCGATGTCTTACCCATGATGAAGTCGAACGTGTTTTGAATGATTGCCCCGCTAAGTCATGTGGTGGTCATTTGTCTGGGCATGCCACTGCTCAAAAATATTGCGCACGAGTTACTTTTGGACTTCACTTTTTAAAGATTGCATCACAGTCGTCCAGAAGCACCATCCCTGTCAGCTCTTTTCTCAAAAGATGTGTGCTCGGCCTGCCCCATTACATCTAGGCATCGCCGTCAGACCTTTTGCCCAATGGAGAATTGATTTTATGCAATGCAATCCACCCTTTGCCCAAGTACATCATTATACTATTATCGTTGTAGACTATTTTACCAAATGGGCTGAGGGCATGCCTACACGTCTCAATGACGGCATTACTGTCGTGTTGTTCTTCTTCAACCATGTCATCGCCAGGTTCAATGTACCTAAACGCATCTTCACTGATCATGGAAAACACTTTCAAAACCATATGATGTAGGAGCTAGCTTCCAAGTTGGTTTTTTGCAATGAACATTCCTCACTATATTATCCTCGAGCTATTAGCCAAGTAGAAGTCGTCAATCGTACTTTGAAAACCATGTTGCAACGGATGGTAAAAACACATAAATCCAACTGGCATCTCATGCTATTTTCCACTCTATGGGAATACCAAACCTCCGTAAAATCTACCATTGGCTTTACTCCGTTCTAATTGGTTTATGGGGTTGAGCTAGTTCTCCCTATCCACTGAAAAATCTCTTCTCTTAAGCTAGTTGTCGAGTTACTCCCTAACACCTCAGTCAAGGAAGAAAGCTTGTTACAACTTACCCATCTCGATGAACCACTCCTTCTCGCCCTGGTCAATAACGAAATTCATAAGAAGCGCGTCAAGGCCCAATATGATAAATTTGTCAGACCTCACGTCTTTTCTGAGGGTGATCTAGTGTTAGTTTATGACCGACCATGATAAGTTAGGGGCTGGTAAACTCGAACCCATGTGGCATGGTCCCTATATTGTTAAACATGTTCTCAAAAAAGGGGTTTATGAGTTGGTTGATTATGAAGGGAATCCATTGTTGGAGCCTCGTAATGGGCTCTATCTGAAACGCTACTATGCTTAGTCTCTTTGCATGGTCGCTTGTATATTATGTATATAGGTGTATGTGTTCAGTTTGTTTTTGCTTGTCATTACCATGATTTCTGTGTGTAAGTTGTATGTCTGGTCTTTGTTTTACAAATGTCAACACCCTCACTCCCTTACAGAGGCTTTGTCGATAGTGCAAGTCATTACACTCGGAACGCTGCTTCTGCCTCTTGGGTCATCTTTTCACCCATTGATGAGCTTGTGAGTTCTGGAGGTGTTTGTGTTTTCCTTGTCACCAACAACATGGTTGAGTATAGTGTTGTCATTGAGCTCTTGACCGAGGCTAGTCGTCTTGGCATACACCATCTCATTGTTCAACTTGACTCTCAACTCATAGTGTCCCAGCTCAAACGTCTTTACTCTGTAAGGAATCCTACTCTACTTCATTACTTTTTGAGGGTACATCTCTTGGAACGCTCATTTGATTACATTAATTATGTCCATATTCCTCGAAATCAAAACAAATTGGCTGATTCGTTAGCTAATTATGTGTTAGATTGGCATTTGTCACATGTTTAACATTTTAAACCATTCACATGAAAATTTAGAACTCTATTGTACATACACAGTAGAAGCAAACACATAGAAACCGGTATTTTATTATATCAAAAACTTGAGTACATAAGTTCAAAATTAGGCAACTAAGGCCTTGGCTACTATGCCATACACATGCTAATACATCAAACTACACAACCCTGTGCTACTACCCCCACTCAGTGGTGCTCATGATAACATAGAACTGCATTCAAGATGCGGCAAAGTAGACCACGACGACGAGATGAGCCCACTCCTACGGTGTGCTTTTGCATGTGTCAAGGAGTTTCATCCAACCTCCTCAAAGGAATCCCCAAAGTCAGTCCCTAGACATTTCGAGTAAACTCTTGTAGCTCCTCATCCTCATTTTCAATCTCCTTTGCCAGTGCTAGGGTCGGGGCTTGTGGTACATGTCTCCTCAATGGAGAATACTCGGTCGAGTGTGCAGGTGCTACATTTGCATGCCAAAAACATCTCATTAGTAACTATGTACTCTCATTCAAAACCCAAAAACATAAAATATTTCAAAAAATCCCAAAAATTACAAAACATTAAAAATCCAAAAAAATTACCTCTCCAATCAAAACCTTCACCAGGGGGCAAGACTATGTTAGGATCTCCCGTGAAGTCCACCCCATCATATGGGTAATCATCCACTGGCAATATAGTTTCTCTCATCCATTTCCAGTATGTGTTTGTGTGCCTTCCATGAACATGCACTTCGTCATCCCGTGGTAAAGCATGACCCCATCTAGCCATACGGGGTTGTCTTGCTGGTGGAGAGGTTGCATAATCCAATGTTTGGGCCTCATCACTACAATCCTATCGAAAAAGAAGCTTACCAACACACTCTCATAACCGCAAGTATCACTCCTCCTCCTCTTCAACTTTGTAAGTTGAGCCTTCATATTGGTCACTATCCCATCACACCAGTTGAACAATCTGGGTTCCAAACATCGTACACCCGGGCCTGAGGAATTTTCATTATATGGGGTGATGATGACCCTGCTACGCGAGTCACCATATAGGCTATTGTCCGGAGGGTCAAATCCGCTATCTCTTTTATGTGGATCCTGTCTTTTTCCGCCCCTGGCACTTGCCTGCAATGGTCAGCCCTCATACTTCTGATTGTTGCCCATGTATTGCTTCAAACCCCTGTCAACAAAATTGGAGCTCCCCGCCTCGATAAACCGGTGAGAAAATATATGTCTGAGGCTTCTATCGTGAATCACTTTGGCCTAACCATGAAGTGTTGACTATCCACATCCCACCATTGCACAATGTATGACAAAAGATGGTCTTGACTAGCCATGCTTGGGATTCTGAAGAACTTGAGTAAACCACAGTCCCTCAAGGCGTTGATGGTTGGCCCGTGGGCCATGGCTTGGATTTCATTCTCTGAGTATTGCGTTTCTCTCCATTCAAAAATCATGGTTGCTCCAGCACCCACATTATGCGTCTCAGTCACTCAAAAATTAAGGGAAAACACAACAAAATAACTTGAAGTTAAAATGATAAATTTTTTCCCTATTTTGCCCCCTAGTCGCGGCCATAACACAAATAGCTCGCGAGTTTGTCCCTGGGCAGCTCGTAGCATGCCCACGGTTAGGCCCCTTTGGGCGCGCGCTGCCCATGGCAAGCCTGCGACTGGGGGAGGATTTTCTAAAAAAATTCGAACCCCTCACATCCAAACACAATGGCTCAACATTTGCTTGCAGAAATGACTAAGAGAGAGGTGATTCGTTACTTACTTGCTCGAAGATGGCCGCTTTCTCCTCCTTGCTCTTGCTCTCAAACCCTTGGAAGCTCCCCTCTCCTTTCTTCACAAACTTCAAAATGATCAACAAGAGAGATATGAGCTCCTTTTAAAACCTTTTTGACACCTTTTGGCATCTTGAGGAATATTCCTTTTTCAATTTTTGGGTATTCCTTTTTTTATTTTTGGGTTAAAGTGGGTTTTTAAGCTTTATGATCTATTTTTTAGTCTACCTTTTTGCAGGAGGACTTGGGAGTCAATATTTTGCTTCTATCTTTGAGAGGATACCTTTTATTACACCCGGGCCTGAGGTATGATCTTTTTACTGGCATATATGGGTAGGTCACTTTTGCCGATTTTACATTTTGACCATCAACGCTATTTTTATGCCCCTTAGGTCTGACCCCGTCATGTTACGACTTTTGCCACTTCCTGTATGCATATCGTAGCTTGGCGGCAGAGCTTACCCGCTCATGGATACCCTAGTTAGCACCCTCTTGCCGAATTGGTGTCCATACAATCATTTTTTATCACTTTCGAAATCCCTCCTTCTGACCTGCCATGACTTCAAAATTGAGCCTCATGTTCTCTTCTCTGTCATATTTTTGGCCATACCCCAAGAGGATTCCACACTCTATCCCTTGTGATTGTCACTTTTATTAGCTTGCTTCTGCAGTTTGAGCCTTGGTTTCACTTATCCATCGTCATCATCTGCTTGGCCTACCATCCGCATTCACTTGGTGTTTTCCCATTTCCTAGAGAAACCGCTTCGATGAGTGGTCCTATTAGCCAGCCTTGTGTCCGCCTTATGTCATGAGCAGTTCCACCATTTACCAAAACTAGTTCCTACCCTTTATACCACTCATTCCTCCAGGAGGAGTTTTCTTTAAGCTCTTTTCAGACTCCTTAACTTAGATAAGATTGTCGAGTGAACTTGTCTACTTCATGCTCGTTAAAGTACCTTAAGTGTTGTCTACCCTGTACAAGTTTAACCCTTTTCCAGACTGGGATAGACTATTTACAAAAAAGGAATACCCTAGTCTACTGTGGCTAGGAGGTTGTCCCTTGTATACTTTTATCTCTTTTATGGGCTTGGGGGACAACTTTATGAAAAAAGAACTTATAAAAAGAGAAGGGAGGGAACTTCTATATTCATTTTTCATCCATTGGCAGCGTTACTTGCGTCGCCCTTGAACACGACACCTATCTGTCTCATTATCTTACAGTTGGGTTTTAGGTTGCCTAGGAGCCATACCATACATATGAGTCTCTTTACTACTCTGGCTGGTTACTCTTCCAGTCATATGAAGTTTGCCTCAATGCCTCCTGTGTCGTCGCATGAAATCACATAGTGCTCATTTAGTCATGTTGCCAAGTCACTCTTGTGCCGTGTCGTTATGTGTTTAAGGGAAGTCTCAACCTGTGTCATCCATCTGCAATAGCCTATTGACCTTTTCTGAGTCGTTCATCCCTATGTCAATTGTACTTCATGGCTTCATGACTTCATCCATACACCACATCACCCTGATTTGTTCCATGTCGATTGATGAGGGATACATTAAGGCCCTCCTTCGACAGATCTCATGTCGACTTCAGCTCACTATCCAGGAGCTTGATCTAGGAACCAGTAGTACCTTGGAGCTTGCAAACCTCAGTGGCAGGGTTCCTCGCGATCGACAATGGGTTTACATCATTGGCTCCTGATTCGTCGAGTTCACTGGTGTTCGGCATCAAATCATCTATTCACACTTAGTGGACTGTACTAGGTACCTTGGAATCCATTTTCTTCATTGGTGGATTCCCTCACGTCTGTTACTGGTTTACCTCATTAGCTGGTTATCAGGCAGTTTCTACCATTGCTCGACTTCAACTCATCTATTCGCATGAGTAGATTCGTACCATCAGAGTTATGTCAAAGACCTTGGGTTAGAGACATCTCACTTTTAAATGGCATCCTTCCAAGGTTGCATTGGAGTTATGTATCATTTATGTACTTTGAGGGCTATATGGGGCACTTCTATATCTGTCAGGTGTCCATAGTCCTATTGATGTATACTGTGACATAGATCCACGATTATATTCCTTAGTGGCTATGCCCTGTTCATTGAGTCACATGGATCCACTGTGTATGTCTGTCATGGCCATTTTTAGTCCTTTATATCATGGCTCCACAGTGTGTGTTTGGCAGCCATGTTCAGTGTCTTCTTTTGACCGAGCATGGGTATGCCTGCCTCGGGGATGTTATCAGCACAGTTAAGACTTCAACTTCAGCGTTTTTCAATCTGCGTTCTTGGCTTTGTTTCCCCACTGCCACTTTGACCTCTGATTTTTTTATAATGTATTTCGACCATCAGCTGCTCATTCTAACCTCGTACATTAGGGGGCATCTAATATCAGCTTATTTTGCTACCCCTACATCACTGACCCTCAGCCCTCATGATCAGTTGCCTTTTTCCTGACATGAGGTGACTTTTTCTGCCAGTTTAACCCATAACCGAGACCAGGGCCTCTTATGCCAGCAGTTAAGGGCCCTCAAACACTACCAGGGCCTCTTATGCCCGCGATTAATGCCCTCATTCATCTATTTTGAGCATGTGGTCAAGGCAACTTTCCTAAATGACTCAGTCCCTAGGAAATCACCTCAATTACTCACTAATTCGAGTTGGCCAAGACTCATCCATTAGAAGTCTCTCTAACTTCTCATCGTCCTAAGCATCCACATTCAACCTCCCGAGACCTGTCATTTACCTATTTATACTAGATCACTTGTGTAAATTTTTGTAGATGTTCTATGCTTGATGCAATTTTACTTTTATAACAGCAATCACATAAATAGTTAAGTAAAATGTTGATAGAACATACCAGTGGATCTATAGAAGACAAACCAGAAACAGGAGAATGTGTTGGTGCGTTACGGCGATCAGCAGGATGCTTCAACCAGCAAAGTCTTCTTGGTCAGCCAACCCAAAATGTGTCACAACAGTCCTCAAATCAATTATCCAGTCAACTCAAAGTCAACCCCAGAAAAGTCAACACAGTCCAGAAAAAGTCAACGCAGGGCAGCAACAAGAAAGTCAACGCAGCTCCAACTTCGGTCAATCTTTTGACCTCGATTTTTGTGCCAATGAGTACGACCTACAAAAATCGAATTCTCCACAAAATTTCAGCTCAAACGGACCATGCGTTGACCAAAGTCAATGCTGGTCAAACTTGCCCAGAAACCCTAACTGCAGAAAATTTGCTGCGGTAAATTTTGTCCTTTAGCTGCAGTAGATTTCGTCCTTCTTCTCACGTGGGAGATGAAACTGCTTCTCAAATGCTTATAGATAATCAGAGGAGAAGATGTGTGATGAGATGAGTGAAAAGCTCTCCAACGTTGACTGTATTTATATCCATCATTGAGGTGTGTGACACATCTGTTGGGGGTGTAAAACCTTAAGGCCGACCTGCACTTAAATTTATTATAAACAATAAATTCAAAATAAATGTTCTGCTCATCAGATTAAAATCAATTTTATATCGATTTTACACCTCTCCGAAAGAGGAATCCAATACAAATATTGGAATCTTCATCTAAGCATCACAAGATGGAGTTTGGACCTAGTTGTCCAAATTTAACACTCCCTCTCAACTTGGGAGAACTCCATCCACCAGTGCAATCAAACATCGTGCGTCATCCCGCCGTAACTTGCTTTGCTGGCCTCTTTATTTCAGAACAGAAGTGGGTCAGTCACAAAGACATCATCCCCCGGCTGACAAATTCAGCCCAGAGGTCCGAAACCTCTATCAAACTCACAAAGAGTCTCCAACCAACCCAAAGTTGGTTCATCTGACCCGAAGTCAGGCGGAGGTCCGAAACCTCACTATACTTGATCCCAGATCAAGTGGTTGGACCGTGCCATCCTAGATAGAGAGTACGGCAATCTCTGATGCGTCCATCAGTATTTGCTACTAGTCTCTAGCATTTCCCACCTCATTGGCCAAATGAGAGGTACTTCCCATGAGCCCTGAACTCAATGGGTAGGATGCATACGGGGCACAGATAATGAGAGGTGAACCAACTCAATAATCACAACGGTGGGGTCCAAGCACACCAACAAAGTTTGGCAAGCCTAGCTTTGTGGTTGCTCATAGCTCCGAGAAGTTGTCCCCAAAGCCCCGATAGCTCCTCGAGCTCATTGTCCAACAGGACCCACATCATAAGGTCGTTCCACGATACCAAGATTCTCACGGAAGGTTAGGAACATGACCTTCCCCAAGGGCATTGTGAGAATATCCGCGACCTGCTCATCAGTTCCTATATGATCGAGCCTTGCGAAACTTCATTGTCACCATATCTAGGATGAAATGGTACACGATATCAATATGCTTGGATCGTCGTGGAACACGGATTCTCGGTCAAGCGTCCCTGCGGTTATCACCCAGGTATCCTTGAGGTTATTATCCACTTGGTTGTCAAATAACTCATAAAAACTTTGCAGCAAGCGCTTCCTGACGAGGCCATACTTGTTGCAATGTATTATTCAGCGGTGCTCAAAGCCCTTGACTTCTGGACTTACGCTTCCTACTCATCTACATTAACCTAGAAAGCGAGAACCACGCAAGGTAAGGAACATCCCTATGTGCTCTCTTACGATCGACCACCATGCCCGGCCAGTCGGCATCGGTATATCCGAGTGTCACTTCTCCCGCGTGTATCTCGACATCTGGTTTTATCGTGCCCTAGAGATATCTCAAGAGTTTCTTGGCACCAACCCAGTGAATGTTATGATCAACCATGTGTTGACTCAAAGTGTTCACTGCAAAACATACGTCCGAACGAGTGTTCACTAAGAACATCAGGGCCCCTACGAGTTGACGATGCTCAGTAGGATTTGCCAAAACAGGCCTAGCAGCGCTGCCATTCAACTTCTTGAAGTTGAGCTCCATTGGTGTCGACACGGACTTATAGTCCACCATACCAAATCTTTCCAGAAGCTTCACAATGTATTTTTCTTGAGAAAGGAAAATCTCTCAGGAATCCTCTGTCCAATGAGGACCTGAGGCCTAGGAAGTAGTGCATGGGTCTGGTCTTCTTCAGACTCAATAACATGACTCCTCTTGCACATTGATGAATGAGAGGAGTCGGCTTTTTTGTCTCAGGGAAGAATTAGTCATACAACACAGGAATGAGAGGCTTTCCTTAGACAACCTTGAAGTAAAGGTTGGGATGTGCCAGTGAAGCCCGACTTCATCAAGTAGCTATCTATCCTCTCGTACCAAGCTACGGTGCTTGCTTCCAACCCATAGAGGGCACTCTTCAGCTGCAGGACATAGGTATTGAGTCTGGGAACTGAGACGGAGGTTGTTACACACACCTCTTTATTCCTTTATTGCACCATACGGAAATGCGTCTTGACATACATCGATGAAGACTCCATCCTTGCATAGAAGCAAGGGCTATAATAGATCGAATGGTGGTATATCGGGCCATAGGTGAAAATATGTCATCATAGTCAATTCCTTCCTTTTGAGAGAAGCCACGGGCAACAAACCTTGCCTTGAACTTTTCAGCACTCCCATCAGATCCATGTTTGATCTTGTAGAGCCATTTTGCGGTGACAACAGATTTGTCCTTCGGTCTCGGGACCACATCCCGGACATCATTCTTCATTATGGACTCATATTCTTCGTGCATAGCATCCTTCCAGACTTGATGCTTTACGGCTTCCTCAAAAGATCCAGGTTCAGATTGTACAATAGTACTCATGGCAGCTAGATACCCTTGGTATCTACACGGCTTCTTGCTTTCTCGGAATGTCCCTCTCGGGGTAGCATGTCCCTCGGCATCTTCAAGAGTGTCCCTAAGCCATGATGGTCTCTTTCTCAGTGAAGGAGATGGATCTATTGGGTCCATTGGTCCTTCAACATCAGGCATTGTCTCATCCTGCGGTTCTTCTTGATTTCCAAGCCTTGCTTCATGATTTTCCTCAGATCTCAGAAGATCTACTACTTTCTTCAGGGAAGCATCTTCGTCAAAAGTGACATCATGGCATATTTCTACTTCCCTTTGACCAAGTACATAGACTCTATAGGCCTTAGAGGTTTCGCTGTAGCCCACAAACATTCCTTTCTTCCCAGAAGCATCCAGCTTACTTCTCTTTTCTTTTGGCACATGAAAATAAACAAGACATACAAAAATTCTAAAATGTGAGACGTCAAGTTTCTTACTGGTGAAAACCTCTTCGAGAGTTTTGGAGTCCAGGGCGAAATGAGGGCATCAGTTTTGAATGTATACAGCAGTATTCGCAGCTTCTCCCCACAGAAACTTCGGTAGACCCTGGTCACATAGCATGTCACGGGCAGCTTCCACAATGGTCATGTTCTTTCGTTCAGCAACGCCATTCTGCTCAGGAGTATAGGCAGTAGTAGTCTCCCTCTTAATAACAGCTTCTCTGCAAAAGTCCTTGAACTCATTTGACTCATATTCAGTGCCATTGTCGGTCCTCAAAATCTTGATCTTCTTCCCTGTCATATTTTCCACCAAGGCTTTGAAGGTACGGAACCACATGAAAGCCTCATCCTTCTTCTTCAAGAAGTATATCCAGGTTTTGTGGGAGAAGTCATCAGTGAATGTCATATAGTAAGAACATCCTCCCAGGAATGTCATGGGTAGCATACCAGATAGATCAGAATGGACCAGTTGCAAAATATCAGATGTCTTTGTGACACTTGAGGGGAAAGGTTCCCTTGTATGCTTTCCTTCGGCACAACCCTTACATACACTTTCATGATTATTTCCAAAATCGGGCATCCCTGTCACCACCTTCCTTGCTTCGGGAAGGGCCTTGTAATGAAGGTGTCCAAACCTCCGGTGCCATAGTTCAGTTTGTCGGATAGTATCACATGTCATAGCTCCTAGTGGACTTCCTTCAACCTGGAAGAGTGTTCCAACTCTAAAACCAATCACGATAGCTTCCTTGAGATTCTTCTTCCACATGTGCACCTTTCCATCAGTGAATGCCACATTGAAGCCTTTGTCTTCGATGGCTGATATAGACACAAGGTTCTTCTTCAATTTTGGTACATAGAGTACATCCTGCAAATGTAGGACTTGTCCTTGAGACGAGTGGAGGGTCACAGTCCCTGTCCCTTTCACGGGATATGTGGCATTATCTCCGAGGATAATTTCCAGATTAGTATCCTTCTCAACCATGTCAGAGAGTGCTTCCTTGAACCCAGTGATGTGTCTTGAGGCACCACTATCTATCAGCCAAACATCCATAGTGTCGGGCGGGGATGCAGCAGAGAACGTAGATACAAGAATGTATTCATTTCTTTTATCAACAACATTTGACTCCTCATACCTGGAGTTTCTAGACCTTTTGAAAGGTTGATTGTTTCTGCCAGAGGGAGCCTTCCTGTTTCCTTTGGACCTGTCGTTTCTTTGATTTCCATTCCTCCGGTTGTTGTTGTTGTCATCACTATCGGGAGAATCCTTCTTGAAAGGACATCTCTAGCATAGTGACCAGGCCTATGACAAGTGAAACAATTGCCCTTCTTTCCTTGGGCCCTTGCTCTTCCTTTGTTCTTAGGACCACCAAAGTTCTTCTTTCTAGAATGAGCAGCATAGGCACCATTTCTATCATTTTCGTATTCCTTCATTCTTGTCTCTTCTTGCATGCATCTTGACAGTAGCTCGTCAAAGTTAGGAATTGTATTATTATTGAGAATGGTAGTGTTGAATACTTGCCATTCATATGGGAGCCTTCCAAGTGCAATGAGTACCATCTCACGATCGGCTATTGTCTCCCCAATAGCCAGCAGATTGTTCCTGATCTCGGTCAATTTCAGAAAGTATGTTTGGACAGACTCATCCCTGCCTTTCTTCAGATTCTTCAATTGATTCTTGAAGAATAGCACTTGGTTTGCATTGTTTACTTTGAACATTTGTATCAACTTATCATACATCTCCTTGGATGTGCCTAGCTCAGATATGTAGGCAACCAGACTTTTATGTATGGATTCCCTGATCATTAGCTTTGCTTTGATCTCCCCTTTCTTATACTTGGTTTTAGCAACAACAGTAGCAGTGGATGGAGGTTCTTGTATCTTACCCAGTACATAGTCCATGAGATCATGGTCTTCTAATTTGAGATCTAATATCATCTTCCAAGCATGGAAGTCATCCCTTCTAGTCAGCTTGTCATCCTCCTTGAAGCCATAACTTGTGGAACTCATTTTTCTCAGTTGGTGATTGCTATAAGTTAGGGCTTGTCTTCACCTCATCTCCGATACCATGTAAATTTTTGTAGATGTTCTATGCTTGATGCAATTTTACTTTTATAACAGTAATCACATAAATAGTTAAGTAAAATGCTGATAGAACATACCAGTGGATCTATAGAAAACAAACCAGAAACAGGAGAATGTGTTGGTGCGTTACGGCGATCAACAGGATGCTTCAACAAGCAAAGTCTTCTTGGTCGGCCAACCCAAAATGTGTCACAACAATCCTCAAATCAATTATCCAGTCCACTCAAAGTCAACGCAGTCCAGAAAAAGTCAACGCAGGGCATCAACAAGAAAGTCAACGCAGCTCCAACTTCGGTCAATCTTTTGACCTTGATTTTTGTGCCAATGAGTACGGCCTACAAAAATCGAATTCTCTACAAAATTTCAACTCAAACGGACCATGCGTTGACCAAAGTCAACGCTGGTCAAACTTGCCCAGAAACCCTAACTGCAGAAAATTTGCTACGATAAATTTTGTCCTTTAGCTGCAATAGATTTCGTCCTTCTTCTCACGTGGGAGATGAAACTGCTTCTCAAATGCTTGTAGATAATCAGAGGAGAAGATGTGTGATGAGATGAGTGAAAAGCTCTCCAACGTTGACTGTATTTATATCCATCATTGAGGTGTGTGACACATCTGTTGGGGGTGTAAAACCTTAAAGCCGACCTGCACTTAAATTTATTATAAACAATAAATTCAAAATAAACGTTCTACTCATCAGATTAAAATCAATTTTATATCGATTTTACACCTCTCCGAAAGAGGAATCCAATACAAATATTGGAATCTTCATCGGAGCATCACAAGATGGAGTTTGGACCTAGTTGTCCAAATTTAACAACTTGAGAGGGTCAGGCTAGTCTGGAGAGTTGAGAGAGCCCTATTGTTGTCATGCTGAGATCTTGATTATTTGTTGCTATCTTGCTATCACTTTTAGAGCTTGTGAAGTCTTAGTTTCTATGTGAGTGCTCTTCATACTCATCCATTAGATCTAGTGGGGAAACTCTACCAGATCGCAGAGAGGAGACACCGAATCAGAGATATAGAAGTGTCGTATCATGTTTTTGAGATTAATGAAGATCTATGCTCTCTCCCTCATATGATCGTGTTTCAGTTTATGTGATTGGTTTATCATTATATCATTGTTTATCTAGCAATCTTCCGAGGAAGATAACTTGTTGTCCTTGTATGTTTATGATTGTGTGCAAATATTGAGATCGGAAGCAGATCAAGTAGATCGCTCATGTGGAGTCCAAGAACTCTACTTCGAACTCAAGGTTCGTCCCCAATCTGCGAGGAGGCAAGATACTTTTCTCTTCCTCATAGCATAAATACAATTGCATGATGCTTGTGAATCATGTGGGATTGGGAATCTTGAATATCTTCTTGGGCATGCTTGTGTCTGTCTGGTGATCTAACAAACACTAGATCACATAGCAATAGCTCCTTGCGATTTCTCCCACCCCATTATCTTCCAACACTATCGTGATCCTCCCTTTCCAAGAGACAAAGTTAAAGGCTCCCTCTAAACAGTGATCTGCTCTCAATCTTTGGTATGCCATCCTGCTTCCCTGTGGAGCTCTCCAACACCTGCCCACTAACAGCCCTGTAGTCCTTCACAATCAGTCAAACTTAGGGCACAAATCAGCCACTAACAGCCCTCCGCAATATTGTACTATGACTGATCTACAAGTTGTCCAACCTAGACACATCAACCTAGCAAAAAAAAACTTGGAAGGACACAACAAACCTCTGTTTGGATGACAATTTCTGCCATAAAAGCTTCCTCAACCTGTGCGCTGTATTTTGAGTTTTTTTTCCTGGCTTTGGTTAGGGCTTCTAACAGTCCACATCAGCCCTAATACTCTGCGCTAAAACTCCTCATACAACTGTGCAATTCCTCCTCTTCAAGGCTCCTACACCTGCACAGTTGTTCTATGTGATTACGGCCAAGGTTTAGCCACCTTATAGGCCTCGCAGCCCTCCCAAAAAGGAGATATGTCCACCTGTAATAACACAAAGAAACCTGCAGCCTGAACAGAGAAGGAGCACCCTGGGGCCTAAACTTGCACAGCAAACTTGCCCAAATTTGTCCTCAAACACTTCAACCTGCCCTCCGCCTATCTCGGCCTCCCAAACACAGAAAATATATTCAGATTTCGTCCTTTCTTCTCTTGGCAAGACTCCTCTAGGTTGCGGCTCCCTTATTTGTCCTTCACCTTATGATATTTGCAGTTGTGACTTGTGCTTGTCTTTATTCCATTCCTTGCTTTGATACCAAGTAGAATTTCCTTGCAATTCTGCTACTGCTTGAATGAACAAATCTTAAACTAATTTGTAACCTAAGACACAAAAATTCTCTACCAATTTGCAGCTGAATAGAATAGAAATAAAACATAGTCGCACAATAGCAAAAACACAATAATTTCTAGGGAACCCAACTGGGAAAACCCTCCGCTAGCTATAGAAATTTATTGACAAATTTTGAGCAAATATAATTATTACAAGGAAAATTGTTTCTCTAGAGAACAAGCTCGTTCTCCCGACTAGTACTTAGCTCGAAACCTACTTGCAACAACCCTGTCCTTAACTCCAAAATCCTTGTGCTGACCTTGGAAATTTCTTCCTATTTCCTAGCGCATACCAGTAAGAATTTACTCTACCAAAGACTGCGTATAGGCCTCTCCTTCACACTCTTCCTAGCTCTGCTAACACACACACACACACAAACTTGTGCTCTCTATTGTCTTGTCTCACAAGTCACAACCTTGTGTTCACACAAAACAACGATCAAAGATGTGCCTTCATCCCCCTTATAAGCAATTTGACCGATCTATCTCTGGCAAATTTATTTTTGGAACTCCAACTTGTGACTGACTAGTTAATTGAGTCTAACTGACTCATATAACTCGTCCTAGCCACAAATAACCATTGAAACTTCTAACTCGCAATAGGAGACAAACAACTGAGCCTCCAACTATTCGCATGAGTTAAACTGCTTCGTGAACTCATACTAATTTTTAAGAACTCATCCTAACTTATAAGAACTTGTGCATGCTAAAGACAAGACTGCTTGTGGTCTCTTTGACTAAGGCACAAGTCAAAGAAGGCCTTACTCTCTACACTTTTCAACATTAGAACAGGGAAAGGAAATTCAGAATATTCAAATGTTTAGGTAGCTAACACTTCATTAAAGAATTCCAACAGGGAAAACCAACAAAGAGAGGGCCTGCTGGTTCTTTCAGATTTCCAATGAGCAAAGAAGAAGAAACATTCAATCAATAATCTGTGCAATGTCCTTCTGCAAAGATAGTTTGGAAGAAAGTCGTCGGTAAATTTTAGGCAAGATATAGTACCAACAGAGCATAGTGCACTGGCGAGGTCAAAAGACTCTTTTTAAGCCAGTAAAAGGAAATTTTCATTTATACAGAATATACAGATTAACATGCTGAGCTTACTGGCCAGTAGCAAAGAGACTTGGTTCTGATAATCTTATTTGGCCCATCGTTTGCCAAAAGAACGGGAATTTCCCTGTCCACCAATGTAATATTGACACTAGCTTCCTGCCAATCTATGCAATATTGGGGCTTCCAATATTAAGATTGGACTAGCCTGACTAGGACAGTTTGGTCTTCGCTTATGTGACATCAAAATTTGCGGTGTTTTCAATGCTGACATTGCTATGTCTACCAACAGTTCTGCCATACCCATCTGGACTGCCATGGTAAGAGAGAAGGAGGTCAACAGATTATTAAGCTGTCCACCAGGTAACTAAATGTAATGAGATTCTAAGGGATGAGGCTGTTTGCAAATGCTAGGCAATTTTGGCAAAATAACTATCCCTTATACCTGGCACCTATGTTGAATGAAGCCCACTCCTTGTGGTGCAGCCTCCTCTGTGTGTCTCTCAACCACTTTTAAGTTTTAACCTATGCGTTGAACAAAATTGTGTACAAAAGTTAAGAAGAAAATAGGGCAAAAGTAGCCGAGCAATACAAAGCAACAATATCCTGCGATAGGAGAATTTTGTTTGCAATCCTGTGAAATTGGTCTGTTGCGCTGCGGTCCATTGCTAAGTGGATGCGATTATCACCGCTATGACCCAGGTTTTCGTCTTTGTAGGCACGCCCCCTGATAACCGACACTATTAAGGCAAAAGCTGTGGAATAAAAAGTGAACGAAATGACCCCTTTACGACGTCCAATTCTGGCCTTTTTTAATTGGAATCAGTTAAAATTTGGTTTTTCATTGATGTAATGGCGAAATCCAGTTGTTGAGACTGCATGTTTTGGATGCCCTAGCGTTTTTTACGCCTCTGACTGGATCTGTGGCATCCGCGGCATATATTTCAACCGATTTTTGGGTGTTTGGGCTCGATTTGGCTCGCTGGAGTAGAGCAATGCCTCGTCAGAAAAAAAGGTGCATTTTATGCCCTAGTTATCCCAGCATGTAAAGCGAAAAAAAGACCACATTTAAGCTGCTGTTGTACACGATTCGGAGTTTCGTAGTTTCTCCATCTGAACAAAGGGTGTTTCACTAGCAGATTAAAAAAAAATGACATGGTGTGAGTGATTGAATGACCCACCTGGTTAATCATACCTCTGACCGTGGATGTGTTATTCTTGACGACAGTGCGATGCAACACGCGAAGACCCAGAGCCTGGAGAGTTCGTCTGTGGAGTTGCCTGGTGCCCGGGAGGCCCCTGACAAGAGTTATATACAGGCGTGAACTCCATGCGATGGGAGCGGCCGCCTTGGTGCCTCCATATACAAACATTCCCATCCCTCTTCCGATCTTCTTGCCCTCAACAACGTCTTCTCCTGTTCTCAACAATGGTGGATACTGGACTTCGGAAAGTTGTATGCTATTGCTCCCGTCACTATTATATTATACATCCATCTATAATCACGTATAACCATATTTACATCACAAGTTTGTTTTGAAGAGGATCATGGTTAAAGGTTATCCCAGTATAAACAAAAGTTTAATTTAACGAGCAAACATGTTATGGGATATTTTCGAATTTCTTAATTGTGTTTGGACTCTAAGTTCCAAACTTAAAATGTTCACTCTCATAATTCATCTCTAATATTAACTCGAAATATTATAAATAAATGTAGAAAGTTATATCTCAAATAAATGTAGAAAGTTATATCTCAATTTTTTCTGTCTCTTAAACTAGTTAAGAGTTATTTTAATTCTAGATTTATCTTGGGACAAAATCTCTTTTTACTCTAAAAAAAGGTTTGCACTTTAATCTAGGTGCTTAGTAGAGACTGAGATTTGCACCTCAATCTAGGTGCTTAGTAGATACTGAGTTAGATGGATCTTACTAGTTTAATTATTAATTAGAATTAGAATTATTAATTTTATTATTTATCTTTTTAAATTTAAATTAATTTTTTTAATATAATTTGACCAAATCAAAATGTTTTTATTAATAGTTATTATTTTATTTTATTTTTTTGATTCTGATGTAATTTGATTGATTCAAAATGTGTACATAACATAACAAGAGAGAATAGCTCTCAGCCTAATCATAATTATTTTTCCATATTTAAACTTAATTAAACATGATTAAAAATGGATGAAAATTAATAATGTAATTAATATCATATTGTTATGTTCATGCTTTGATTATGAGAGTATTGATGCAAAAATGTGTCAATAATATATAGTCCTCGTGCAATCAACAAAACATTGTGAAGATTTATAGTTGTGATGAATTTATTCTCAATAATGCAATAAGGAAAGGAAAGGATGTAAACATTGTGATGATTTATAGTTGTGATGAATTTGTCGTCAATAATGCAATAAGGAGAGGAAAGGACCAGAGTTGCAATGAAAGCTTAAATGCTTGAAATTGTTAGGAAAATAATATTATTGGGGAAATATTGAAAAAGTTTGAGCACTTGTGTCAAAATTGATATTTTGATTATGTTTTCTTGTAAGTACTTAGCCATACACCCTTGATGTGTTATTGATAGCCTTGTTAATGTGCATGTGATCAAGGTTCATTTATGAGGAATGAGTACCTAGAGATGAGGGATTGAAGTAGTCCAAGAATGTTAACTTGACATTTGATTTGATGAATATATTTCTATAAGAAGGATTGGTAAACCACAGTTAGAATTGGCTGCTTTGTAATCCCTGAAACCCTAGATGGCACCCTAGCTGAGAATTTGCAATGGCCAACTCGGGGGGGCCTCCTCCCTCTCTGTCAAACAAGGCATAGGCCTTTCAGGCGTTATCCCAAAAAAACCCAAATGAAAGAAGCACAAAACAAATTGTCAAGAAGGCAGAAACCATTCCCTTTATTGCACTACCTCCAAGGTTTCATCGGACTTATATGGCTTTTTTTTATTGGCCTTTAGTAGGGAAATTCACCACCATGTGGTCGTCCCCTAGATCCATTCAATAATGGCTTGAAAGAACGTGGAAGTTGTTGATGAAAGGGAATGTTGATTTATACGCATGCAAAAATGGTTTCTCTGCTTTCTTGTTTGAATACAAAGAAGATAATGATGTAATATTTAGAAATGGACTGTATTTTTTTGGAGCACGAGGAATATACCTAAACAAATGGTCATTGGGTTTTGATCCAAATGATAATATCCCAAATGTAGTGCTTGTTTGGGTTAAAGTTCTTAGACTTCCTTTGTCACGCTAGGGCAATGACTGCCTTAGGGTGATTAGAAATGGGTTAGGGAAAAAATTAGACATAGTTGAGCCCAAGGGCTCACAGTTTCCTATGAAAAAATATGTGTGGAATTAGATTTGGAGAAAGGCCTACCCTCGAAATTAACCTCACACAAGGAGAGTGGAGTCATTGTCAAGTACTGGACTATGAGCAATTTCCTTTCAAATGTCAAATATGTCATGAATATGGCCACTTTGCAAGAGATTGCAAGAAGGCACAACAAAAAAAGGGTGAAGAAATAGCAACGGTATAAGAGGAGCAATGCAAAAGATAGGAGAAGGGGGAAATAAAGGAAAAGAAGCGACAAGAAAAAATCAATTAACCCAAGGTAAAAAAATCAACTTCAACCTCAACAAACCCCTTTGAGGTTTTGCAATCTCAAGAGAAAAATGAAATAGAACAATCAAACATTAACAAAAGGAGAGAAGTTATTGAAGAAGAAGTGGTAAATGTAGAACAGGAGGACAAGGAGATTCAAGAGTCAGAGAAAGAAGAAGAACAAGAGTTGGAGGGGAATAATCAAAACCCTAATCCATCTCATGAAGAATGCTTTACTCCATTAGTCCAGGAAGTAGTAGAAATCCGAAAAACAAAACCAAATGTATGACAAATAATACTCCAAAGAAATTGAAGGAGCAATGGGGGAAACAGGGAATATTTTGACAGGGAACATGGCTCAAAAAACCTGTTGGGATAATGATGCCAGTAGCCAAGGGAAAAAAAGTAACAAAAAAAAGAGGGGAAGACACTCTGAGAAAGTAGCGAGAGAAAACGAAGCATAGTAGAACAAAAAATTGGAAATCCGACCACAAATCATTGAAATTTTGAAATCAACGTTACTAAAGGAATCAGAAGGGCCTGCAAGAGGAGGAGGTAAGTCTCACAACCCTCGAGAAAATAATGAAAGTTATTTCATGGAATATTAGGGGCATGGGAGCCCCAACAAAATCCTAGTATATAAAAGAACTTATCAAACAAGAGAAGCCCTAGATCTTGCTTCCCTCTGAAACCAATTAGAAGAGAATGAGCTAATGAGCTTTGCTAGATCTTTTTTGGCAAGACTGTATAGGGATAGATCATAGTTCTCGTGGAGCTTCAGGTAGATTGGGAATAATTTGGCTAGATTTAGTCTTCACCATGAAATATTGTGTTCAAAATAAGCACTTAATAAAAAATATATATATATAAAGGAAGGATACAAAGGAACGAATACCAGTCATCAAAGTTTATGTGCCAGTCTCCTATGGAGAAAAAGGTGAATTCTGGGAATCGATATTCCCAAAGGAGGATCAGTGGTCCCAAAATAGTATAGTTTGAGGGGACTTTAATATAATTTTCTCTACAGAAAAGCGAGGAGGTAGTCCAGTCTGAGACCCCTTTAGAGGGAGACCGGAGGATCTAATAAATGAATGGTATCTATTAGACATAATTTCAAAAAAGGATAAATACACCTGGAATAATAGACTAAGTAGTGTTGGGCCCATTACAACATGACTAGACTGCTTCTTGCTTCAAAACAATTGGATACTTCAAGGAATGGATTATGCCTCTCCAATTCTAATGCAAGGGGATTTAGATCACTCACCTATTTCTCTGAAGGTGGAAAAAATGGAATAATTTGGGTCATACGCCATTTTGTTTCAACCTAGGGTGATTATAGGAGGAAGGGGTTACAAAGTTAATTAGATGAGCTTGAATGACTCCTATAGTTGAATCTTCACCCTTTGTATGGGAGTCTAAATTGAAAGCATTCAAACAAGCAATGAGTATGGGCAAGCGAGGAATATACACCCCTATGACAAAAAAAGGCTGAGTTAGTAAAAGAGTTGGAACATGATCAATTGTCAATGGAAAGTGATGTTGTGGAGGAATAAAAGTTAGAAAAGTAAAAGGAGTAAAGCATGAAGATTTACAAAGAGAGTTGGCAGGAGGAGGATTATTGGAGATTGAAATTTCAAAGCATATGTTTAAATGCAGGAGACCATAATACGACTTTTTCCATAAGAAAACTAAAGCAAGAGAGATGAGGAATTTGTTGAGAAATAAATGCTATTAGTATTAGGGTTTGATTTCTTCTTTCTTGATAATTACTTGTGAATTATGTTGGCTTATTTTACTTCTTTATTATATTATCTTTCATCAAGAAATTACCAAACTATGCGTATATGGATATCACAAGAATAAGAGACATGAGATGTAGGCACTCACCTAGGGGAAAACCCCTATCTAGGGGAAAACCCAGTCAAACCTCTTCCTTCAGTAATTTTCACAAGACAAGACGAGATAATCCAAGACTCTTCGACCTAAACACAAACTTCCTCCATCCACCAAGTCATCTCTTCCTTTCGGCAACTTCGATCTAGACCTTCGACCTTGCAGCAACAATACTTCAACCTATGCAACAACAGAACTTCGACCCCAAAAACTTCGTCTTCTGCAACTTTGACCCCTGCAATTGCCCAGTGGCTTCGTAGGATAGAGAGAGAGAGAGAGAGATAGCCCAAAACTTCAATCCTGCAATTCTCCTTCTTCTCCTTGAACTTCACAATTTTTCTACACTGCTTTTTGTGTATATCGAACTTGTTGATTGGATGAGAAAATAGATCAAACTGCACTTCTATATATAGCCTTCTTATGGGTCGAATTGCTCTCATATAGGCCAACTTCATCAGGAAAAGGCTGATTTGGTGTGGAGGTGACAAATTACATATTTTACTCAAAAATCATTATTTTTACATGATTCAAAAGCCCAAGAAGGGTCTCATAAAATGTACAATGACTCTAATGACTCAATATAAAACCTAGAAGTCCTCAATGGGGACTTTGACCTATAAAATGATGACCCAAGCATGAAACCCATGCTTTAATAAGCCATTGTAATAATAATAAATTTTTCTTTTTCATTCTTTTTATATTTCATAATGACTCAAATACAAACATGAAGACCAAACCTAGTTACATTCTTCAACAAAATCGAGTAATGAATTTTTTTCCAAAAGGTAAACCTAAATTAACAACCTTCTCTTATATAAAACGAGAGGCATTTAACTATTTTCAATCACTCTACACAAAAGACAAAGAGCTTAAGATAAATAAAGCTCAAAAGTTCTTATCATGTACTCAGCCAATTGTCATAGAGTATGATAATCAACATCTAGTCAAAGAGATCGAAGAATCTAAGGTGATTAATGTTATTTGGCCAATGAAGTTGGAAAAAGCCCCAAGCCCCGATGGATTTCCTATCATTTTTTATTTGACCTTCTGGACATTAATTAAAAAGACCTAGTGAGGATGTCAATTTGGATGAGAAAGAAGGAAAAATCAAATGGTCCACTTGTTCCTCCTTCCTCGCTTTGATTCCTAAGGAATCAAATATGGTGAATTTCACCTGCTTCACGCCTATCTCACTGTGCAATGCGACATACAAGATATTGGCAAATATTATGGCGAATAGACTGAAGAAAACTCAAAAAAAAAATATTTTTAAAAATCAAGGGGGTTTATGCAACACAATATGGTACTTGTTCAAGAAGTTATTCACTCAAGTAAGGAAAGGGGAGAAACCATGTTTTGTGATATAGTTGGACATGGCCAATGTTTTTGACAGGGTAAGACACTCCCTTTTGTTTTTAATCCTAGAGAAATTGGTTTTCAATGATAGATTAATTTGTTGGATAAGAGCATGTATAGGATATCCATGGATTGAACCTATAATCAATGGAAGACCCACCTCTTTTTTCAAAGCATCTAAGGGGCTCCAACAAGGTCCCTATTTCCCCTTTATTGTATATTATTGTAGCTGAAAGTTTGAGCAGGAACTTTGAGCAAGCAAGATTGGAGGGTCGATTGTTGGGATTCAGCATAGCTCGTAATGTAAAAGATGTTAATCACTCGCAATTCGCATGTGATACTCTCTTGTTGGGATAAGCTTCTGAAATAATTGTGAAAAGGTTCAATTCCATCCTAGAGGTATACCTTGATCTCTCAGGAGGGCTAGTGAATAAAGGAAAGAGTCAGTTTTATGGTTGGCACTATTCAAATGCATTATTAAAAGAGATCTCCTCAGTTTTGGATTTCTCCATGGAAACAAGCTAGAAATAATTCAAATATCTTCGAATTTCAATCGCAATGGGAGTCTCAAGTATGGAAGAATGGGAGGAAATTATTCATAAATTCAAGAACAATTTCCATGGATGGGAGCGTGTTGGTTGAACGCGGCTGCGAAAGTTGTCCTAATCCAGTCATTCTATCCTCCTTGCTAGTTTGTTTGTGCTCTGGCCTTTTAGCCCTCAAGAGTGTAATCCCTAAGTATATGGTTGATTGGAGCTAAAAGACCCTTAGTTTATGAATCTAGACTTAGGGGCTAAAATTTTCTAGAGACTTCTCTCTAATATAAAGGAATGGTGAAATAATGCCTTATTGAAAAGATATTTTAACAAGAACAGACTCCTCAGGGCTAAAAATTCAAAGTGGACAGGTCCCGACTCAAAGATTTGGAAATTATGCAATACAACTACACCAAATATACTTGAACATCAGGGATGGAAAACTAGATATGTGGAAATATAATATTCCCTCGGTTGAAATATTGGGAGAGAAAGCATGCAATGATGATCTAGCTAATTGGATGAGAGGGAAAGGATTCATATGAGTGAGGGACATCTCTTAATGGGACGATATGGGCATCTGG
This sequence comes from Pinus albicaulis, assembly GCA_034641835.2. Lineage (NCBI taxonomy): Eukaryota > Viridiplantae > Streptophyta > Pinopsida > Pinales > Pinaceae > Pinus > Pinus albicaulis. Next base: position 1,328,705,115 of record CM076577.1, on the reverse strand, counting down.
AGGGGTCGGGTACGCCCAAGACTTTCGACACCCCTTTAACCGAAATGGGAGACATTGATAAACTCATTGAAAGGTTATGCTCCCATTGATGCTCGGTCGAGAGATGAATGTGCATAGAAGATGGGCCCTTAGAACCAATATTCATTCAAAGTTGGGTATTATCAATTGGTTCGTGGTATCCCTCATCTAGCCCCATCGAAGATATGGAAGAAAATACAGCATGAGGATGGGATTCCCAAGGTCAATATTTATGTTGGATGTTGGTTCATGGAAAAATCTTAACATCTAAGAATTTAAATAAGTGTAACATTCAGGGACAGTCGAGGTGTGCTCTTTGCAAGACAAAGGAAGAGGATATTTCTCTTCTTTTTTAGAAATGTTCTTTCTCCCTGGTTGTTTGCTATAAAGCATTCAAAAAAATTAACAATGTTGATAACATTCCTAGAAGCTACAAAGAAATGTCTTAATTATGGAAAAATAAGATCCCATAGCTGCAAAAACCTTCATCATTAACCATGCGTTGTTGGGTATCTCTCCCAAAATACCTTTGTTAGGTGATATGGTTGGCTCAAAACAACGTAATCTTTAAAGGAGATCACCCAAAATTATCTCTCATTGCAAACAAAGCCTTGAATCTCTTGTTCAAGGAAATTTCAACTCGCGGTTTTAAATCTTCAAATATTGAGGACTTAACTCCAATTGAAAAAAATGGATTGATATCGGTCAAGTTCCATATCATGTTGACAACTTCAATTTTCATTAAGACAAAAATAAAATTTCTTGCATAAGATTCGATCATGCCGATTTTCATAATTGGAGTCGAAGTCAATAGCTCCAATCATTAATTTTTTTAAGGGGCCTCAAAAGGTAATCCTAGGTTGGCAGGAGCAGGATGGGTAATACTTGACCGATGATCAAAGAGAGATCTAATTCTCTTAGGGCCTGGGCATTTCAACAAACAACTAATATGAATACATGGCAATATGGAAAGGGTTAGATTTAGCCATCGTCAAAGGAATACAACTATCGATGGTGTTTGGAGACTCAATGCTTGTGAGAAAGCAGCTCAATAAATTCAAAGAATGCATGAATAAAATCAATCTCTCCATTATTCAAAGGATTATGTTGCACATAAAACATTTTGGAAATGTAGAATTTCACCACATATATAGAAATTTAAATTCAGAAGTAGACACACTTGCAAATAAGGGAGTCACTTTGAAACAAGGTGAGATGGAAACAAATCGTTTTAGAATTTCATATATACCATTGCCATGATTTGTAAACAAAGAATATGGTTGAATCAAGCATGCGATCAGGACGGGAAAAGGATGAATCCAGTCATCGAAAAAACATTGGGATTGCCAAAAACCACAATTATTTATGTCACTTGACATTACCTTTGCCTGCTCCAAGGTAGAATGAAATGGCGACCGAGACACATTATGTATCAGGTAGTGGAGTAGTCAGGTTTTAATTTTGCTCCCCTTAGGACAATCAATGAACATTTTTCATCATGACAGATGCTGAAGGATAGGGATATCATGGAGAGTAGTAGAGACGGAGCAAGGCATAAAATTAAGTAGATTGTTTATAACCTCAAGGTATCACATGAATTAAATGTGATAATCCATCACCTAGATTGTGCACCAGAGAATATCACAATGATGGATCACTCTCTTGGCGTTTTGGTTCATTTTAGGTCATCATTAATAGCAATCTCATAGCTATATAATGAATATCGAGATCTTTTAATGTATACAGGTCAAGCAACATCATGGAATTGGCATTCTGCAGGTGGTATATTTGGAGCACTACTAAATAGGTTGGATTCAATGGAAACTTCGCACTCACATCCTCTTGATCAAGATCAAGAGGGGATGAATTAGCTACTAGAGAAGTTGACAGAGATAGCGATGACGACGTTGGATTTAATGAAATGTCGAAGCGACTTGGCATATTAGGAGAAGGAGGAATACTTAGCTCTCATGGATAAAAAAATTGAATGGTTGCATAAGAAATTGGAGAAGATACATGCAGTTATGGAGGTGGAGGTAGTAATTATGAACATCAGATTATCCAGAATGGAAGCATAGATCAATATGGGTGTTATGAATAATCAAGAAGACCTGGAAAAAATAAATAAGCTCAACCATGGGGAAAGATTTGTAGATTAGTTGAGCAAGGTATGGTGGTGTACAATGTTGTTGAAGAACTTGAGAAGACAACTTATGAACCTAGGCCATTAGGATCAAGATAATTACTCAAACTTTGTAGATGCTCTACAAGTATGTCTTATTTTTAGGTGTTTTTTGGAAAGTGTGTGGAATATTTCAGTTTATAAGAGTGGTTAGATGTTCTCATAGAGGTGGGAGAAAACGCTTTTGGACGTCAATGAATAATAAAGGTTCTAGCTTGGTAACTAGATTATCTTTCAAATATAAAAATCCTACCTGTTTCATTACAACAACAAAAAAGGAAAAAAAGGATCGATAAAGTTTTGGTTTGCATTCTAGACATTAATGAGTATGCTTCATTTTAGTTTAGTATGTCAAAATTGTCTTCCATAACATGAAAATATTTTATGCTTGTTGTAATAACATATATGTTTATGACTTCATGGAGATGTTTGTGCTTAATAGAAAGCCAAATTGTTGATGTGGCATGAAGCCAAAGACGTAGCTCTTATGATCTAATGCGATGCATATATGGTGAGATCATATATTGTGATTTGACATGTATAGTGCAAGTCCTTGGTGACTACACGAAAACTTGAGGCCAAGTTTCATTCCAAGGGGGAAAGTATGTAACACCCCTCCTTGACTAGTTCTATATGACATAGTTTGGGTAAAATACTTTTATCGTATGCCAATAGATGATTACCAACACTATTAAGTGACTATAAATTGTGATAAGTTTACAGAACCTACAAGACTTCTAGGTGGAGTTAATTAAATAAGTGAAAAAATATTGAATCCAAACTAAATGTTGCAAAAGATTAAGGAAGCCCATTTGCAAACTAAAAACTTGTTAATGGAATTTATTCAAGTTGTATTGTATTTTTATATTTTTGATGTGTGGGTGCATATTATGCAAGGTATAGGGAAAAGCCTTGCTAACTTGCCAATAGATGGGTGCGGGCTATAAATAGTGAAACCTTAATAGAGACATGGAGTCTCAATAGATGTGTTGAATCTCAATAGAGGTGTGAAGCCTTCCTTTATAGAATGTATGTGATTTGGGGGTGTGCAACAAGGTTGGATAACCTTACTCCTTGACAATTAATCCTTCCATATGTCAAATTAGCTAAGGTGAAATTGACAAAGACCTTGTGGTTGAATTAATTCAAATATTGATTACCCGATTCTAGAGGGATCTTAAAAATACTATTAATTTATTAAAATACAATTTGTGTTCAAAGAAAATGAATAATTAATGGAAAACAATGAAATGAGACATGAGGGCATTGGTTGGGAAGGGATAAGGTGATGAATAATAGGGATTTAAGAATAACAATAAAATGAAAAAAGGGCTAATTTTTCATGAAAGGGGTGAGGTAACAAGCCTAAGAGAGAAATACATATATAGGGAAATCCTTGGTTTAAGGGGAAAAAGACTAGACAATACAAACATGTTATATAAATTCTTCCATCGTGGAAAAAAAATGAGATAATATATGAGATCTAGAAGGAAACTAGCTGGAGAAAATTGGATGTTTCCAATGGATGGTAGAGTCTATATTATCTATATTCTACATGTGATGCTAGTTATGATCCATAGAGCTTGAGGGTCTCAGGGAAAAAAATTTCCCTAAGTGTGTCTAGGAGGAAACTAGTTAGTACCATGAGATTTGTAAAGGCAACAAAGTTTGGCATTGATAAACATGGCATTGTTGAAATCAAGGGGATTGCTTGTTAGTCAAGCACAGTTTTATTAGTAAGCATGTTGTTGTTTATTTCAAATTTGTTTGTGTGCCTAAGTGATCACATAAGTATTTATTGTCATACTAATCGAGTTACTGGTATGATTACTATATTATTTAAGCTACATTGCTTCTAAAAAAGTAAAGTGTGCTGGAAAAAGTTGAGGCAAAAACTTGACAATTCCAAGCTCATGATTTATTTTTTCAAAATTGTTGCCTAAGGGTAATTGCAAATTTAAATTTTGCCTCTTACAATTTTCATGGTTATATTGTGGTGCTTAAATAATGGTGAGAAACTACCTAGGAAACATGTCAAGGACTTGTGTGAATGATATATGTTGATGGGTAAATCAAATTAGGGACAAAATGAATCTAATCATTGTGGTTTGCCTTGTCATTGTGTTGTATCTATTAAAGTGGTTTATTATAGATACTATGTTGTTGCGAGAGACATGAGAACCATATCAAGAACAAACACTTGTTACTTGAATTTATTCTCTTTGCAATGCCTTAAATGTGTACTTGGTTGCATAAATGATTGTTAATAACGGGGTTGTGTCTATGTATTATGGGTGTATTAGGAATAGACTAACCTTTTGGAAAGGCTCATAAATGGGCACAAGTCTAGATTAAAAGTGATCTTATTATTACATCAATTTTCCGTAGTCCATCCAATGCTTACCATTATTTCTCTATATCCCTACATTTTGCATACATAATTGCAATTTCATTGTTAATGTGGGCATATAATCTCTTGCCATATGCTACAATCCAATATTGACACAGATATGGAGAAACCACTTTAAGCCCTAATGTTGTTTTATTGATGCCCATTTAACAAACTTATGCACACATCCACATGCTACCTAAACCTCTTGTCTAGTTGTGATGAAAGAATTCCTATTCAATGTAGATAGAGCATTTTTATGCCTAATATGTGTTAATTGTCCTCACTCCTGGTTGGGTGAATTGGTTGAGTGTGAATTAGTTGGGCAAAAACTTCTTGAATAGTTTGAAGATTGTGCATTTAATGTCTCTTACTCATCATTGATGAGGTTGATAACATTGTTTAAATCATAATATTTTGTCACATGAATAATATGCATTTCAAAATTCTTGATACTTAAGTTTGGTTTTGGGTAGGACCTTTGGAAATTTATACAACTTTAGGTGGTGACTCGATCACAACCAAGATTTTTGAAATGCATATTATGAAAAAAAATGACACATTTACAAATTGTCACTTCATTATTTTAAGCAAGATGAGAATTTAAAGTTTGCCTTTCGTTTACTCTTATTTTCATTTAAATAATTTCTAAATACATGTTTTTGGAGAATGCATGGTTATTAGCCTCATATAGAGGTTTAAAGAATTTATGTTGTGGTGTTGTTTGCATTTATATGTGTTGAATGTATCTTAGCTCATTGAACCTTGTTCCATGTTTAGCTTTAGCAAAGAGGTTATTATGTTGCCTTATGGACAAAGTCATGTATTACAACAATAAATCATTGTAATGCCAATCCTTGATCTAGGTGGATATTGGTGGTCACCCGCCTATTCCACTTGGGGCCCCACCATTGTCTCTTTTAGTTTTTCAGTTTCGGCACAAATTACTATTTTTAGCAGTTTTTCGGGTCCTGAAATTCTGGAGCCGTTTTGAGGCCCTAAACGACTTTTTTTGGGAAAATCGAGAGCAACATGGGTCCATGGACCGATGTTGGTCACTCAAAATTTGTAGTCCTCGGATAGATCTTTCTAACGAGGTATGGTACGTGTCAAACAGAGATCGTATGCCAAAGTTACGTCCCCGGGAAGTTGAAACACCAATTTACCCAAACGGGGCCCATAGTTTTGGCGCTTCATGTCCTAGGGTTAGGGTTTTGGCTGTTTAGGATTTCCCATTGTTTCTAAATAATAAATAGGCCCTCGAGCCTCATTGTAACTCAGTTCAAAGGCCTGTAGCCGCCATATCTCTTCTTAGAGATAACTACCAGCGCCCTAGCTAGTTTTATTTCCATTCTGTCTGTAAGCAAAATTCAGTTCTTTGATATTAATGAAATGAAGTGTTATTTCCGCTACATCTTTTGATGCAGGAAAACCCTGCAAAACCCAGAATCTCTCCAACTTCTATGCATATAAAAATGCATCTCAATAACTGCCCAAATAAAACTTCAATTCCGGGCAATTACATACACTATCATTCGCGGAAGCTCCTCCTTAACAATCATTTCACTATGATTATAATATCATTACATAAATAGAGAAACTCTCTTTCAAATATGACCTTATGGTTATGGAACCATACACAACCCAGTGAATTCTCAAATGAAAACCTTTCCCAAAAGTCCTAGGAAAAGACTTTTAAAACCCAATGGTTTTATTTAAATCCTCAACTTTTAAGTAAACCCCGAGGCTTGTCACATCTCAATTCAGAAGTTCAGATTTGATTAATTAATCTCAAAGCATATAGATATTATGCATTTAATTACACCACCCAAATTCCAAGAATTTAAAGTAAAGAGATCTTGGTTCAAGTATACATGTGTCTACCAAACTTTATCTTGGTTAAACACCAACGCATATGAATATCCATCATAATATCAACCTCCACGCATTCAATTAGGACACCAATGCCAACATAAAGTATATCTGGCCACGCAAATAACATACCTCTTTTACATTCTGTTGTCCACGATTTCGCATCTCCTCATTGCTCACTTCTGAAATTAAATGAACCTTCTATCCTTGGATTAACTATGTAAAGTTCCTATTCCATTCAACGCAACACTAGACCTGGCCACGGTAGATACAAATGTGCTTACCTCGCATTCTCCAAAGCTCGATTTTGTTTGTCCTCATGCACCAGCAAATATGAGCGTTGGCACACACATCAAACTCGACCAACACCAGTTCAAACAACGTGATACCACTATTTAACGCTGCCTACCATCTTCTACAACGAAGATTAGCACTGTTCGCCCATTCGTTCCATTCCACATGTAAGTTTGATCAAAGCCAGGGTTCGCTCTTCAGCTCACGCAGACATTTTGTCTTCCGCGCCACTATAATTCTTACCAAATTGCGTGAAAACTCTCATAGTTCAGTGTTGGTTCTGCTCCAATTCATGATTCCGTAGAAACCCTTTTCATCCATCTCTACCATTGAACCACCTTTTTTTGATGCAAATTCTGTCTTTGATGTGTTTGTGTGGAATCATGATTCCATTTCAGCAATTCCACTATTTGCTTCACGACTTCTTACTCATTCTACGATTTATAATTCTGGGCAATCAAACTTCCAATCGATTACCTTCATTCTGCGTCTACAGTGCATGCCAACCACAGCGTTAAACATATATATAAAAACAAGCAAACACTTACATATCGATTTCACTCAACACTCTTTGACACAGAATCATATTAATAAAAACTGCTCCTTGCGCTTTGTTTGCAAGCGTTTGACCTCACGCTTTCAACCTTGACTTTCAATTGCACCCAAACGCATTTACCGAAGTCTTCCACTGGACTTTAACTGCGCTCCTGGTTTAACCTTGGCTCCTTCGAACCCATCCTTCATAGTTTACAGCTGTTGACCATTCGTTCTTAAGCGTAGAGTTGAATTTCAATTTGATTTATTCTAAATTCCATTCGGTTTTAATTTAGGAATCCGACAGACTTAAAACAAAAGCTCTTTACCGATTTTTATTGTTGTTCCAACCTTTCATAGAGTTTAACGCATTCTCCAACTTCTAGCCGCGGATTGGCTTCCACGATTTTTTTTACAGTCAAACAGATAATTGCACTGCTCCAACAACGCTCCATGCACATTTCTGTTGCCAACTCAACAGAGATTTAAGTTTTCACATCGATGATATAGCTCGTCAACATCTATAAATCCCATGGTATAACTGCGGAATTTAAACCCATACGCAACTCGAACTTACTCAGGAAACCAAACCTCATTAATTTCGATGAGATTCATTCTAAGGTATGTTCACTTCAATATTTCAAATAGTCTTCAACGGTAAACTCAAAAACCTCTGCGCCCACGATTTCACTGCGTTCTTAAGATTTTATTCGAGCTCCAAGTTCTGTTTTTTCCAATTCATTTAATTCAGTTCTGTATAGAAGTGGGTACGATTCATACCTTTGTCCTCAACAAGCAATCAAGTCGAATTATAGCACCCGTACTCGAATTGCGCACCTTTTAACTCTACGCCATGCATCGATCTTTCCATAGCTCCGTTCAACATTTCTTTTGGTACCCATTTCCATTAACTCTTCACGGAAGTGTCATTTAATCAATCATTCACTAATCATCACCACTCTCAAAATCGATGTATCCAAATGCCTAATTCAGAATTAAAATTCCATTATAATTCATGTCTAGACAATTGATCCCTTCTAATATATGTAAGCAAATTTATATCCAATAACACAGAAATTCATCATGCACATAATTCAGATAAATTCCTTCATAATAAACATGAAATCAAATACAAAAATCCTCTTGGTTCATGGCCAGATTTTCAAATCAATGGCCCTTTTACAAAAGCCCATAGGCTTACACCTTTGCTGTCCAAACCTCTCTCCTATTCTGCACTGATTTATTTGGCCTTTCAGGCTCATCAATTTATACAAATTGAATTGAACCAGTTTAGGTTCAAATCCATTTAATCACTCAAAAAAGTCCTCAAATATCTCAACACCCCTACAATCTAGATTTTTATCCCTAAAATCTTGAAACTAAATCTAACTTAGGCTCATAATTAATTCTAAAATATCTCAAGTCTAATTTCTCTCATGTTTTCCAATTATTTGGAAACATTAACAAATCCTCACATATAATTAATTAAAAATATAATTTAATCACTCAAAAATCTCATTAATATTTAAATGAAACTAATATTTTCTCAAAAACATGAGACCCCTAGGTTTAATAAAAATACAAAGTATTTTTCCGAGCGAATGCTCTTGCATCATCTTTGTATTTATGGTTATGTGTTTATTCTGTTGCGTTCCTGCATAAATTCGGATCAATCCTTCACATTTTCTTTAAAAGATCCATCTTAAGCACAAATCTAACACGAGCCGAGATGGATCAAATTTCTTTAGGTGCAAACTTTTTTTACAGTGAAAAACATAATGTATAGTTTTTCATTGTTTTCATTGTATTTTTTTTAAACAATATATAATATATACATAGTTGACATTAAAATATTTTACACAACGTGTGCATTGGGACATTTTATCAATGCACATTAAAATGGTTTTTTTGTTATTAATATATTTTTAAGTATACGTCAATATTTTTTTTCTTTCTAAATTATGCTAATTCTATTATAGAAACATAATGTTACAAAACTGCCTCAGTTCAGCTGTGGGAGCTTGAAAACTGGGCCTGATGTCCATGCTTTAACAGAGTGACGAACTGCCCAGTATGGGAAACTAGTTCTTTTAGGAGAAGCTTCACCGCCCTTTTAAGGGAAACCAGTGTATAGTCCATTACATACATCATAAGAAAACAAAAAAAGACTGAAGTAGCATGCAGCTTCTGCTGCTGTAGACAACTAAAAAAAACAGTGTTTCTTGCAAAATAGTGGGACGTATGTACCATGCTAAACCAAGGAAAACCGGAGTTACTGCTCGTGGGCTGGAGAAGGCGGCTCCTCCACTATGCGACACCAGTACTTTTCCTCTGAATCTTCTGCAGCATTGTTCTGATCACCATCGTTGCCTGTGGTATTTGCGTCCATCTACATTGAGTGTTGACCCAGGTCGGGAGAAACAGTAGCACGGGGGGCAACCGGACGTTCAGAAGAAAACACAGCAGGGGCAGGGCGAGGACCAAGAGGTGGGGGGGGGGGGAGGTGGGGCGGTCCAAGCAAAGGAGGAGGACAGAGAGTCGACTCTTCTCGCAGGGTGACCGTAATATAAGCAGTGACGATGGGGAGATTGTAGGAACAATCAAAGCGGAGCTCCGCCCTCTGCGAGGTTTTCCTCAGAATATGACTGCCTTAAGGACGGGGGGCAGGGGAGACGGGACTCGAAGGAGCAACACAAGGATGCGATGGGTTCTGATGAGCGTGAGCAGAGCCAAGAGGTCTATCATGGCCCCAGAGACAACGAGTGTCCTCAAAGGAGGTCTCTTCGCCGGGACTGGATGAGGGACGCAAGCTCACAGGCCGGCCACGAGTTGCACCTCAGTGGCACCTCATTCGATGTCTTAGGCTAGGCATGGAGAGCACAACAGCTTGAATTGGCCTGAGACAAGTAGAGCAAGCTGAGATTGGAGCGCACCCACAGTGAATGCCAAGAGGAACCTGCAAACTAGAGTTGGAATAACAGAAAGCACTGTGTGAGAAATGATAACCAGGCGTAGTTTCAATACAGCTGAGCAAAGAGCAGTGACGCCCTGTCTGTGTGCGGGCACTGGGCTCAACACAAGCAATAGGACATGTGTTGCATGTAAAATGCAAAGAGCAGCAGGCAGAGCCAGAATGATTTGGAGAGCCTGAGACAGCAGCCATAATGAACCGACTGAGCGAGACGAGGAGGAGAGAGTGCCGGCGTTGGAGAGTTAATGCTCTGAGAGTTGGCGGATTAATGTCGAATTTAATGGAGCCGCTGGGGGCCATATGGCCATCCCATGCGAGTATCCTTGGGATATGCCCAGGGAAAGATGTCCCGTCATGCCAATCAGTCATCCGCATCCGGAGACGGGCGATCATTGTGCACCAGCTTGAGACAATTCTGAAGAAGATCTCTGTCATGGATGATATGAAGAGGGCCATGATGGAGAGTATCGATGCTGTCAACTCCTAAATTAGCTAGGAGATCTGCTACTTTGTTGCCTTCCCTTTTGGTGTGGATGAAGGAGATTGCCTGGTTGTTTTTCAGCTAGTTGCTTATTTTTTCAATTCTGGTAGCCATTCTCCAACTTGTGGCTACTTTTGCTGTACTGGTGCCCAAAAGTAATTGGTTGGCTAAACTGATGAGAATATGGGAGTCCCCTTCCATGATGATAGGGGAGAGGTTGAAGAGATGAGTTAAGTTCAACCCTTGCCAAAGCCCTTCCAGTTCTGCAGAGTTGTTGGTGTCCCAACCAATAGAGCCGTAGTAGATAGCAAGGACGTCTCCTTGGGAGTTTCTGAAGATGCCCCCAAAGCCAGCTGGTCCTGGATTGCCTTTTAAGGCTCCATCAAAGTTCATCTTGAAGATTCCTGGAGGTGGAGGAGTCCAGTGGAGTTGGGAATCAGGAGTCTTCTGTCTATTGGAATTTGGAATGATCGAGACTTTGAGCTACCATTTTTTCCATATGGCAATTTCCTTTGGATGTTTGGGAAGATCCTCATCCTGCCAGGAATGCAGAGCTAGAGACTCTTGGAGATTATTACTGAAGTTATTCCAGATCATGTCCAAGGGGGTGGATTGATTTTTGAAGATTCGCTTGTTTCTCTCTTTCCAGAGGGACCAAAATAGAAGACCTGGTATGATTTGCCAAAGAGTGTTAAGTATAGACCTGCTATAAGGATGTCTGGGCCAATAGCGCATGATGTTAGTTAAGTCCCCCTTTGGTTTTCTTTTTTTACACCCGAAGCAAATCTTCTCCCATAGATTGCTAGCTAGCTTGCAGGAGAACATGAGATGTTGGATCGTTTTGTTACTTTGCTCACAGTTTGGACATTGTGAGGGACCACAGAATCCTCGTTTGAGCAGGTTGTCCCAAGTGAGGATTCTTTTGTGACTAAGTAACCAGAGAAATGTCGAGACTTTTGGCTAGGTACCAAAAGCCCAGACAAATTTCCAAAGCGGATCACGCGGTAGAGGGACCAGATGCATGAGAGAACAGGCCTCTTTTGTAGTGAACATGCCTCTGGTTGAGTATCCCCATATTAGAATGTCTGGTTCCTCCGAGCATCTGATTTTCCTACGCTAGAGTTCCTCACTGAGATCTTCCCAAGTGTTGTCTTGGGTGAGAGGAATGATATGAGTCGGGTGCTTCCATTGTCTGAATTCATTGCAGTTTGTGGAGGTCCAGCACTGGCTGACTTTGAATTCCTCCAGACCAATGATTCTCCTACCATCGATGAGGGCGAGAGTATCAGTTAGCTTTGGGTTTTGCTGCCAGGAGTCTGCCCAGAATCTGCCTGTGTGCCCATTGCGTATTTCTCAGAAGTTGTGTTGCTGTATGAGTGCAAAATGTTGTTTGGTTGCGTTCCATATAAGGGAGCCAGCAATTCCTGGGGAGAGCCTGATCAATTATTCAGAAGGTCTATTATTAGCATACTTGGCTGTCCACATTTTAGCCCAGGGCGTGTGAGGATTCGAGAGCCAGTTCCACCATAGACGGGCCCCCATGACTTCGTTGCTGTGAAGAGGATCCCTGAGCCCAAGTCCTCCTGCATCCTTAGGGGAGAAAACCATGTTCCAGTTGACTAAAGCCCATTTTCGGTCTTGGTTTGAAGACCCCCAAAGGAATCAACGTTGCAAAATCTTGATCTGTTTAAGAACCCATTTCGGAGCAGCAAGAATAGAAAAGAGATAGAGGGGCATGGATTTCAAAACAGCTTTGATGAGGACGAGTCTGCTGGCCAAATTGAGGGCTCTGTAAGTCCAAGAAGAGAGTCGGGCTTCCAATTTTTCCAAAAGAAGATTCCAAGAAGAGTGCTTGATGGCAGTATCAATGAGAGGCACGCCCAGGTATTTGGTAGGGAGGTGAGCAATAGAGAAACCAAGAATTCGGGCTATGTTGGCTTGGGTCAGGGGAGGAGTGTTAAAGAAGAAGAGCTGGGATTTTGAATCATTGACGGTCATACCAGAGGCTACAGAGAAAAGGTTCAGAATGTCTTTGAAGGAGCGGGCTTCTTGGGCAGAAGGGAAGCCAAAGAGCATATTATCGTCAATGAATTGTTGATGGGTTGTAGTGGGAGAACCATGAAGGGATATTCCTCGAAGTTTCCAGGATTGGACAACATGATGAATAAGTCTGCTAAGGCCTTCAGTCATGAGAACGAAAATGAAGGGGGAAAGAGGGTCGCCTTGTCTAATACCTCTAAATGGAGAAAAAGGAGTGGAGGGGATACCATTGATGAGGATGGAATATAGGGGAGTCGAGATGAGGCTCATTATCCATCTTATCCACATCTAATCGAAGCCAAAAGCACTGTAGATGTGCTGGATATAACGCCAACATAATTTATCAAATGCTTTAGATAAATCTATTTTAAGGAGCATACCTGGCTTCTTGGCGCTTTTGAGAGAATGAATAACTTCATGAGTTAAGATAATGCCATCGATTATTTGGCGCCCCTCCACATATCCTGTTTGCTCTGGAAAAATGAGAAGCGGAAGAAGAGGCTTTAGTCTGTTGGCTATGACTTTGGAAATGACTTTATAGATCACATTGCAGAGAGCGATGGGTCGGTACTTTTCAGGAGTGCTTGGGTGCTCTTCTTTTGGAACCAGAGCTATGAAAGTGGCATTCAGAGAGGGGAGAAGCCAATAAGTATACGTCAATATTATTTCATATTAATTTTTTTTCCCATATATATATATATATATATATATATATATATATATATATATATATATATGTGAAGTCGATATTGACATTAATTAGTTAACTAATTAATGTACTAATTAATGTCAATATCGACTTCATATATATATATATATATATATATGAAGTCGATATTGACATTAATTAGTTAACATAGATCTTAAAATAGTTTATTTAAATTTCTTGTTGAAATATTTTTGAAAATGACAAGTTTAAGCATATTACTCACACATTTTTTTTACTTCTAATTACTTTACATAAATTATATTACGTGATATGGACAACAAATTAAACATGGATAACATATTCATTTTTTGTTTTTTATTATATCTGACATTGTTTTTCTATTTAGAGAATAATTTATCCTTGTTTTTATTTTAAGAGGGACACATGTCAACTCCATGTTGAACAAGAAGGGAATTACACATCACCCTCATACTAGGTTGTAGAATGAGCACCTTGGCTCAAAGAGTATTTTGAAAAGATACCTCACATGTTAAATTCCTTAGAGGGCACCCCTTCAGCAAGAGCATTTTGACTAACCAATAAATGGTAAGTAATTGATAAGTTGGTATGTACAAGGTTTTCAAACATCATTATGTCATGTGTCAATTGTATCTATGTATTAGTATTGTGGGCTAGAATAGATGATCGAAGTCAACTTTCCCTCCTAATTTTTTTCTCTTCAAGTAGGTGCATACCCTTCGACATAATCCCCAATTGGCTTATGATAAGAGAGCGACAAAGGAAGTGAAGTGATTGGATTCCATAATTATCACCTGCATTGATGAAAGAGATTCAATGATTCCTTTGAAAACCCACATTGAGAATAAACTCTAATGGTGACAACCCATGACACAAACGCCACATTCACATTGAGATATTTACTCGAAATCAACATGAGCCCACTTAGGGTTTATGTCAAGCAATTACTAGACACATATATGATATTTACAAATATTTTATTACACATTGATGTGTAATTCATTAATGAATTTAACAAATAATTTACATAATACTTCCCAGAGGTTGCAATGCTTGGCCTTGGCTCTAATTTCATTATGCATGTATCCAATATCACATGTAATGGAAGAGGTAATTACTAACTAATACCATTATGGGTGTATCAAATATCCTCTGTAATGGAAGAATTACTTACTAACTGAGTCCTTACCCCAATTTGTATAAAATATTAACTAAAATATTGAGAATACAAGCACAATCTATTACACATATTCATTTTAATGGCTCTAAATTCCATATAACAAACAACTTGCCCACGATTATCAACCAAGAAAAGATCACTTATCAAAGAAATCATACTTTCTTAAAACATAATTCTTTGAGCCAAAAACAAAGGTTACTTCAAATATATTGGAAACTTGTTATAGTGAAGGAGATATACAGTTGCATGTTGGGTTAACTATGATTCGGATAATGAGTTAATATGTTCAGCCTTGTTTTAATTCAATAGTGGTGGTTTTAGGGCCCATAAATTTGTTATTTGTGGTATTTCTCCCGTGGATTACAAGAAATGAAGCCTTTAAAAGGGCTTAGGATACTCCATTGTAATGTGCTTAGAAGTGAGCAGTGAAGGATCATGTTGGGCCTTGAATATGCCCATGTTTTCCATCATACAAAACCATTATTCATAACCAAAGTTCTAATACTTTTACACTCATTTCACACCATAATTTCGTCACTTGTCTCTAATTCATATCTTATGCCTCGTGGTTGATTATCATTAGTTTTCTTAGATTTTCTATGATTAGAGATTATTTAGTCATTATTTGTTCATGACATTTTTTCTAAGTCCATTTGTCATAGGGTACCATTGCCGAAATTCTCCACAAGTCAGTTAAACTAGTTATTGCAAGTTGAGTACGGAATAAACTTGTTGAAGGTGAAAATATCAAAATTTCGATCAAATGATTAAGAATATTGACATTCTGAGGCTTGGATAGTGTTCAAAATACCCCCTTTCAGGTAACCCAGAAACCGTTTGGAAAAATCATCACCAAAAGGAAGTTAGGGTCTAAAAATTTATTGAGTACAGAATGACTTCTTAAGTACAAGATTGTCTGAACATGTCGGGTCAAGTCAAGTTCAGTCTGAACGTGCATGGTCAGGTTCGGTCTGAACGGGTCAATTCGGGTTGGTTCTGAATGCCTTTTGTTGAACGCCTTTGTGCTAAACATGGAAGTTGTTCCTCCATTCATGCATTGATCAAAATGAATATAACCATAAGCTATTCGAAGGCTCACTAGAAGGATTGGATACAACCTTCTCTAGTCTGTTGTTATTCTTTCTTTTGATAGTTATGTATTGTTCTTATCAACAGTTATGTATAAAAGTTGAGGCTTTTCCTTGCATGTAAGCGAACGGAGGAGAATGAGCAGAGGATAGCAATTGTATGTAATAGGAGCAGCAATGCGTATGCAATAGGAGCAACAACGATGATGTACACGTCATTTACATTCTGAACCTCAATACATCATTTGATCTGGCATGAATCTATGTAAGGCTTATGGTGTTTGATTTCTAAATAGCATTGAGTTAATCTAACTTTCTCTAGGAGTGGCAAGGGCCCATCACACCTGGAAACAAGTTTTTCAACCAACATAGATCTTAGATTTGTGTTTAATTAATTATTTAGCAGTGAAATTACTTAAATTTTTTAATTTTGATTTCGATTCCATACTTAAACTTCCGCTTTCTTTTATAAATCTGGATTGGGTTTATATTTTAAATCTTGTAGCGCTATATTCATTTCTCAAATGCTTAGGGTTATTTAATTTTACATTCCTTTGATTCCAGATATAATGCATTGAGAGAACGATCAAATCATGATTGAAACACCGTGTGCATTATTATGAATTTTCTGTGCATTAAGTACAAAATCTGATTTTGCATTGAGTTTTCTGTGTGTTAAGTACATAATCGAATTTAAGGTTTTTACATTGAACTTAGTTGGTGTTAAAATAAATAGAGGTATGCATTTTTTTTTATTGAGTCAAAATTAGTGATTCTTTGTGTCCCCAGATTTAATCCAACATCTCAACTTTTTGTTATTATGGTTTTGATTCTATAATTAGTTCATGAGCATGGCATGAGTTTGATAAGTCTGTGTGATTTAATTGTCAAGAGAGGTTGAGGTCTTAAAAATTAATTTTCTTTTAGAGATTTTGAGTTTTGAATTACAAAGGTAACTTGTAGGGAGTATTTTAAAGATTATAATTTCTTTGTTGAAATAATGATTTCTCATACATTTAAATGTAGTGATTAGTAAGGAATGAGATGGTAGTTTAAGTTTTGTAGTGAGTGAGTTCTTTAAGTTGATAGGTAGCTGTTAAGTAGGTAAATCCTCTATGCGGACAGAGATGATCCCTCTAGCCCTAGAGTGGGTCTAGAAACAAAGAGACATGCTAGAGTGTTGATTTTTAATTATTGAATGAAAAGACGACGCGGTAGATCGACTACCTGGAATCCAACACTGTCGTCATGGCTGTAGTGGCGATGGCCTCTCGCTCCTGCCTTGGAAACTCACAATCCTTCCGCAGTCATGCTCGGATACCTACACATAAAACAGCAAACAAGAACATCATACAACATAATAATTTCATTCATAACTACTAGCCAATCAAAGAGGGATAAGAATATTGCATTAAACATCTAACATAATACAAAATGGGAACCAAACAATAGTCATGTATATGAATTGATAGAAGGAAGAGTTACAACCAATGATTTGGCATCGTACTCTCCTCCAGCGGGGTTTAGCCGAAGCACGTCTCAGATGCTCGTCAGGGGATTCGGACGAAATGAAGGCATGGACTCAAGCGGGATGAAGGCATGGACTCAAGCTCTCTCAGAAGGCACGGACTCAAGCTCTCTCAACGTAATTCCTTCTTATTGTATCTCTTCAATAGTTCAGCTATAGTGTGTTCAATTCTCCATGTTCAACGAGCTTATGCAAAGAGAGATAGCTTCTTTTTACAGAGGAAAAGGAGGAGGTTAGGATCCCTAAAAAGGTGGGAGGGAGGCCTATCCTTTAGGAAGTTCCCATAAGAGGTGGAAACCATAAACTAAAGGATGGAGTATGTGGTTTATTCAGTTCAACACTCCCAATGACTCATCCTCGAAGTTGTTGGAGTAGAATCTCTGCCTCTATTTTTAAAAAACATTCCATAAAAATCTTGGCGCGGGTGGCTAACTGAGACAGAGTGCCAGCTGGCGTGGGGCCCGGTGTTAATCTTCCTCTTCGGCGTGAGGGCATAACTGACTACTCGCGCCAAGGAAAAAACAAGGGTTTTTGAGTCTCTACTCAGGGAATTGTCAACAGAAGGAATATTACTCTCATGTAAAGGGATACAATGATGGTCTTCGCAAGGCATGACACTACTTATTGATCACGGAAATGACCCTCCAACGGGTGAGATGGGGATTGTAGGGACAATGAAAAAATTCCGTGTAACAGATGCCCCCTAAAGCATGAGGTCCAAGGGAGAGGGAGGGGCGAAATGCTTTATGAGAACACGTTCGAACGAAACACCACTGTCGAAAAAACTGCAATTACAAATACAATTGATGTCTCTGATACATGAACACGTGGTATGGGTGCAACCATCCATAATAGAGAACATAAAAACTGAGATCCGAGGTATGGACACAGCCATCCAGCAGTAAGGATCAATAAATAGACTCAAGCATGGTCGCAACCATCCAATTAAAAAGATTCATGCAATAAGTCATGATAATCCACAAAATCTGTAGCCTAGATTTTATCAGACAAAACCCAGGGTCTTGTGCTCCATCTCAACCCGAACAAGTACAAATTCAAGCATGCAAATATATGAGCTGGAGTCGAACATGCAAGAAAATCACCTGATTACCAGCTAATGATGAAATTTGTTAACAGGCATAAGAGAAACCACCAATAATGACAATGGCTCTCAAGGTACAACCGGTAAAATCCATGAAATGTGAACTGTGATCTGGCATCGAACATCCACAGAATCACTCGACTGAAGGCCAATGATGTGGACCTTGTGTCGAATGCGAAAAACCTGCCATTAAGGCAAGCAGGATCCAAGGTACCAGAAGGGAGTCTCTAGATCAAATTCCTGGATAATGAGTTGAAGTTGACATGAAGTGACCTGATCGAAGGTGGGGCATAATGTTTCCCACATCATCGACACGAGACAGAGGAACATGATAATAGTGAATCAGGACCAATAAAGAATCAGAGCGAGGTTGAAAACTGCAGCGGCAAACTTCTCTTGAACATATCAACGACACGACACTGGATTTGGCAGTATTTGACATCAAGGGATCTGAGGTCATGATGACGTGGCAAAGAACATATGAGAGTTCAAAACGGATTACCCAAACCCATGAAGGCAAAAAATAACGAAATGAGATGTCCCCAACCCGACACGAATGCAGACGAGTGTCATGTTCAAGAGCGACATACTGCCAATATAACTAAACCTTGGTTCCATTTTCCCCCACCATTTCTGGCAAATGCCCCAATTATTTTCTTAAAACAAGCTTGAAGGGGATAGCATATTCTTGTGCTATAAGTTTGTCCTTTAGACAAATCCAACCTAGTACATTTTACAAGCCCTAGGAAGGAGGAACTCGAGTAACGTCATGGTGACGAAATTCAATGTCATGAGGGTTTAACGAGTCTGACAAAGGGATAACTCGACATATTTTCATGTTTAGAGAGTTTGAAAAGAAGGAAAAAAAAGAAAACTCCATCATGGCCCTTTTGGTAAATAGTCTCTCAGATCCGAAAAGGTAGAAAATAATATCTGAAAGAACTACTTAGTTGTGATAGGATAAGGTATTCCTTTTTCGTAAATAATTGATCTCAGCCAGAAAAAGGGGTAAACATATACTGGGTAGATATCGCTTCGCAGCCATTTAATGAGTTCGAAATGACAAGAGTCTCGGTAATATTTTCAATTTTAGAGAGTCAGAAAAGAGCTCAAAATGACTCTAATAGTGACTTTTTTGTGTTTTTACCAAGTCCGAAAAAGTATAAAATTTAAATCATTACTTCATCACTATGGTCTGAAAACCTATCGTTGCACAAGAGACACGTGTAAAACCCATTTATAGAAAATAATATGATAAAATAATCAAAAAACATGTCTTAAAACCTAATTAGGGTCGTGAAAAGTTATAAAATGCCAAAAATGGTAAAAACAATTACTTTTCATTTTTTACCTCTTGTGGAGCAATAGTTACCCATTTTACAGTGTGATCTTGCGGCGAAGATAGTGGACGATCCAGCTAACCAATCTCAAATCTGTCAGTTCCAGGTAAGAACTGATATCTCTCCCTTCATTTTAAGTCATCTTTTACCACCTACAACCTCCAATTTTGATTTATAGGGGAGGAAATGCAAATTTTAGGGCACGGCGGTTGGCGCGGGTTTAGGGCATGGACTCGCGCCAATTGCTCATTTTTCTGAATTAGGGCGCGCCAACCGCACAAACCATTTTTGTGCAAAAAATTCAAGTTAAATACCCAAAATTTGACAAATCCAAACTTCAAAAATGGCTAATATGATCCATATGAACATGCTTGTAGGCAGAAAGCAACAAAATGGTAATCGAATGGAAAGAACGGGAACACAACGAAGAGGACGAGCTTGCCATGGAAAATGAGAGATGCATGGAAGCTCTCAGAGACTGTGGACTGAAGAAGTTCTTCTTAACACCGTGTCTCCGAGCTCAACCGGAGTTGTTACAGTATTTGATCAACATATAGGATGAAAATCAGGAAAAGTTCATCCTTCGAGATCAGGAACTTGAGATCAATGTTTATGATGTCTACTTCATAACAGGATTATCGCAAAGGGGAGCAGCACCAATCCTAACCGGCACCTGGCCTTGCATGGAGAGCATGTCCATGGTGATTGACAGGGTATGTCCAGGGGCACGAAAGGGAACAGGAAGCGGGAAAGTTGATATCCACACTATCCCAGACTTGGCACTAAAAGTAGTGCTACATACCATCACACGAGCTGCGGGATCGCAAGCACTGCACGAAGCAACAAAGACATAGTTGTTTCTTGCTGTAGATTGCTTGACACCGATCATCTATAACTGGGTAGAGGTCGTGACAATAAACATGAAACGCCAGCTCACAAAATGCAAGAAGACCAAATTGAAGCAATTCGGTTATGGGTCTATCTTGGTATCATTCTTCCTGGAACGACTACCAATTTTTCAACGTCAGGAGGTCATAGTCCCAACACCACCAACGAGGGAACCACGGATGGCCTGATGGGAAGCTCTGATGCCAAGGGCAGGGGACGATCAACAGATGTCCTGGAGACCAGAGTTTTTTATTGGCTCTGCCGACAGTTGATCGTCGTGGAGGACTTTCCCTACTCTGGTACAGATTTTAATGGTGATTTGGACCTCCCACTCCCAGAGGGAGAGGACTGGGATGAAGATTTGGGTAAGACTCATTTTAATTTTCATGAGTATTATGATTTTATTATTATTATTATTATTTTTTTTTTTTTAATTTTTAATTTTTTTAATGTTCAGACATTAAATCCATGGATTTGCAGATGTTGGCCCAGAGAGACCCGCGGGCATGTCTCCGATAGCGAGGCAAATCCCTCGCCATTTCGACCCTCATGGCGAGGGAGGCGAGGAGGAAGAGATCATGTGCAACCTAGAGGGAATCACACGTGGAGTCCCGGACTATGCACGATTCGACGATGTTCCTCGTGCCTACCAGAGACATACTGTAGGGGTACCAAGCCGCATTCATCATTTACTGAGGCAGCTTGTACGGGCAGTGACATGCTACCATGAGCATCACGACGATTAGACACCTATGCTTTATATCTACATATTTTGAGAGACATGATGTCTCGGGATGTAACCGAAACACACATATTTTTTTTGAATTTATGATGCACATTGATGCAAACACCCAATATATATATATATATATATTCCTACATGGATCTTTTACATATGATGATGATTTTACAAATTACACAAATGTCTATCTAATGCAATGTTAGCCAATGTATCAGTTAATGCATTCATTCGTCTAGGAATATGTTAATATGTGATAAAATAAAAATGTCTTTCCAACAAACGAATACGTAAATACAATCTCAGAATGTACGGGTTTCTAACCGAATAATGACCATTGAGTTGCAAAACAACAAGCTGTGAATCTAGATTTACAAGCAATGCGCGTATGCCGAGTTTGATTGCCTCGGTTAATAGTTCAAGGACAACACTATATTCAACGACATTGTTTGTAGTTCGTCCTAGACAAATGCCTTGCAGTTCTATCAACTCTCCAGCAGGACCATAGATTACCCAGGCTGCTGAAGATAAATTCCTAGTACTGCAGGAAGCACCATCCGCGAAATCGACATAAGGGGTAATAGACATCTGCACAAATAAGAAAGACCCAATAAGCAGAAAATGCTCGCAAAGCACACCAAATCAAAACATGTACAAAAAAGGAAAAAAACACCTATATACACAAATCATGCATGAATGACTCATGCATAATATTTTTTGAGATACAACCCATTTTTGGGTTGTTCTAGAAGATGACCTTCATAATTAATGAGCTCATAGGCCCCATTCTGCAACACACGTTTAATAATGTAGGGTCCATGCCACATGGGTTGAAATTTTCCTACCCCCAACTTATCATGAGCTTGGTCGTACAGGAGGACGAGATCCCCTTCAACAAAAGAATGAGGGGAAACTGATTGGTCAAAATGAGCTTTGATATGCTTTTTCTGTGCTTCAATAACCAAGCAGCAAAGCGGCGAGTTTCATCCAACCTTTCTAAGTAAAGGAGACGCTCTTATTTTGGCGAAGTGTTCGGCAGTAATTCAAAAACAAACTTGAGCAAAGGTATTTCACACTCAATCGAAAGAGTAGCTTCCATACCATAAACCAACTGAAAAGGGTTGAATCTAGTTGCACTCTTAATTGAGGTTCGGCATACCCAAATAGCTGAAAATAACATGAGATGCCAATTGGATTTGTAGATCCCAATCGTACGTTGAAGCATGGTAACAAGAAATTTGTTCATGGCTTCAATCTGGCTATTGGATTGAGGATAGTACGACGTTGAGTTGTTGTGATGCAGACCCAACTTAGAAGTCAACTCCGCCACCATGTAATGCTGAAAATGGGAACCATGATCTGTAACGATGGCTTGAGGGACACCAAACCTAGCAATGATGTGATTGAATATGAATTGATCAGTTGTCCTACCGTCAGTGGCAAGTGTAGGCATTTCTTCGGCCCATTTGGTGAAGTAGTCCATGGCTATGATAATATAAGCATGCCCCCTGGCTAAGTGAGGGTTACATTTCATAAAATCGATGCCCCATTTCACAAAGGGACCAATGGTAATGACAGGGTGAAGAGGTACAGGTGGCGCACACATTGTGTGTTGATAGATCTGGCAATCATGAAATTTACGAACCGCGACAATGCAACCTTTGAAGATAGAAGGCCAAAAATAGCTAGCACGAAGAATCTTTTGTGTAGTGGCATAACCAGACATGTGACTGCCACAGGTACCACTGTGACAATCATTTAGGGCTTTCTCAACTTCCTCGAGAGTCAAACATCAATGGAGTATGGAATCCACTCCGACACGATAGAGTGTATCTCCGACTATACGATAAGGTTGCAACAGATGACGGATGCGTCAGCGGGCATCCTTCGTCAACTCAGATCTGAAAGTAGAAGTCTAGAGATAGACGATGATATCACTGTACCACAGATCGAAGGTGCTAATAAAAAAAAGTGAATCATCTGGAATGTATTCCTCAGAACAAGACGGAGGAGAGTCTAAAGGGAGGGAACAGATCAAATCAGCGAAGACTAATGTTTTCTTTGACTTGGCAGCAGTAAATTCCAAATCAAACTCTTGGAGGATGAAAATCCACTTTGATTATTTTCCCTCTAGCAATTGTTGAGACAATATATAGGTCATGGGGTGCAATAAAAAATCACAGTCACAGTACGCAAAAGAATATAATGATGAAAACACTGAACTGCTTGAACTGTAGCTAATTCTAACTTCTCGACATGTGCATAGCGTGTCTTAGGATCGCTAAGGTTACGAGACAAGTAATAGATAACATGCTCCTAACCATCATCATCGTCTTGTACCAGAACCATGGCAATTGTGCTGGAAGCGGCGGCTAAATAGAGGGACAAATCATGATGATAGTTGGGAGGATGAAACATAGGAGAGTTGACTAGAAACGTCTTCAGTGCCTCAAAATACTTCTGGGCAATCTCATCCCAACAGAATGGGACTCCCTGCTTTAATAATCGTGTGTATCCTTTAGCCACTTCTGCATAGTTAGGTATAAAATGACGTAGAAAATTAGCCTTACCTTGCAAACTCTGCAACTAATGCAATGAGGAGGGAGAGGGGAGATTGATAATAGCCTCAACCTCGAGAAGATCAAGGCGAATGCCGTCTTTGGACACGATAAACCCTAAGATTATACCAGAATCAATGCAGAAGACACACTTGTGTGAATTAAGCCGAATATTGTAATGTCGACAATGAAGAAAAATTTGATGAAGATGGTCAGGATGGTCCATACGCTTACCTTAATGAGCGGGAAGGTCATCCAGATAAGGCTGAATGATGGGACGAATATCGTGAAAAGCATACGACATCGCTCACTAAAATGTAGCCCCAACATTCTTTAAGCCAGAAGGGAGCTTCTTATATGCGAAAGTACCCCAAGGACAGATGAAGGCAGTCTTATGTTGATCAGTCGTGTGAATGTTAATTTGATTGTAACAAGAAAAACCGCCCATAAGGGAAAAAATCTCACTCCCGACATAGTCAGCAATGATTTGATCGATAAAGGGAGTAGGATAATTATCCTTGGGACATGCCTGATTAATATCACGATAATCAATGCAGACATGAATAGTTCCCTATTTCTTATCTACATGAATAATATTAGAGACCCATTCTGTCAAAGGAATCAGATAAATGTAACTAGCTCTGAGAAGCTTTTCAACTTCACCTTTAATGGTAGCAACTTTTCTAGGGTGTACAGGACGAAGACGCTCGCGAATAGGTCGCGAACCAGGGTACGTAGGTATTTCTTGCACCACTATACTAGGATCAATGTCGGGCATTTCCTCGTAGGACCATGCAAAGACATCACGTAATTCGCGGAAAAGGCTAGTATAAACTTGTACTTCATCAGAAGAACAAGTGACCCTGATATGGATGTTCTCGACGATTCCCTATTTAACAGAAATGTCAATAGGCATCGTTTGTGTAATATTACTCAAGTTACCTTCTATAAATACTTCATATGTCAGAACAAACATTTGAAGCGGAGGAGAAGGAACCTGAGATGAAAAATTCTCGAGACAAGTAGACATGGCCCCGAGGCCAGGCATGAACGAGGAACGATGATGACCATCATCCCACGATAGATCCTCGAGAGACATGGTTTCCACGATGGCTTCATCAGAGGGAAACACTTATTTCAAAGGATCAGGCGAATCCGAATTGCCAAGCCAAGGGGATTGAGAATAAATTTCAAGAGACATGCTCAAAGGAGCACGATCAGAGGACGGAGCTTCCGAAGCCGCAATGAGTTCACAATAATCAATCTCAATCATACTCAAAGGCATCAAATCTCTGAAGGAATCGATCTGTTCAGGTGAAGGAATAATCCACGGGTCATCAGACCGAGATATCATATGGATCTGAACAATGTTTGGTGTAGGAAGAGGAAAAATACCCACAAGGGCAGGATCCTTAAAGAGACCCGAACCTAAGCTCTCGTAGGGAGTAGGAATCTAATCCACATACGGAATGTTGTTCTCAGAAGAAGAGGTGAAGAAAGACAATTGATCAACAGTAACAATCTTTCCTTCGTGTGGAAATTTCAGAACACGAAAGAGAGTGGACGGAACACATAACATGGTGTGAGTCCAATTGTGATCTAGGAGAAGATTATAATTGAGTTTAGCATCAACGACTTATACCTTGACATTGACTATCTTCCCTTTCAAAGTAATCAGTAAACTAGCGAGAACACCTAAATGTTTTGATTCTCTTCCATCAAATGCTTCAAGGGCATTTGGTGATGAATTTAGGGCTAGAGAACCAATAGCTTTCAAGCACGAAGATGACATGACACAGGTTGATGCACCTTCATCCACAAATTCTCGATGGATGTCAAGACCATTAATAACAACTTGAATAATGAGCACAATCTGATGCGAAAGTCGTGGAGCGAAATTCTCTAAATCGAAAGAAAGAAGGCTAGTATCAGCAAGATCAATCCCGCCAATTGTAGATAACAAAGCTCTTCGCTGAGACAGACAGATCTGAAGTACTTCTAATGCGGACATCGTGGATGTCGCCTGAGCGAAATCCTCAACAATATTTTAATGGTGAGCAGCACGGGCGTTGGGATTATAAGAAGACTTGAGGAGTATACCTTTGGTTGGTGGACGTACAACGGATTCAGCATTGGGCCTTCCAAATTTCAAGAGGGCCAGTAACAGGTGGAGGAGGAGGACCATCAGCGATCTCCTTCCCCGTGGCCTGACACGATCCAATATAATCTTTCGACCGAGTAGCAATAGAAACAACTGTAGAATCGTTCATCATGAACACCTGAGAGCCAAATGGGCAGAGGACTTAGGTTTCTCTACCATCTGGGTCTGCTGAGATGGGAAAGGTTCTTTAAGAACGGCCAAATTTCCCTGGGTGCCTTTGAGCAATCGACTCACTTGGGATCATCTAGGACAGTCCTTGGTGAAGTGCTCATCATCACAAATCAAACAAGGGTACTTCGGCTTGCATTGAGAACCATCGCCAGCACGAGGTTTCTGAGAATCCTGTTTCGAGTTATCAGCTTTGGCCTTACCTTTACCCTTCTTTTTACCTTTAGAAGCATTATCCATATGATTTGCCTAAACGACATTAACTTCTGCAGGTTTACCAAAATTCGAGGTGGACTGAGAAGCAACATTATTGGACTGAGACTTCGTCTTCCCAGAGTTTGAAGATGAAGACTTCTGAGAAGTCTGAGACATAGTACCAATAATGCCATTGACAGATGGAGTCACTGGTGGTCTAGAAGTTCCAGGTCGGGGAGCATCAAACAAGATATCATATAATGCGCCAGACTAAGAATACACAAGATCAAGGTACTGGGCGTAAGCAATGGCTTGTTCCTCAATTACACATGCCCCTATGGCTATGTATTTTGCAATCTGATTGACAAAGGAGGTAGTGAACCAATGGGTCAGAAGCTGGTCAGGAATTTCAAATTTTATCATGCGACGATGACGTCGCCACTCATGAATATGATTCGAGATATGAGTAGCTCGGTCTTGTTTCAATGAAGTGAGGAGGTGCATCCTAGTCTCATAGCGGACTGATAACTAAAAATGTGTAAGGAATGCCATGGCTAAAGAGTTGAAGTCTTGGAAGACGCCACGAGATAGCTCAATGTACCACTTTGCAGTGGCACCAATAAGAGTTCGCTGGAAAAGATGGAGTCGAATAGAATCGTCAACCCAAGAGTTAGAGGAACACCACAAATGGTAAGTCACAACATGCGCTTGGGGGTCTTCGCCAGACTTGCCCTCAAATTTAGGACAATCACCAAGAATCTTGGTCAGAATCGGAGGCCAATATGAGTTATGAAGAATGGGATCATTCGTTAACTTTGACACTTCAAGTAATTCCAACGTAGAAAGAAACGGTAATTGAGTGTTGGAAGTCATCAAAGTTCTTTGATAAGGACCCATGTGTACATTCCACCCAGTCCGAGCGGGATTCTGTCCCGGAGGATTCATATCATAGGGGTTAGAAGTAGGATAAATCGGTTGATGCTGGGGTTGAGGACCAAGATATTGAGTTGGGGTAGACCATTGAGGTCCTTGCTGAGTAGCGTATGGAGTCTGCTGCGGAATGTAAACATGGCTTTGAGGTTGATGATATACAGATTGATTTCAAGGGTAAGAAACCTGGGGTGCACTATATACCGACTGATATGAACCTTGAGGGTAATAAGCGCCTTGCAATTGAGCAAGCGGACTCGGCTCAGCAGGTTGAGCAGGTAAACCTGGCTGACTATAGATGGGTAGAACTGGCTAGTGAAAGGATGGAACTGGCTGAGGAGCAGGTTGAATCGGTTGCTGAGCTGGTTGAAACGAGTATCAAGGGCCATCGGGTTGTCCTCGTGGGAAAGGTTGGCCCGATGGTTGCGATGGACTAGGTTGTCGCTGATAACTAGGTTGACCCGGAGGAGGAGCATAGGGTTGTCCTTGTGGCACAAAGTTTTGGCCATACGAAACGTGTGGAGGTTGTTGTGGTGCCAAAGGTTGTCCCTGTAGTGGATAGTTTTTCCCCCCAGGAGCATAAGATGGTCCTTGTTGACTCTGAGGCTGACCAAATGGGCCATAGGGTTGACCATGTTGGACCAAAGGTTGACCTTGTGAAGGTTGGCCTTGTGGACCGTAAGGTTGTGCCTATGGACCAGAGGCAGGGTCCTGCTGAGATAAATTTTGTCCCATTGAGGGTTGTCCTGCAAGCTAGAGGGTTGCAAAGGTAAGGTAGGTATAAGATGAGGAGCAATTTGATAAGGATCATAAACATCCTGATGAGGATCAATAAGAGGCAAATAGACAATATTACCATACACATCATAATGATGTGGGAATGAATAAACAGGATTACCAACAACATCATAGTGATGGAATCGAGGATTACTAGGAGCTTGGAGAGGCTGAGAACCCTGAGAGCTCTGTTGCTACACAGTCAATAGATACTCTTCAAAATTAAGGCCGCTAGGAATCACTGGGTAGTTGAAATTGCACTAGAAGTAGGTGGGGCCTCCATGGCACTAGATTGTGATCTACTAGGACTAGAATTAACAAGCCACGTAGGATTGAGAAAAATAGACCTGCGAGTGTGAAAAGATCCTGACGACTGAGTGGTAACAACTGGTGTGGATGAAGCCACAAAGATAGTCGGTTAAATTGGAACGGACGTAACAGTAACCAACAAACCAGGTGTCGAAAGTGATAGTCCTAACGAAGGGAGGACCAAACTCTGAGGAGGAGTTAATGTACTGGATTGTGCCATAGAGGCAACAACAGACATAATCTGACTCAAGGACCTATATCCAAGCGGAAGTGACATCGACGGTGGAGAAGACTGAGTACAAACATGAGGGACATCTTCTGGAAAAAAATTATATTCTCCTGTAGAAACAGGCATTCCTTCACTACCAAAAGGACTGGATCAATCCATGTCTGACTCCGCCGTATGATCTTCGAAAAGACTACGGGGACTAGGAGGTACAACAGCAGCAACAAATGGTGAGCCCGATGTAAGAGGAGGAAAATCTCCTCCTTCCACAAAACTAGACCAAGCACCAGAAGGAGGCCAATTGAATTCAACTGGCTCTTCAGGAGGAGATCAAGTAGCAAGAGTTAGGATAGACGGGAGAATAGGCTGCGAAAACTCGGCAGACCTAGTGGACTGAGGGGTTTCAAAAGAAAAGTATGGGAAATAACTACCACTAGGAGGTAGTGAGGATGATGAAACTGGTGGTTCTGCCACCATGACTGTATATCAAAACAAAAAGGAAAAAGGATAACCAATCGAAGGCTCCAAGGTCAAAAACTAAGGAAAAAACAACAGGCCAAGTAATAAAAACTTTTAACGGGCATGTGATCATAGGTGATTAATTTTATGACACTGAAACCAGATTTTGTTGTTTCATATTTTAAGAGTCGAAAAACAAGCAAATGATGACTATAGTCACTGTCAATTTTAAACGAGCATGAAAGGACAAGTGCTCGACGATCTCTTCTCTTTTTAAAAGAGTCATTAAAAGATCAAAATGACTACTCTGGTATTCTAAGCAAGAGGGTATACCAGGTTTCCGTGAACTGCCATATACACCTTGGTGATCAAATGAAAGAGAAATGACCAAGGACTTGACGTACATGCAGGTAGTCTCCTCGAATGTTGTGTTAGGTGTATCACGGTTACAAGGCGGCAGACTCGGCTTCCTATGGATAAAAGGATTGCACATGGAGGGGTCTCCCTTTATATACTCGAAGGTACAGGGAGCACAAGTCCATACTAGCACTGTCTAAAGCTAGATGGCGAACGACAACTACTAGGTTTTAAGACACTGGAACACGTCTCTAGCCTGGACCACTAAAAATGTTTCGTTAGGTTTCAATGCTTCCTTAGGTTAATTGAATGAATTTTAAAGTTGATCTTGGATTATGTTTCAGTTTTAAGGCCCTATCGAATTTGGATTTTAAATTTCCTAAATGCAAGCTATATGCAAATGAACATCATTTTTGATTCAATGAATGCTAGTTATGAGAAGGATAGAGATCTTTCAAACAAAAGCAAACAATGAAAGTATGCGAAGAAATCCACTAATGCATCTAACGCAATCAAACGAAAATGAAACTCTTTCCTAGACTATCAAACGCTAGTGATACAAAAGAATGTTTCAGTTTTGACGCAAAGAAAGAATGCAAAATATGTTTGTTTGTTTTTTTTTCAATGAAAAGAAGTACATGATGCACTAATTACATGAAAAATGAAAACAAACACTAGCTTGAGTATTGTGTAAGAATCGAAATTGAATGACTCAATCAAATGCAAAGCAAACACAAGAAAGCATTCAAAATAATGCTGCAATCTTCCAAACCAAAAGAAAATTTTCAAAACGACCCAAAATAAGTAATGTAATCTATTCTTGGAGCAACAATAAGAAGAATAAATCGAAAAAATGAAATGATCATTCAATCAAAGCAATCACTCAAAATGATCAAGAAAACTAAATGCAATCGACCCAGGAATGAGATTGACAATAATCAAAATGACTTGATTTCCAAACAGAAGGCTCAGTGCACCAAGACACTTAGAAACACTAAGTCCTTAATTTACACCGATAAGCATATGGAAAAACGATTGAGAAAAACAAGTCGACAACAGTGAAAACAGTCCCAAAGGCATAATTACACATAAAAAATTACCCAGAGGCAAGCACAACTGACCAAAAGTCTCATTAAGGAGGTCAAACCAAATCCTACAGGGTTCGGTGTGACGTAAGACTGTAATCTGCACCAAACAAGGGTTGGCACGACTGCAAGAAAAAGGATCCTGTGCCAATTGGCACGACTATTCAGATGAAAAGCGCACAAGGCCAGCTAACTATGGGAAAAAATGAAAAACCAAAATCCAATGAGCAGAGGTCAATCTTGACACTCTGGAGCTGAACAGAGGATATAAACCAAGCAAGAAAACCAGAAAAAGAAAGATAAGCAAATCAATGATCGAAATTGACCCAACAAGATGAAACGACAAACTCACACTGATCCCCAGTGGAGTCGCCAATTTGTTAAACAGGTAAATCCTCTCTGCAGACAGAGACGATCCCTCTAGCCCTAGAGTGGGTCTTGAAACAAAGAGACATGCTAGAGTGTTGATTTCTAATTACTGAATGAAAAGAGGATACGGTAGATCGACCTACCTGGAATCCAACTTTGTCGTCGTGGCTGTAGTGGAGGTGGCCTCTTTCTCCTGCCTTGCCAAGTCACAATCCTTCAGCAGTCATGCTCAGATACCTGCACATAAAACAACAAACAAGAACAACATACGACATAATAATTTCATTCATAACTACTAGCTAGTCAAAGATGGCTAATCATATTGCATTAAACATCTAACATAATACAAAATGGGAACCAAACAATAGTCACGTACATGAACTGATAGAAGGAAGAGTTACAACCAATGCTTTGACGTCGTAGTCTCCTCTAGCGGGGTTCAACCGAAGCGCATCTCAGATGCTCATCAGGGGATTCTGATGGGATGAAGGCATGGACTCAAGCTCTCTCAGAAGGCACGGACGCAAGCTCTCTCAACGTAATTCCTTCTTATTCTATCTCTTCAATAGTTCAACTATAGTATGTTCAATTCTCCATGTTCAGCTAGCTTATGCAAAGAAAGATAGATTATTTTTATAGAGGAAAAGGAGGAGGTTAGGATCCCTACAAAGGTGGGAGGGAGGCCTATCCTTTAGGAAGTTGCCATAAGAGGTGGAAACCATAAACTAAAGGAGGGAGTCTGTGGTTTTTTTAGCTTAACCACTCCCAACGACTCATCCTTGAAGTTGTTGGAGTAGAATCTCCGCCTATATTTTTAAAAAACATTCAATAAATAGCTTGGCGCGGGTGGCTAACTGAGATGGAGTGCCAGCTGGCGCGGGGCCCAGTGTTAATCTTCCTCTTCGGTGCGAGGGCATAACTGACTACTAGCCCCAAGGCAAAAACAAGGGTTTTTGAGTCTTTGCTCAGGGAATTGTCAACAGAAGGAATATTACTCTCATGTAAAGGGATACAATGATGGTATTTGCAAGGCATGACACTGCTTATTGATCACAGAAATGACCCTCCAATGGGCGAGATGGGGAATGTAGGGACAGTGACAAAATGTTGTGTAACAGTAGCGTTATTATTTGCAAATAGGAACTCGAATATTTGTATTGGATTTTTTTTGAGTGGGTTTCGAAAGTAGATAGATTGTTATTTTAAAGTTCGTGCAATCATTTATCCTTTGTTTACATTCTAATCAATCAGATTGATATCATAGTTCAGTTTAAAACAATGGTTAGATTATCTGAATATTGATTGATGTTCTTTCGCAATAGAAATTCGTGTTGCTTGAGCATGTTATTTTTTCAATTGATTAGTTTTAAACTAGAAATATCATTTCGTACTTAAACAACAAGTTGATTTCTTATTCTAGTTTAGGTTAGATGCTCTGATCTTGCGTTGCCTGCGCATGTGCCTCTAAGTCTTACGACCCCAAATTGATAATTTAATGATGGAAATTATAACACATATAATTTCGCCAACAAATCAGTTGCCCAGACTTCGTCAAGCAAACAAAAATATATTTGTTTTTCCTCTTAAGGGTTTTCCATAGTAAATAATGTAAATCATGTGTCAATGATGTGTGCATGATTTATGTGTCTTTGTTGTTATTGCTCGTTAATTATTCCTCTTTTGTTATTCTATTTTATTTTTAACATGGTATCAAAGTCTAATTGTGCTAGACTTTGGCGAGAGTAGCTTAAGTAATGCATTTGTTATTTGGATGTGGATATGAAGAAATGGATACAACCATTTCCTTGAGTGGAAAATGGAGAAAGTGTTGCATTTGAATGAAGAGGCACATATGACAGAGGAAGGCATTCTATGAGCAATCAATGAAAATATTTCTTCTGATGGTGACTATGTAACAACCCTCATGAAAATTCCATGTAATAAAGTTAATAAAGGAAAAAATAATAACCATGGTCACGGGACACTTATTCCAAGATGAATGTTGGGAAAAACATCCTAGTGTGGGTGTTCATTTGGTTTATTATGGCTATGCAAATTGGCAAAGGCAATGGAAAAGGGTTTGGAAAGGAAAAGTGGAATTTATTGTCATTTATTTATGAAAATAATGGAAATTAGGAGAAAAGGAAGGTAAAAGGTCATAGGTTGCACATGAGGAGGAAAATGATGGAAATTGAAGAAAATAAAGGCCTCATTAATAAAAATGCTTCTGAGGATCAGTTGGTACCTTTTTTCAGTTTAGTTTTGGAGCTCTCTCTCACTCTTGGACACTTAGAGCATTCTTAGAGCACTTTAGCATTGGATCAAGAAAGGCAAAGAAGGCAAGAGGAAGCAAAGATCAAGCAAGGAGGAGCATGATCAAACAACTATAGTGGGATTATTTGTAGGTATCGAGTTGCATGTATGATTTCCTTACTATATTTGGCATGCATGGTTATGCATGTGTGTTCTTGGTTCTCTTATTGTCATTAGCATGGGTTTTTCCAGGTGTGGCAGTCTTCTTCATCCTAGCCTTGCCATTTCAAGGTAGCCATGGCGTGATGGGGTTATCATGTTTTGGTTGAGCAAGATTTTCGAATGGATTTGAAACTGAGTGAGGTGGTCTCTAGAAAACAAGAATAGATGGCCTGGTGATCCTTGAACTGGACTGTGGATTGCAGTAAAGACATGGTCTGGTAACCCTTGAACTAGATTGTGGGTTGCGATAAAGCCAAATATTGTGTGCCTCGATGGGCCTAGGAATCCTTGACTAGTGAATCGTAGGATATACGGTAAATCCTAGAGGTGGGTGCCCTCGATCATGCCTAAGAACCCTTGGTCCGTGAATGGAAGGATATACGGTAAATACTAGAAGGTGGAGTCTTGATTAGTCCTACGGATCCTCGACCGTTGTATGGTGGGATGTATGGTAAAGCCTAGAGAGTAGAAGACAGGAAAATTCCTCACGATGTAGGTGGAGAAATCTGGTGGCATCCATGTGTGTTTAGGGCCTAGTGATCCAATGAGGATTGCGATAAATCTTGGTTCTATTGATGAGGGTGAGGTGGTTTAGACTCGGGAAGCCCTGGTTGATTTCTTGTTATGAGTCCCACATTCCTGCTTGGAATGTGGCACGGGGGTGATTGGCTGAAAGAAAGATTTGGTTCATCTAATCTATGGTCGGGTGATTCATGGAAGTCCCGATCCTAGTCAGCCTATTCATTCATAAATAAGAACTACTGCTCCTTGGTATTTTATGTATAAATGTATTAGTTCATATGTGGATGTTATGGTTGTTATATCCTCATTATTTTTTATTTTTATATGTTGAATATGAGTATGTTTTATGACAGTGATGATGTATGGCTCTCATCATGTTTTGATTTGTAATTAATGAAAAATGAATATATGACCTAAAATATGATAATGCAACTAATGTGATAAGGCATCAATGCTTCCATGCGAATCTCAGATAAGTATGAGACCCCTATGCTCAGATTTGTTGTTATGACCTGTAGATTGCATATTTGTGACATGTTTAACGAAATGTTTGTCATGAATAATAGGGGTTCAATCAATTCATTGACCAGTTAATTGCGTTAGTATCTTTGTTTCCATTTTATTTATCACTTGTGGGGGTTTCATGAAGTTTTGGTCAGTGGCCTGAGTCCTGGCCTTGAAAAGGTGGCACAAAATTTGGGGTCGCTGGCACAGAACTAGTTGAAAAAGTCCACAATCGTTGGCTTTCCTTGTTGTGGGAGTGACTGGAGGCCTTTAGTCGCATGCATGGCTTGTTAAGGGAGCGATTGGGGTGTTGGATCAGTGAAAAGTTAAGTTGCCTCAAGGGTTGGTCACTTGGAAGGGTTGGTTGGCTCCTGAAGGTTTTGTAGCATGTGTGGAAGGTTAGTTTGGTTTTTTTTGTCAATTACACTTCCTTAATGAGTCCTATGAGGTTGAATCACATCATAGTAGTCTTTCATCACTTGTTTACCCCAGTGGATCGGGTAACTTGGGTAGATTTGGGAGGAGGGTGTTATAGGGTGGTATCAAAGAATGGTTCAAGTCTTGGACTAGATGGGTGGAATGTGTTTGTCATGCATATATGTAGATTGCATATGTGTTCCTTATGCTCTTGGTCTATGTGTTTGTTTCATATTCATGATGGTGGTCATGGTTGCAGTGGTGTTGCCATGTGAAAGTTGATGGTGTTTTTGTTTGATGTGGTCATCATGAGTGAATCTCGATCATCCATTGGTTATGCATGGCAATGCTTATATGTTGTTATGCATGCATTATCATGGTTAAGCTTGTTTTCCATGTGGTATTTGTTGTATTTTATGTCATCATGATGTTGCTAGTATGTTATGATGTTGATGTGTTGGTTGAGATAGAGCAAGAGATGCAAACCATCAAAGTGGAGTTGCAACACTAGGCTTTGGGGTAAGAGCAGATTGACATACATGTTTCTATGGTGGGTATACAGGTATGTTGGTTAATGGTTGTTATAAGCATCAAGGTTATGTACATGTATGTTATTCTATGGTTTTTCGGTTACATGTATGGTAGATGTTGGTTGTTCAGTGCGGTCATATGCACATGCATCGGTTAGTCATGAAGGATAGTAACTTGTTGTTATATGCATTGCACTCATATGCATGATGGTTATGGTCATTGAAACTAATATCTTGATGATATATGTATTGTGCTAATTTGGATTGGCCCATGCAGATGGTTAGAGTTATGACATTCACGTATGAGTCGACCTATTTGTGATGTTGTGTTGTACTAATCTAGATTGACTGTGCATATGTGATTGTTATGCATGAATGACATTTGTTTATAAGTTTATGATCTGAACATGTTAATTAGTTATTGTTATGGATATCATGGCCTTATTTATGTTTTATTTGATGTGTTTGTGAAGTTATATCATGCTAATCTAGATTGATTGTGCGGAAAAGGTAGCATCCCCTGAGACACATTGAGGTATGAGTTGTGTATGTCGTCTATTGGTGTTTGAATGTTTGATTATGTCATATATTTGGTGTTTGGTGTCTATTATGTTGGCTATCTATTGTTTTAATGTTTTATTAACTGCATGATATGAGTATGTGTCTATAAGATTGCATGAAGAAATGATCTTGTTTTAAGATGATCGAGCTAACGTAATATGTGTTGAGATAGATGATATGTACTTGAGTGTAAGTAGGTGATAGTTGTAGCATTATGTATTGTGACTTATGAATCTAAGTTGATTGATTATTGTGACATGGTTTTTAGACCTGGTAAAGGTTGATTTCAAATTAATAGATATGATGTCTTGATCTTTGGGACATCTAACTGGAATATGTGAGAAGTTATAGGCAAAATTTCTTGGTAATAACATGAAAAGATAACAATTGATTTGCTTATATAACTAACAGTTGGGTGATGCAACAGTACATAATAAGACTCAATTGCAACAAGGTAAATGGTAAAAGAAAATAATTGGGTAAGAATTCCTTTAGCTATGCTTATAAACCCTAATTCCAAATATATGAGTGCTTGCATATAGAAAGTCTTCTTAACCTTGATATTGTGTGACATTATGTGGGTATGTGCTATATTCATGAATATGTATTTGATAGGTGTAACAATTGGTTTCTAGTTATAGTTGGATCTGACAAGGGAATTGGAGTCCCTTAAGAGATGACAAGGATGTGTTCAGTTATAGGGAAATGTGCTTGGCACAACAAGATAAGGTAACCTGTGTATTGTTATGTTTAATTATGCACTGAAAATTATGTGTTTATGGAAGTATGATGCAGAGGATTGCATGGAAAAATAGATCTCCATGAAGTCATAAATAAGGCTCGGGTTGAGTTTTCCCTTGGAAGTATTGGGAAACCATGGGGATTGAGTCATGGTGTTTGATTGCTAGTCTTGTGCTTTTGGTATTTTGTGATTTGTTTGCACTTGAATTGTAGTTTTGTTTACATCTAGTGTATGGCCATACCATTTTTTTGTGGTGTCGTATCGTTATTGTTTTTCATGGTTTCTCTTGTTTTCTTCTTGTTCTTGCCTTTTATGTTTTGAGGGTTTTCGAATTGGTTGGTAAGGAGGAAAGTCAATGGAGTTCAATAAGAGTTGGATGAAACACAACAGGTAATCCAAGACTTGGATGAAGCTTAATTCATGAGTAAAGGGCAGCTGAAGGCAAGAATATGACAACCAATTGGATTGGTTGGGTTCATCGGTATA
Source organism: Pinus albicaulis (assembly GCA_034641835.2). NCBI lineage: Eukaryota > Viridiplantae > Streptophyta > Pinopsida > Pinales > Pinaceae > Pinus > Pinus albicaulis. Next base: position 1,328,667,950 of record CM076577.1, on the reverse strand, counting down.
AATGGACTGTGGCAGGACAATCACGAGAAAGGTAATAGGAAAGGTGAAGTAAATGGATATAAGGTGTTAGATGCCTTGGTTAGGTTGGGAACTGTTGTTCTCAATGTTGTGTATGTTGTGCACGGATAAAGGGAGTTCTCTTAACCTTAACCTTGTGATATCTGGTAATTGTGTTGAGACTATGATTATGTTGATGTCAATATATGCACGTATGTATGCATGTATGTCATTAACTGACAGGGTCATTAGGATTGTTTTGTGCTAGTATTCACATTTACATGTGTGTGTGTGTGTGTGTAGTTGTTTGATAGGGTCGTCGGGGATCATGATTTTTTTATGCTAATGTTTATACGGATATATGTATGTATGTATGTTGTTGTTTGATAGGGTAATCAAGAATCACTCTTGAGGAGGAATGATTGCATATGCAGTTGAATGACATGAAGAGGTTCCTGGCTATGAGGAATCAAGTGGGCAGAGTAGCTCTGCAAATCTATGAGGTCAGTATTATATGGAAATGAATTGATATTAGGTGATTATACTATGTCTATTTTTATGCTATGTCAAGTAATGTTGAAGGATACATCAACCGAATGAAAGTAGTGTGATCTGTGACACATTGGGACAAGCATGGATAACGAAGAGATGCTAGAAGTAAGGTTGCTTGGTAGAGTCGGTGTGTAGCCTATGGCCGTGCAATCATAATTTTGTATATATGTTATACATGTTGCATATATGATTTTGTGTGCATGTTGCATATATGATGTTGTGTGCATGTTGAATATATAGCATTATGTACATGTTTCATATGCGGTGTTGGGTACCGATGGTGCTATGTGCGGATGGTGCTATGTACATGTTGTAAATGTAGTGCTATGTACATTTGGTGCAGTGTACATGTTGTATATGTGGTGTTGTGTACAGGTTGTACAGGTGGTGTTGTGTACATGTGGTGCAGTGTGCATGATTCGACATGTGGTGTTGCGTGGATGTGGTGATATGTACATGTGGCGTTGTGTGCATGTGGTGTTGTGTACATGTTGTGAAAATGGTGTTATGTACTATTATACAGTATTTTATCACACTCCTAGTCTCATATCCTAAAGTGTCGCACTTTGTGTCATCGATGCCACAAGTGTCTCAAAGTGATGAAAATTGTCGCAAATAATATGTTCACCATGAAACATGTTTAGAACATCCGTGAAGAAAAGGAAGAAAATTTGCCTTGAAAATATTCTGAAGAGATGGTCAAAAACATTGTTTTGAAAGCCCAACGCATTTCCCATAACTGATGTCTCGCGCTAGTAACCTTTGACATTGCACATGTATAGCACTGCCAGCATGAATGTGATTAGAAAAATCTACGTTGGTCCTCTTCAGGCAGTTTTTCCCAAAATGGAGGAGAAGCTTCTCTTACTAGAAGGCTCGAGAACGACGACATGGTTTCAGGTAGTTGATGATTGGAATGAGACCTCTAATTCCTGGCCCTAGATCCTCCTTCCATGGATCTTTCCCTTGAGATGTGGAACTCCTCCCTCTTTTCATGGATCCTCAACTCCCTCTCCTTCCCTATAAATTAAATCCCTACCATCCACTATGGGTTGGTTGCCATCCCAGTGCTGAATTGTGCCCAAATGCTGCCAATTTGCAAAGGAGAAAATGAGTTTGAAGGCTAAGGCATGGACTTGAAATATCACCTGAAGGATGCTTCCAACATCAAGGCTTAATTGGTTGTAATTCTCCCTTTTCATTCTATTAATAATACAAATTATGTTTTCTTTCCATAAATGTGGCAATTGTTGTCCATTTATTGTTATACTCCTTGATTTATTACATAATTTGTATTAGAATGTATCATGATTTGTATGCATTTGTTGTCTCCATTTAATCTTTCTTTCAGGCACTCATATATATCAGCGAAGAGGAGATCGTGAGCTTGGAAGCGAAAGAGTCAAAGACGACATCAAGGGTATTAACATCAAAGAGAGGTAGGAGAACTATCCTCCTTTATATTTTTGAATATGAATTAGGAAAATTTGCATGTAATTGTATTCGTTTGTTGCTAGATCCTCCCATAGGACTAGGGGATCGTTTATGTTCGCAAAAAGGATTGCCTGCACAACTAAATGGTGACTCCACTAGGGAGCATTTAACCCTTCAAACCTCCTTTTGTTTATGGTCTCTTTTGATAGGTTTGGCCAACATCCTAGTGATTTGTAACTTTTTTTATTGATTATGGATATGCATTTTGAGTGGTGTGTTGTTTAGAGTGTCAAGTTTGGATCTCTCTTCACTTTTGACTATATTTTCCTAAGTTTTTCTCTCCCAAAGCGTTTTCTCTGAGAAACATAGCGTTGCTAGCGCTGATATGTATTTGTACAATCACACTTAAATCCCTGGTTTCCACTGTTTTCTCATGCTAGTCCAAAAAAAGAGATTTATTTAGGGTCTTTGATAGAAGGTTTGGAATGTCTTGATCTTTGAAGTCTTTCTCCTTCTCTGTGCACATAAAATTTTCACTTATTGTTGTTAGATTCTTTCTAGTTTGCAAAAGTTTGTTCCATGTTTAAGTAGTGAAACCGAACGTTGGTTCTTTGGGTAACTGAGTTTACTATTTTGTTGTTTGCATGTGTTGTTGATTTTATGACAAGAATTTTTAGTTCTTTTGGAAACCAAAAATAATTTGCATTTGCATTTGTTAATATTTCATCTCAAAATGGATCATTACTTCTAGAAATTGCATTAGATTACATTGCACTAGAAAGTTTTTTTTTAGATTGTCATTAAGCATAGATTGCATTGCTTAGTATTGAAAGCTGATCAGTACATCCTCATTAAAAAAAAAAAAGAGAGAAAAAATTCATGTAGGTGAATTGTAGTGAATTGAAATTCATTCACTTCTTGGTTGTTGCAGTGGAATTGTGAAGTTGAAAGGTATAGTCAGGAAGCTATTGTTTGCTTCATATTTGATTGTTGCATCCATGTTTTCACTTCTTCCCTACACTAGATAACTTTCATTGAAAGTGAAAATATGTTTTTTCTTCATATTAGATGCATCATAGGTGTGTTCAGGTGACATCGACTTTGAGCCTTGAAACCGAAAAATAATTCAAGATCAACTTTAAATTTTATCTCAATTAAGCTAAGGAGCATTTGGAACATTAACGAAAACATCTATATGTCTAGGCTACAAACGTGTTCCAATGTTGTTAAACGTAGGAGTTGTCATTGTTTCCCAGCGTTGCATCCTGAGGGTCATATCTAGCTCCACTGACGAAAGTGTATAGGATTTTTCTCCACATACCTTTGGGTATATCAGACAGCGCTCCATGCATGAAAAGTATATGGGAACGCTCTCATCAAACGCTTACACATTAGACAACACTACTACAAATTGCACTCCCACGTATTGTCGAGTATATTTTGGGAGTACCACATAGGTTGTTATCCATCCATAGGTAACCAAGTTTGCTGCCTTGTATACCATGGTACACCGAACACAACAGTCAGGGATATTGGTTGTTGTAATTTAAGTCCTTGGTTAGCCAAAGTGTATATTACAGGTCACATTTGCTTGGTAAACCTTTATGCCTAGATACCCCTTTTTTATTTATATTTTGTTAATTTCTAAAATTAATCGACCATGGAACAACATCTTACTGGTGAAACAACTGATTTTGTCCTCAAAATGAATGGCTAATTGAAAAATGGAATTAAGCTTAAAGTGTTCACCGAAACACAAATAATAATTGATTTCGTGAAAAATTCATTGTGGTAGAACCACGAGGATTCCAAAAAGAGACCTCGGATATAAAACACAATGTCTATGGAAATACGAATACACCTGATCCATCTACAGTTATAGGTTCTGATACTTTTGAGTCTGAGCCCCTGGAGAACCAAGGTGTTGAACTTGGTATTTTCCTAAGTATCCAACCCCTTGCTTCCCTACCACCACCTCAAGAGGAGGTCACTTCATCTCAAGACTCTCCTATGGATAGTCCTCAACCTACTTCAGAGTTCTTTCTTTTTCCTTCCAATCCACTCTTTGATCGATATCCTATGTATTTATCAATTTCTCATTTGTATAGTCCTTTTGATACTCCTAACATACCTTTGGATCCTTCTCCTAATACCTCTGAGACTCCCATTCGAGAGCTCTTCCCAAACATGGCGACAAATGGTGAGGTATCTGTTGATTTTTGGTAGCATCGGACGTGATATAGCTCCAAAAAGTTATGGAGGGGCTACGACACATGAGATCTCCAAGACCTAGAAATCGTTTGGAGAAATTCCACCCGGTGTGAAAGTTATTCAACAATTTATTTTTTTTAATGGAGACCCTAAGTCTAACTTAGGGAAATTAAATAATTAAAGGGAATTAATTTAATCATGTGGGTGAAAATTTTCTAGGTGATGTGGATCAAGTCTTTTATAATATTAGCCCTTAATTAGAGATTAGATCACGACCATTGATTTTTCAACGAGAAAAGTATTAAAGGAAGGCTTGGGGTTAGTTGGAGAATACACACAGAGTGGTAACACTTGCGCTAAGTCTAAATTATGGGGCGTGGTTTACTGAGAATTCTCATGTGAGCTCGAAGTGCAAGTGAGGGGTAGATCGATGAGGGATTCTTCAGATCTGAGGCTGAGAATACATAGGCAAAGAGGCAGATCCATACCAGGCAGTGCAGAGACCCAACAGGAGGGACGCAACCCAGACAAGCTGATGCAAAGGCAACGTAGAGGCTGACGCAGGCCCTTCAGGGTGATGCAGAGGTTGTGATGAGTCTAGAGGGGTGACGCAGGAGCAGCGCTGGGCAAGAGAGGCTAACGCAAAGGTTGGAGAGGCAGCGTTGTGTTCGAGTGGGCCAGAAAGGGCTCATTTAGAGTAATTTTCATAGGAGTGAAGCAACCACACTAAAGGGTGATGGAGTGACTACATAGGCACACGTTGGGGTTCTTTTTTCTCAGCCGAATCAACCATATTTTCTGTCTTTGAGTGATAGAGGTACATCTACTATGATTTATATTTTGGTGAAACCACTTTGATGTATTCAAATATTCTGGATAATAAATAAACCCTCTAGGAGTTGTTGCATTAAACCTATCCTTTAAAAATAATTTATTTAAATAAGATTTTCGGCTCCTCTCATACATCATTGCCCTCCACTATTTATACCTTGACCTTCTGCGACCTTCTTTCATTCTTCATTATCATCCTGATGATGGATCCCCGTTGGGATTTGAAACGTCGATCAATGTTTTATGATACTGGGTGTTACACAGCAATTTGTCACCGTCCCTGCAATTCCCCATCCCGCACAATTGGAGGGCTTATTTCGTGACCTGTGAGCAGTGACATAACTTGAAAACACTTTCATGGCATTCCTCTAAACTTGTACTTTCATTTCCCTGAAGACAACTCCTTGTGAAAAACCCTAAAAACGCCCCTTTTTGCATTGGCGCGGGTAGCCAGTTCAGTACCCGCGCCAATAGGGGAAATCCTTCAAAGAGGGCGCACCAATTGGCGCTCTGTCCCAGAGTCACACTCACGCCAGCCATTTTAAGGAGTGTTTTTTAAAAATAAATGGCGGAAGTTTCGTCCTAATTGATTCAGAAACTGGAATCTAATTTGAGTTGGGAGGTTTGGCTCCGGATCTCCATGTAGAGGAAGTGGTTTTCCACCTCTCATGGAAGCTTCCTTGAGGATAGGGCCAATCCCATGATTATAGGGATCCCAACTCCCCTTTCTCCATCTATAAAAGCTTGCTCATCTCATTTGCAAGCTAGTCTCCAAGTTCCCAAGAGCCATCAGATCCTTATGCTGCAAGAGCCTTGATTCATTCCCTTAAATCCAAGCAAGGAGATCATTGTCGAGACATCCAAAGAGAGAGGTTTGTCTCATCCTCGACAAGCTTTTTCGAGACGTGTTCCGCTGGCGACCCTTCGAAGGAGAATTCAGCGTCAGAGCTATGGTTGTATTCTTCTTTGATTGATTAATGATAAGCGACTATTGGTTATGGTTCCACTCTTGTTGTCGATTATGATGTTGAGTTATGTCTTCTCTGACTGACATCTAGTTGCATATACTTGATTTTACGCTTGCGTTTGTTTGTTTCTGGCGTGTGCAGGTGTTTGATCACGGAGATCGTGAGGATTGTGATCTGCTGGAGCTAAGGAACAGGAGCGCTACTTTCTCTACAAGCAACAACGTTGGATTCCAGGTAAGCCTTCCTCGCTAGTTGGTTTATTTGCAATCAGGAACCTGCACTATAGCGTGAACGATTGTTGCTAGACCCGGTCTGGGCTAGTAGGGATTGCCTCTGTCCGCAGTCGGGAATTTACCTCCAGAACAAATTGGCGACCATACTAGGGAAAAGATGGAGCAAGTAATGGCGAGGGTGTGCCCAAGGGCACGAACCGGATCAGGAAGCGAGAAAGTGGACATCCACACTATCCAGAATCTAGAACTGAGAGTAGTGCTACACACCATCACACGAGCTGCGGGATCATAAGCTCCATACGAGGCAACCAAGGCCCAACTCTTGCTAGTCGCTGAGTGTATGAATCCAACATTGTTTTATTGGGCTACTGCAGTGACCACAAATATCAAGAGGCAGCTCACAAAGTGCAAGCAAGTCAAAATGAAATAGTTTGGCTACGGTTCCATTTTGGTATCGTTCATCCTGGAACGACTACCTATCTTTCAGGGCCAAGGGGCCATAGTTGCCGAGTCGATACCAAGAGAGCCGAGGATGGCTCGCTGGGCAGCACTTATACCCAGATCAGGAGGAGGCCAACAGATGTCCTGGAGGCCAGAGTTTTTTGGATGGTTATGGCATCAGTTGATCGTGGTCGAGGATTGGCCCTATGCCGAGACCGATTTCACTGGAGACCCAGATCTCCCACTTCCAGAGGGGGATGACTGGGACGAGGAGTTGGGTATGACCTCTCTTTTTTATTTTTGTGTTTTATGATTTTTTTTTGGTAATACATGTCCATTCTGACACCAATTTTATATGTATGCAAACGTTGGCCCAGAAAGACCTGCCGGTATGTCTCCCATTGCACGGAGAACTCAGCCCGCAGCTGACCCTCAGGCGAAGGGTTCCGAGGGAGGAGAGTTGATCCAAAACCTTGAGGGGATTGCTCGAGGGATTCCAGACTACGCCTGGCTGGCAGGTGTCCCAATGGCGTATCAGAGACATACGGTGGGAGTGCCTAGTCGCCTCCACCGACTTTTGAGACGCTTAGTGCGCGCGGTAGCATGTTACGACGAGCACCATGCAGATTGGACACCTAGGGCTTATTTCATGCATATATTTTTTGAGAGACATGTCGTCTCCAGATGTATTAAGACGAACATGTATATATTTTTGATTTTATGTGATGCACACTATGTAAACATTTCGACACACACACACACACACACACACACATATATATATACATACATACTTATTTCTGGATGGATCTTCTTATATGTGATGATGTTTTATAAATTGCGCAAATGTCTATCTAGAACCAAATTAGCTAATGCATTTATTAATGTATTCATATGTCTCGGTATGTGCTGATATGTAATATAGTCAAAATTTCTCTCTAGCAGATGAATACGCAAATACAGACATAAAATGGATGGATTTCTTACTGAATCATGCCCGTTAAGCTGTAATACTACAAGTTGTGAGTCTAGATACACAAGTAATTCACGAATGTCGAGGTCCACAGCCTCGGTTAATAATTCCAATACAGCACTATATTCCGCGATATTATTTGTAGCAGGACCCAGACACACACCTTGCAGGTTAACCAACTCACCAGCAGGATCGTAGATTACCCACGCTGCCGAAGACAGATTCCTTGTACTGCGGTAGGCACCATCCGCGAAACCCACAAAAGGAGTAATGGACATCTGTACAATCAGGAAGACCTGATCATCAGAAAGACGCTTACATCGCACACCACACCACACATGCACACAAATGAATATACACACCTATGTACACACACCACACTAAAAATAACTTCAAGCGTAGTATTTCTTAAGGTACAACCCATTCCTAGGTTGCGCCAGTGGAACTCCTTCATAATCAATGAGCTCATAAGCCCCATTATTCAATGCTCGTTTTACTATATAGGGCCCATGCCACATGGGTTGGAGCTTTCCTGCCCCGAGCTTGTCGTGCGCTTGGTCGTATAGGAGGACAAGGTCCCCTTCGACAAACCCCTTCGACAAAGGAACGTGGAGAGACTGATTGATCAAAGTGTGCTTTGACCCACTTTTTCTGTGCTTCAAGGACTAAAGAAGCCAAGCGGTGGGTTTCATCCAACCATTCCAAATACAAGAGACGCTCTTCTTCATGAGAATTATCGAGCAAAAGTTCCACAGCTAGCTTTAAGGAAGGAGTTTCGCACTCAACCGGAAGATTTGCTTCCAGACCATACACCAATTGGAATGGTGTGAATCCGGTTACACTCTTTGCTGATGTCCGGTATGCCCATAGAGCTGAGAATAATTGGAGGTGCCAATTGGACTTATGAATTCCAATTGTTCGTTGAAGCATTGTGACCAAAACCTTGTTCACAGCCTTAACCTGGCCATTTGCCTGGGGGTAGTATGGCATTGAGCTATCGTGTCGTAAGCCCAATTTTGATGTCAGCTCAGCCATCATGTAATCTCGAAAGTGAGTACCATGATCGGTAAAAATGGCCTGAGGGACTTCGAAACGTGAAATAATATGGTTGAAGATAAATTGGGTAGCTGTCTTACCATCGGCGGCTAGTGTAGGCAGCGCTTCGGCCCACTTAGTAAAGTAGTCGACAATGACAATTATATATGCATGCCCCCCGGCTGAATGAGGGTTACATGTCATAAAATCAATGCCCCATTTTGCGAAAGGGCCGACGGTAATGACAAGATGCAGAGGGAGGGGTGGCGCGTGCATCTTGCGCTGAAAAACCTGGCACGCGTGACATTTGCGGACTGTAACAATATAGTCTTTAAATATTGACGGCCATAAGTAACCAGCACGCAGAATCTTCTGGGCGGTGGCATATCCAGACATGTGACCGCCACAGGCGCCACTGTGACAGTCATTTAAGACTCTTTCGGCCTCTTCCAGAGTCAAACACCGACGGAGCACCGAATCTACTCCAACCCGGTATAATGTATCTCCTACATTGCGGTAGGGTTGAGACTGATGCCAAATCCAACGTCGAGCATCTTTGTTCAACTCAGAGCGATAGGATGACGTCTAAAGATACACAATAATATCGCCATACCAAGGGTCACGAGTGCTAATAAGGAAGATGGTTTCGTCTGGGCTATGTTCTTCAGAATGAGATGGGGGGGAGTCTATCGAGAGGGAGCAAATAAGATCCACGAAAACCAGTGATTTGGTCGACTTAGCAGTAGTGAACTCTAGGTCGAACTCCTGAAGGATAACGATCCATTTGGAGTATTTCCCCCCCAGTAATTGTCGAGAAAGAATATATGTCATGGGGTTTCAATCCGAAACCACGGTAACGGTACGCAGCAGGATGTAGTGGCGGAAACGTTGCACAGCTTGTACAACTGCTAAATCTAGCTTCTCGATGTGAGCGTAACGCGTTTCCGTTTCGAGAAGATTCCGCGATAGATAGTAAACAACGTGTCCGTTTCCATCGTCGTCATCCTGTACCAGAACCATAGCTATGGTGCTAAACGCGGCAGCCAAGTACAGAGTGAAATCACGGTGATAGTTTGGAGGCCGAAGCAACAGAGTATTAACCAGTAATGTCTTAAGCTTCTCAAAGGATTGCTGAGCAATGTCGTCCCAATGAAAGGGAACGTTTTGCTTTAAAAGACACGTGAATCCTTTGGCCACTTCCGTGTAGTTCGGTATAAAGCATCGTAGGAAGTTAGCTTTTCCCTGCAGACTCTGCAATTGATATAACAAATATGGTGATGGGAGATTGACAATGGCCTCAAACTTTAGGGGATCGAGGGGAATCTCGTCCTTGGAGATTATGAACCCTAAAAGACGGCTAGAATCCACACAAAAGACGCATTTGTGAGGATTGAACCGGATATTATAGTGTCGACAACGAAGGAAAATCTGGCGGAGGTGTTCTGGGTGGTCCTCTCGCCGAGCTGAGTGAGCTGGCAAATCGTCCAGATAAGGCTGAACGATATGGCGTATGTCATGGAACGCGTAAGACATAGCACGCTGGAAAGTGGCTCCGGTGTTCTTCAAGCCAAATGGGAGCTTTTTATAAGCAAACGTACCCCAAGGATAGATGAATGCAGTCTTGTGTTGATCAGCGGGTAGAATATTTATTTGATTATACACGGAAAAGCCATCCATCAGGGAATAAATCTCACTCCCAACACATTCGTCAATGATTTTATCTATGAAAGGAGTGGGGTAATTTTCCTTTTGACAGGCCCGATTAATATCTCAGTAATAAACACAAACTCTTATAGTACCATGTTTCTTATCTACAGGGACAATGTTAGAGACCCATTCTGTGAGGGGAATCCGGTAAATGAAGCCCGCGTTCAGAAGTTTTTCAACTTCTGCTTTAATGGCAACGACTTTGCGAGGATGCACCGGGCGTAGGCGTTGGCGCACGGGTTTCGCACCAGGATAGGTAGGAATCTCGTGCACTACTATGCTGGGATCAATCCCGGGCATTTCATCATAGGACCAGGTGAGAACGTCTCTGAATTCTTGAAAAAGATCAGTATAGACTCGTATCTCATCAGGAGAACAAGTCACTCCCACGTGTATGTTCTCAACTATCCCCAATTTTTCGGAGATGTCGATTAGAATGGTTTGAGTGATGTTGCTCAGGTTTCCCTTTGAAAGCACCTCATATGTCAATATGGGCGTTTGAAGAGGTGGAGTGAGAACCTGAGATGCAAAACGCTCTAGAAAATCTGACATTGCCCCCAAGCTAGGCATGAATGAGGAACGATGATGTCCATCGCTCCAAGGCAGCTCCTCAAGAGACATTGTTTCAACAATGGCTTCATCAGAAGGGAAAATCTCTTTAAGAGGATCAGGCGAGTCGGCATCGCCGAGCCAGGGGGATTGAGAATAGATTTCTAAAGCCATGCTCGAAGGAGCATGCTGAGGAGGGGGAGGATCAGATGCGGTGACGATTTCACAGTAGTTAATCTCTACCAGAGTTAAGGGCATCGATTCTCCAAACTTAGCCACCTGCTCAGGTGTAGGGATGAGCCATGGGTCGTCAGACCTAGATATCATGTTAACTTGAGCGGTGTGCGGTGGTGGTGCAGGAAAAATAACCATGAGGATGGGGTCCTTGAAGAGACTGGGTCCTACACTGTCAGAGGGATTTGGGATCTGATCCACATATGGAACGTTGTTCTCGGAGGTGGAGGTGAAGAAATACAACTGATCCACAGTAACAATTTTGCCCTCGTGAGGGAACTTAATAAGTCGAAAGAGGGTGGACGACACGCATAACATGGCGTGAGTCCAACTGCGGCTGAGAAGTATATTGTAGTTAAGCTTGGCGTCAACTACTTCTACTTCTACGTTGACTGTCTTCCCTTGTAAGTTAATCGCTAGACTCTCGAGAACACCCCGAGGTTTCGATTCCCGACGATCAAATGCCTCTAAGGCATTAGGGGATGATGAAAGGGCCGAAGATCCAATGGCCTTCCAGCAAGCGGACGACATGACACAGGTAGAAGCACCTTCATCCACAATGGCCCTATGGATGTTAAGACCGTTGATCTCGACTTGAATAACAAGAGCGATCTGATGTGGAAGTCGAGGGGTAAAGTTCTCTAAGTCGAAGGTGAGAAGACTAGAATCAGTGGGATCGATCCCTCCGATTGCAGACAACAAAGCTTTATGTTGTGATGGGAAACTCTGAAGAACTTCCAATGCATACATGGCAGAAGGCGCCTGTGCCAAATCCTCAACAATACTGTAGTGCTGGGCGGCACGGGCATTCGTATTGTAGGAAGATCTTCGTAGAACACCTTTATAAGGTGGCCTCACAACAGGTTCAACAATAGGCTTCTCAATCTCCAACGAACCGGAGATAGGTGGGGGAGGTGGACCGCCACAACTTCCTTCCTAGGTGCCTGACGCGATTCATTGTAATCCTTCGAACGCGTAGCAATAGAGATCAGTGCAGCACCGTTCATCATAAAGACCTGAGACCCAAATGGTGCAGATGGTGAAGGATGTTCAACCATCTGGGTCTGCTGAGACGGGAACAGTTCTTTAAGAATTTCCGGAGTCCCTTTAGAGCCTTTTAGAAGTTGACTAACCTCAGATCGTCGTGGACAATCCTTGGTGTAATGATCTTTTTCACAAATGAGGCAGGGGTACTTCGGTTTGCGTTGGGAACTGTCCTTGGTCCGAGGTTTGGATTCTGGCTTTGGAGCGTCGGATTTGGATTTACCTTTGCCCTTCTTCTTTCCTTTGGAGGCTTTTTTTGTAGGATTAGTCTGAACGGCGTTAACCTCTGCAATTTTGCCAGAATTGGGAGGGGCGGGAGGAGCATAATTATTGGACGAGTTGGAATTTTGCCCCATTCGAAGATTTCTTCGAATTTTGAGACACGGAACCAATAACACCATCCATCGCCAGGGTAGATGGAGCTTTAGAGGTTCCAGACCGTGGAGCATTAGGAAAAATATCATAAAGTGTGCCGGATTGAGAGTATACTAGATCCAGATATTGGGCACGCGCTATGGCTTGTTCTTCAGTCACACAAGCTCCCATAGCAATATCTTGGGCGATTTTGTTAACGAAGGAGGTGGTGAACCAATGAGTTAGTATCTGATCAGGTATATGGAACTTGATCAGTCTACGATGACATTGCCACTTATGGATGTGATCAGAAATGTGGGTGGCTTTATCCTACTTCAAAGAAGTCAGGAGGTGTGTCCCGGCTTCGTAGCGAACCAATAACTGAAAATGAGTCAGAAAAGCCATGGCTAATGTATTGAAATATTGAAAGATGCCACGGGATAATTCAATATACCACTTAGCGGCAGCGCCAATCAAATTGCGCTGGAAGAGGCGCAGACAGATTGAATCATCCACCCAAGAGTTGGATGAACACCAAAGATGGTAAGTTATCACGTGAGCTTGGGGGTCCTCCCCAGCTTTACCCTAAAACTTGGGGCAATCACCGGGCACCTTGGTAGGAACCGGAGGCCAGTAAGGATTGTGCAGAATCGGATCATTGGTTAATTTCGAAACATCCGGTAATTCCAAGGTAGCCAGAAACGGCAATGGCAGATTGGACGAAATGCCCGGTCCTGGATAAGGACCAGTACCTGTACTCCACACTGGTTGAGAATATCCTCGCCCCCAGGGGTTCTGTCCTGTAGGATTCTGACTGTAGGGGGTATAGGTCGTATATCCAGCCTGATTCGGTTGCTGGTAACCAGTGTACGGAGCTTGATAACCAAAGTATGGACCCTGATTATAAGTCGGCCCTGTATGAGCAGCATGTGGATTTGGCTGCTGAGCATAGGTGTAGCCGGGTTGTTGAGAGTAATAGTTAGAACCTTGGGGCTGGCTATAATTCGGTCGATACTGACCATGAGAATAGTAACCGCCTTGAGGTCGAGTGGGCTGTTGATAGGTGGGACCCTGCTGAGCCTGATAATTAGGGCGCAATGGTTGATTTGGCTGCGGCATTGAATAAGTCGGCTGTTGGGCAGGGTTGATAGGATGTGCAGGCTGGCCTGGCTGAAGAGGCTGACCTGGCTGCCCTGGTTGAACAGGTTGACCCGGATAAACAAGTTGTGCCGGTTGTGCAGGTTATCCTGGCTGTTGAGCAGCACCAGGTTGCGCCGGATAGGCAGGTTGGCCTGGTGGAGAGACACCAGGTTGTGCCAGATTGGCCGATTGGCCTAGTGGCGGGATACCAGGTTGTGCCGAATGGGCCGGTTGGCCTGGTAGCGGAATGGAGCCAGGTGGTTGTTGATAACCGGTTTGACCCGCAACAGGACCATAAGATGGTCCTGACTGATGTGCAACGTTGGGACCAAGAGGATACTGCGGTTGCAAAGGGTGAGAAGGTTGGACTTCCCCCCAGGACAGTATACCAGCCCGGGTTGGTACCCCGGTTGACCTGTGAGTCCTTGAGGTTGCCCAGGTGGGACTCCAGGGAGAGGCTGCACGAGTTGACCGAAAGGGTTGTAATACTATCCTTGCAGATCGTATAATGGCCCTTGCTAGCCCGGAGGGTAGCCTTGTATGGGTTGTCCCTGCGGGTCATAAGGATAGCCAAGCTGGCCCGAACGTTGGCCTTGGAAAGGTTGTCCTTGCGGGTTATACGGCTGTCCAGCCTGGTTATACGGTAAATCCTGAGCATGAAGTTGAGCCTCAGGAGAGGGTAAACGTAAAGGGTTTCCATGCTCATCGTACTGATATGGAAATACGTACACGGGTGTACCATCCTGTGCATAATGAGAAAAGTACGAGCGGTTGGGATCTTGAGAGGACTGTCCAACTTCAGGGTTCGACTGTTGCAGAGACAATCGATACTCCTCCAGAGAGATGTTCTCCGGCATAGCAGATGCTATGTAGATATCTTCGGGAAGCGATGTGGTCCTTACGGACTGGGTAGTAACAGCGGGTGCAGATGCGGCCACACAAACAGTGGGCATGGAGGGTACAGAAGCAACCTGAGGGGATGACGTAACAGGTGTCGGTGGAGACATCCCCAATGAAGGAACAATCGGCCTCGTAGAATGAGCTGATACCCCCGTAGAGGCAGCGGTGGCAATAATCTAACCCAAGGATCTATACCCGGTTGGTAATGAGGGAGCAGGTGATGACATAACAGATGGTTCAGGGTTGTCTCCTGGAAATAACCTTCGAGGAAACAACTGGTAATCTTCACTGGACGTTGGGGATTTCCTCGCTAGATTCACTCATGTTTGAGCCTGCCGCTAGATATCGTAATAGACGACGAGGACTAGGAGGAACAACGGCAGCGATAAAAGGCGAACCCGATGTAAGAGGAGGGAAATCTTCCCCTACTCCCAATCCAAACCAAGGGTCGGAAAAGGGCCAATTAAACTCAACTGGTCCTCCAAAGGGTTGCTCAGACAGAACCGGTCCCCCGTCGGGAAACTCGGAAATAATGGGCTGCTGAGGTTCAACAGAGGACTAAGAAGCCTCTGATGAATCGTCTGTATATAGACTACCAGTAGACGAAATAGGAGGTTCCGCCACTGTGACAACAATGACAAGAGAAAAGATCAAACACACACATGGGCTGAAAAAGAGTCAAGACATACAATCAAACAACCAACAAGCAAAATCTAACAAGGCGTGTGATCGCGGGCGATTAATTTTACCACATTGAAACTTAGAAACTTCACCGTTTCATATTTTAAGAGTCGAGAAACAGATGAAAGGTGACTCTATCTCTTTCAGTTTTGAAGCAAGCGTGAAAGGACAAGCGCTTGGTGATCCTTTCAAATTTAAAGAGTCAGAAAAGATCAAATGACTACTCAGGAATACTAGGTAAAGGGTGTACCAAATAACCGTGAACTGCAATATACACCTTGGTTTCCAGAGCGAAATAAATCGGCAGATAACAGTATATGGCAATCTCCAGGTGTGTCTGGTGTATCCCGCAGTGCTGGGCGGCGGACGGCTTCAGCGCCTGTGGACAGGATGGCTCCTGACAGATACTCCTTTATATACTCGACGGTGGGGGGAGCACAGAAGTACTGGTGCTGTCTAAAACCAAGAAGGCGACGGCTTGACTACCTGCGTGAAGCGGAACACGTCTCTAGCCTAGACCTCTAAATGTTGCGTTAATGTTTCAATGCTACCTCAGTGTAAATTGAGTAAATTTTAATGTTTATCTTCAATTACGTTTCAGTTTTCAGGCCTTAGAGACTGTGATGTTCCTAAATGCACACCATATGCCACAGTATATCATTTCATTCGATGAAAGCTAACTACGAAAGGGTTGAGAGCTTTTAACACAAATAAAATGATCAGAAAACAACCAACAAAGTCTCTAATGCAGCTAATGTAAACCAAAAACTTTTCTCCCAAAGTCACTAATCACTAATAACACGGAAAAGATTTTAATTTGCACTAACTAATCAAAAGCGAAAGATATTTTTTTATATTTTCAATGTTTAATAGCAACATGCACTAAACAAAATGAAAACTAATGAAGAGCAATTTGAGATGCGATAGTAAAAGAGCAAAGATAAGCAAATTCACTCAATGAAAAACACGCAATCAGACCTCAAATTGACAAAACAGTCCCTCAAAACCAAAAGAATCCCAAAGACTCAAATGGACCATGTAATCTAGGCCCAAAGCGAGACAAAGCGAAATTCAAATGAAGAAGAGAACCAACACTCAAATGACGCAATAAAATGATAAACAACTGCTAAATGAATGTAAAGAAGCAATCACAAGGTCGATTGAATGGAGTGTAAAAACTCTGGTAAACTTGATAAATATATATTATTAATGATGAAAGATGAGATGATTACAATGAGGGATCGCCTAGGCTTTAAATATAGCCTCAAGGTGTCCCTTGGCGAAGAGGCATGATCTTTGATCATGCCCTTTCAGTTAATGACCTAAGATAACTAAATCTAATTATTAAATAATAAAATATACATAACATTGCCCCCCTCTTAAGATGCTTTGTCCTCAAAGCATACGTAATGATGGGTGTTACTGGAAAAACACTTCAGACTCCCAAGATGCTTCTTCAATGGGCAAGTCCTTCCACTTGATTAAATATTCAGTAATAACACGAGAGCGCAACTTCTTATCACGAGTAGATAGGATCCTCTCGAGCTCTAGAACGAGCTTGCCTTCATCATCAAAAATGGGAAGTGTTGTTTGGGGCAATTGATGGTTACCCAATGCCTTTTTTAAGCAGGACACATAGAAAACATTGTGAACACGACTGGTATCGGGAAGGCTCAACCCATAAGCGACTTGACTGATCTTTTTAATAATTTGATACGGACCATAAAACTTTGGAGCTAATTTATTTTTTCCTTTTTGTTTAAGGGACAATTGCTTGTATGGTTGAAGCTTGACAAACACCCAGTCTCCAACTTCAAATGATCTCTCAGTGCGATTACGGTCAGCTTGTTGCTTCATACGATTCTGTGAAACACTCAAATTCTCTTTTAGAATTTGGACGACCTTTTGGTGTTCTTCTAGTTGATTTTTTACTGCTGGAAAATTAGTTTGAACTGAAGCAAAATCTTTCCACTTCGGAGGCTCATATCCATATAGAGCCTGGAACGGAGTCATTTTTGTCGATGTATGGTAAGTAGAATTATACCACCATTCAGCAAGATGCAACCATTGAACCCACTTGTTTTGTTTCTCCGTAGCATAACACCGTAGGTAGGCTTCCAAACATTTATTAACAACCTCTGTTTGCCCATCTGTTTGAGGGTGATAAGCTGAGCTCATATTGAGGTAGGTTCCAACATGGTTGAACAATTCCTTCCAAAAGTTTCCTTTAAATTTGGCATCCTTGTCACTAACAATAACCTTCGGAAAGTCGTGTAGTTTATAAATATGTTTGCAGAATATCTCTGCAATTTGCTTTGTAGAGTCTATTTTTTTAATAGCGATGAAGTGAGCATACTTAGTGAGTCTATCTACTACAACTAAGATCTTATCCTTTCCATCTGATACAGGTAATCCTTCAATAAAATCCATCGATATTTCTTCCCACTTCTGAGCCGGAATATTTAAGGGATGAAGTAAGCCAGGTGTCATAATGTTTTCAGTTTTATTTCTTTGACACTTGTCACATTCTGCAACATATTTTTGAATATCGTGACTCATACCCTTCCAAAAAAATGACTGACGTGCATTGTAGTAAGTTTTGAAATATCCTACGTGTCCAGATGACATGGAATCATGTGATTCCTTGAGTATTTTTGATATAAACTTGGATTTGGAATTTAGATAAATTCTCCCTTTGTACCATAATATATCATTCTTCCATTCAAATTTTGAATTCCCTGGGAGATTGTTGATTATAGCCAACATGTCCGGATCTTTGGCGTACTCACTTCTAATCTCATTAAGCCATTCAGGCACAACAATTGAAACTGCAAGTAATGTTGTTTCCTCATCTTTTCTAGACAGGGCATCCACTACTACATTGTCCTTTCCTTTCTTGTGTAATATCTCCATGTCAAAAGCGGCAATCTTCTCGATCCATTTTTGTTGTTCTTCAAAGAGTGTTTTTTGCTGAAGGAGATACTGAAGACTGTTATGATCGGTTCGGATGGAAAATTTACTTCCTAACAGATATTGTCTCCATTTGGCCAATGCATGCATAATTGCGAGCATTTCCTTACTGTATGTGGACTTGAGACGCTCACGTTTATTTAGTTTTCTGCTTTCAAAAGCAATAGGGTGCCCTTCTTGCATTAATACTGCACCAATACCGAATCCCGAGGCATCACATTCAATGAAAAATGGTTTAGAAAAGTCAGGAGTTGCCAATACTGGTGCATTAGCCATTACTTCCTTCAAATCTTCAAAACATTTCCCTGCTTCTTCATTCCATTTAAACGAATTTTTCTTTAAAAGATTTGTAAGAGGTGCAGTTCGATGCGCATAATTTTTAATAAATCTTCGATAATATCCCGTTAATCCTAAAAATCCTCTGAGCTTGGATATGTTCACTGGTTTATTCCATTCCCTTATAGCCTTAATCTTAGAAGGATCCACTTTTACTCCTTCATGGGATATTAGGTGTCCCAGATATTCAAATTCTTCTTTTCCAAAGGTGCATTTGGATTTTTTTGCATAAAATTGATGGTCTTCTAGTAACGTGAGAACCTTATCCAAGTGTTGCAAATGCTCCCTCCAAGTTTTACTATAAATCAAAATATCATCAAAAAATACTAGTACAAATTTCCTGAGATATGGACGAAATAACTCGTTCATAGTGGCTTGGAACGTAGCTGGTGCATTTGTTAACCCAAAGGGCATTACTTTAAATTCATAATGACCTTCATGTGTTTGAAATGCAGTTTTTGGTATATCTCCCAATCTAATTCGGATCTGGCAATAACCTGACCTTAAATCTAATTTAGAGAAATATTTTGCGCCATGGAGTTCATCCAACATTTCATCGATAAAGGGAATTGGAAACTTATTTTTAATGGTTATCTTATTTAATCCTCTATAGTCAATGCATAGCCGAAACGATCCATCTTTTTTTCTTACCAATATAACTAGGGCAGCATACGGACTCTTACTTTTTGAAATGACCCCACATTTTAAAAGGTCTTGGATTATCTTCTCAATTTCCGTTTTATGGTGATGTGGGTAGCGATAAGGCTTGATGTTAACAGGGTCTGATCCTGCCTTGACTTCTATGGTATGTTCGATTTCCCTATGAGGAGGCATCTTCATTGGTAGATCTTGAAATACCTTCTCATGTTTCTGAACTAGAGCTTGTACCTCCTGTGATTATTCGTGGTTGACTTTTGTAGATAACATCTCTAAATGATGACATTCGACTATATAGGATGGCGCTCCCTTTCGGATCATCTTCATCATCTGGGATGATGATACGATTTGATTTTCTGGGGCTTGGAATCCAAATAACTTGTGCTTCCGCCCTTCCCACCTAAAGCTTATAAACTGCTTCTGATGGTTGGCCTAATAAGTACCCAAGGTTTGTAACCACTGAATTCCTAAAACCACATCTACTCCTCCGAGTGGTACGACATAGAATGGAGATTCTAAACTAAAGTCTTTAATCTGCAATTTGACTTTATGGAATTTTCCTACCTATTCAATCTTCTTACCATCGGCCACCATTACCTTCATATTAGGCATGGGAAAGGTAAAGAGGTTGAGTCTTTTGGCCATGGTTGAATCTAAGAATTTGTGCGTGCTGCCTGTGTCTATGAGAACCATTACGTTGTTTTTCTTTATATGTCCCCTTAATTTTAGTGTCTGCGGTTGTGATATACCTGTCATGGCTGATAATGACACTTGAGGGGTGCTGTCACCATCTACTTCTGGGGAGAATTCTAGGGTATCTTCTATCCCTTCTATGTCTGAATCATCATTATCAGAATCATTAGTTGCTTCACAGTTATACAGATTTTTTTCTTTCCCATTAGCCATCTGTGCTTAGGGTCCCATTTTTCGCCACAACATTTGCATTTGCCTTCCTTTATTCTTTGTATTTCCAGGTTAGATTTGTCTCCTTCGCGCAGGCATGGTGGAACATATTTCATGTTATCTTCTTTTGTAGATTGAGGAAACCGTCGTCTCGAATATACTTTTTCTGGTTTTGATAATCTTTCAAACTTCTTTTCAGCAGCTTTTTCTTTTTGCCTTGCTACTTCTACAGACGTAATTTCATGAAGTTCTAGTTCTTCCTGTATGTGGATTTTAAGTCCTGAGATGTAAGACTGGATTAGACGAGATTCCGACAATCCTGGTACTCGTGTTGCCAAGGTCTCCCATTCTCCAGTGTACTCATCCACATCTCCTTTTTGGCGTAATTTGATAAAGGTTGAAAAAAACTTTTCTTCTTTTATGCCTTGAAACCTTTTGAAGAACGCATCCTTAAATTTCCTCCAACTGATAGCGAGCGTCGTCTTTTTCCACCACATATACCAATTATATGCTTCTCCTTCCATTTTCATGGAAGCATGTTTAATTTTTTCGTCATCACTAGTAATGTCATAAATCTCAAAATATTCTTCTGCTTTATTAAGCCATGCAACGCTATTTTTTTCATTACCATCAAATTTGGGTAGGTCGATCTTGGCTTTGCGTTGATATGCTAATGGTGGAACAAGAAGGGGATATTGATTAGCGAATGCATTCCAGAGCTGCTTGTTTTGAAAATCTGCATTACTATCTTCTTGATGATGTGGGGAATCAGTTTTTTCCTGATGCTCTTCTGAGTTCCCTGAATCTGCAGAATTGTTTTGTTGATTTGGTTCCCTGTTAGGAGATGTTGGGGATTGTGTCTGACTTAACTTATCTATCTAATCATTTAGCTTATTGAAGAGTTTTGTCATATTGTTCATTGTTTCTGTGGTCTCGTGATGATTTAGCCACATTTGTCTTTCTATTCGATTTGTTGTATCATGAACCTTTTTGATGTCGTTGGAATGCCCTGCAATTGTACCTTCCAGATCGACTAATCGCCTTCCAAATTCTTCGGAGTTATTATTAATTTGTTTCTCAAGATCTCCCAATTTCTTCTGGAATTCCACCATCGACATTGACGAAGACATCGAGCGTGTATGAGGTGGGGAATATCTTTCTGCTAGTTTCTCCTCTTTTTTTTTTTCTTTAAAATTAATTAATTAATATTTAATTAATTTTTTTTTGAATTAATTAATTAATTAATTAACTAATAATAATTTTTTTTAAAATTATATAATTATTATATATATATAATTTTTAATTAATAATTATATAATATATATAATTT
This sequence comes from Pinus albicaulis, assembly GCA_034641835.2. Lineage (NCBI taxonomy): Eukaryota > Viridiplantae > Streptophyta > Pinopsida > Pinales > Pinaceae > Pinus > Pinus albicaulis. The sequence continues at coordinate 1,328,646,470 of CM076577.1, read as the reverse complement.
AATTATATAATTATTATATATATATATAATTATTATATGAAAATTATAATATATATATAAATAAATTATATAATTATAATATATATATATATATATATATAATTATCAACTTGAATTATATATTATATAATTTATATAATAAAAAAAAAAAATCGTATTTTTTTTTTAACGATGCCCATTCCGTTTTAAACGATGCCCTGTTTCATATAACTTTACAAATCGATTATTAATATATCGCTGCAGTTTAAAACGATACACTCTTTCCGAATTACCACACGTGTTTTATTTGCTGCCGTTTAAAAATGTTATGTATATTTTACGGGCGGAGTGCAGAAAATGGCGGACGGTAGGGCAGGCGCAGCGGAATTGGGACAGGGAGAGACAACCGCAGGGAAGCAACTCAACGAGAAGCAATGAGCGGGTAGGGTGATGCTCTATAAAATGAGCCGCTCGATTATTTTGGTATGGCTGGAAAAACCTTAGCGTTCCACAGATCGCACCACAAGGTGGAAAACTGTATGACAAGCGGGTCGAGGGATGCAGGGCGGGAGGATCAATGGGTCAAGGCGGAATAGTAATCCGAAATTTGCAGTTCCATAGGTCTGCAATGATGAATTTTAAAAAAAATAACCCGAACAGTGGTCTTGAAAGTCTTCCTCGACCTCTTCTTATCTCTTGATTAAAAAAATCTGCAATTCTGGAATTCTGTAATTCCTGGGTGATCACACAGATCCCGAAGAGCGATGGCTCCGATACCAATGGAGAGTAAAAACTCTGGTAAACTTGATAAATATATATTATTAATGATGAAAGATGAGATGATTACAATGAGGGATCACCTAGGCTTTAAATATAGCCTCAAGGTGTCCCTTGGCGAAGAGGCATGATCTTTGATCATGCCCTTTCAGTTAATAACCTAAGATAACTAAATCTAATTAATAAATAATAAAATATACATAACATTGAACAACTAGAGACCAAAAACTCCCAAGGGAGGCTCGACACACAAGAGAACCTAGATGCCCATGGGCTAGAATGTGAAATTGATGGAAAACGGCAAACAACCAAAGGATGAAGGTCACAGCCAGTCAAACAAGGCTCCAGAACACTCAAGTAGTTGAAAAAACAAAACCAAACACACTGATCAAGCTCAGGAATATCAAAACAGGGAAAACCCTAGTACCTCATAGGATTTGCGTGACTGTGAGGTTGAAACTAGTGCCAGAAAGGAATTGGCGCAGGTAATACACAAGCAACCTGCGCCAATGGGCGTGACTGTCAGGCTGTAAAGCGCGCCAGTCGAGTTTTCTAAGGAAAGAAATAAAAATAGACAATCCAACAAGCAGACCATTGATGATCAAGCTAACCAAAAGCCAAAATCACAAAAGAGCCAGCCAAAAGAGCCGATCAAGCAAGTAGAATCGAGAAACAACCGAAAAGACAAGGCAATACTCGAAGTGTTCAGTTTACAAACTAAACCGGAGATTGACTGAAGCAGCTTTGATCTAATTCACAATTGCAGAGCAAGAGCATTTCTAAGGCTATCTGGCTAACTTCAGGCTCCGTCTGTAGCTTATAAAACAAACAACAACAAGCTAGACGTCCCCAGTATAGTCGCCAATGGAGCGAGCCCTAAAACAGATACCCGCGTCAATGGACCGAGCCCTAAAATTTCAAAATGGCTCACCCAGAAGTCTAATACATAATAAAAACATATAAAAAATGGATTGAAATAGATCTTAGGGAAACGCCTATTACCTGGAACAAACAGGGAACTGAATGGTAGCCCAGATCAGTCGTATTCGCCGTCAGAAGTTCGCACACAAAATGGACCATTGTTGCTCTCCAATGAGGTAAATAGTAAAAAGTAATTTTGTTTTTACCATTTGAGACTTATTTATAACTTTTGAAATCTAATTAGGTTTTTAAAGTCATTTTTTTATTAATATTTTGATTTATTTTGCCGAAAATGGATTTTACACTTGCCTTTATGTGCAGCAACAGGTTTCTATGCAACTTAAACGGTGACACGAGTTGTATTTTATACTTTTTCGGACTCGGTAAATACACGAAAAAGTCATTTTGGAGTCATCTTTCAGCTCTTTTAAAGCTCTCCATGAAAAATTAAGAGCTGCATGTCGTTTTTCGATCTGGGTCTAAGTGGCTCCACAAGCAGCATGCGAAGTATCTGGTTACCCTTTTTCGGGCTGGGATGGATTGATTACGAAAAAGGAATACCCTAGCCTATTGCGACTAGGAGGGTTTCCCGGATATTGTTTTCTACCTTTTCGGATCTGGGGAACTATTTACGAAAAGGGACCTGTGGAGTTTTCTTTTCCGCTGTCTTTTCAAACTCTCTAAACATGAAAAGACGCCGAGTTCTTCCTTTGTCGGACTCGTTAAACCCTGATGACATTGGATTCCGTCGAAATGACGTTCTCCGAGTTTCTCCTTCCTAGGACTCGTTAAATGCACTAGGATGGATTCGCCCGAAGGGCGGACTTATATCACAAGCATATGCTATCCCCTTCAAGCTTGTTATCAAAACTAATTGGGGTACTCGCCAGAAATGGTGGGGGAAAAATGGAACCATCGTCGTTGTCGTCGGCAGTATGTCGCTCTTGAACATGGCACTTGTCTGCATTCGTGTCGGGTTGGGGACATCTCATCTCGTTGCTTCACTTTGCCTCCGTGGGTTTGGGTAATCCCTTTTGACCTCTCATCTGTTCACTGCCTCATCGCCATGACCTCTGATTCGTTGATGTCAAATACTGCCAAATTCACTATATTAACTCCCGTTTTATAATTTGAAGAAGTTGACCTCTCGCAGTATCAACCTTCCTCTCGAATTCTCATCTGATCCTAGTCCCAAAAAAACCGTTTCATCATTTCCTACGTCTCGCGTTGATAGTACTGAAACCACTGTCTGGCCCACCTTCGATCGAGGTCACTTCTGTCAAACACGAAGCTCTGCTTCCTCTCGGGGGCGGAAGTCAGAGACTCCCCTTACGAAGGTACCTTGCGAGGCACACGCATGCCTCAATGGTAGGTTCTTCGCATTTGACGTGAGGTTTTCATCATTGGCCTCCGATCGAGTGATTCTGCGGGTGTTCGACGTCAGCTCATTGTTCACATGCCATAGATTGTACCTGTAGTACCTTGAGGACCATTGGCATTAATGGTGGTACCTATCGCGTTTGTTAACAGCTTTCATCACTGGCTGGTAATCAGACGATGTTCTTGCATGTTCGACTTCAGCTCACATATTCGCATGCTTGAAATTGTACTTTGTTCGGGTCGAGATGGAGCGCAAGACCCTAGATTCCTGTCTTTTATAATCTAGGCTGCGATTTTGTGGATTATTACGATTAGTTACATGACTCGCTGATTGGATGGCTGCGACCATACCTGAGTCTATTCACCGATCCTCACTGGATGGCTGCGTCCATGCCTCGGATCTGGATTTTTACATTGTTATGGATGGTTGTGCCCATACCATGTATATATCATGTATTTGAGACATTAGTTGTACTTCTCTACGCAGGTTTTTCGACGGCGGTGTTTTCAGTTGGACACGTTCTCGTAAAGTATTTCACCCCTCTCTCTCTCTCGGGCTTCGTGCTTTAGGGGGCATCTGTTACACAGCAATTTGTCACCGTCCCTGCAATTCCCCATCCCGCACAATTGGAGGGCTTATTCCGTGACCTGTGAGCAGTGACATAACTTGAAAACACTTTCATGGCATTCCTCTAAACTTGTAATTTCATTGCCCTGAAGACAACTCCTTGTGAAAAAACCCTAAAAACGCCCCTTTTTGCATTGGCCCGGGTAGCTAGTTCAGTACCCGCGCCAATAGGGGAAATCCTTCAAAGAGGGCGCGCCAATTGGTGCTCTGTCCCAGAGTCGCACTCGCGCCAGCCATTTTAAGGAGTTTTTTTTTTAAATAAATGGTGGAAATTTCATCCTAACTGATCCAGAAACTGGCATCTAATTTGATTTGGGAGGTTTGGCTCCGGATCTCCATGTAGAGGAAGTGGTTTGCCACCTCTCATGGAAGCTTCCTTGAGGATAGGGCCAATTCCATGATTATAGGGATCCCAACTCCCCTTCCTCCATCTATAAAAGCTTGCTCATCTCATTTGCAAGTTATTCTCCAAGTTCCCAAGAGCCATCAGAGCCTTATGCTACAAGAGCCTTGATTCACTCCCTTAAGGCCAAATCCAAGCAAGGAGATCATTGTCGAGACATCCGAAGAGAGAGGTTTGTCTCATCCCCGACAAGCTTTTTCGAGACGTGTTCCGCTGGCGACCCTCCGAAGGAGAATTCAGCGTCAGAGCTATGGTTGTATTCTTCTTTGATTGATTAATGATAAGCGACTATTGGTTATGGTTCCACTCTTGTTGTTGATTATGATGTTGAGTTATGTCTTCTCTGACTAACATATAGTTGCATATACTGGATTTTACGCTTGTGTTTGTTTGTTTCTGGCGTGTGCAGGTGTCTGATCACGGAGATCGTGAGGATTGTGATCTACCGGAGCTAAGGAATGGGAGTGCTACTTTCTCTACAAGCAACATCGTTGGATTCTAGGTAAGCCTTCATCGCTAGTTGGTTTATTTGCAATTAGGAACCTGCACTATAGCATGAAAAATTGTTGCTAGACCCAGTCTGGGCTAGTAGGGATCGCCTCTGTCCGCAGAGGGGATTTACCTCCACAACACTGGGGATAATCCAGATTCTGCAAATAACAATAACCACAGAAGTTTAAAAACCATAATTATTTCCCTACACGGAGGGGAGTCTTGGGTAGATATGTGTTATCTGGAGAAAACTCGAATTAAGATTGAAAAAAGGGCCGTAGACCTCCATTTTCTTAAGAAATGTCGTGACTTAAATCTAATACCCACCTTCACCCGCATTAAACCTATCCTTTAAAAATAATTTATTTAAATAAGATTATCGACTCCTCTCATACATCATTGCCCTCCACTATTTATACCTTGACCTTATGCGACCTTTCATTCTTCATTCTCGTCTTGAAGATGGATCCTCGTTGGGATTCGAAACGTCGACCAATGTTTTGTGATACTGTGAATAATCCGGTTTCTAAAAATAATAAATAAATAAAATAAAATAAAATAAATAAAAAAATCCATTGGTTTTTTCGGGGAAATTGTCCAAAAAATATTGTGTGTCCTTTGTCATGTGTGCTTTATTATTCAGTACTTGTTCTATATGTATGTGTATATTTGCAGTGTGTTTACTTTACTATTTTCTGAATATTTCAGAACAGTAGAAATTTCTATTAAGTATTTTCAGAAATTTTCACATGGTATGAGAGCTATTGCAGATCAGGGGGAGCTAAAGTCATCAGCAAAGCGACGAATTATTTTGCTGCAGGAATGCAGCTGAAGCTGCACAAATCTAGAAAAGGGAAACGCAACACGAGAGGGACATCGCATACCCTGCAGGGGTGACGCAGAGTTTGTCAAGCTGACGTAGGCCCAAAAGGGTGACGCAGAGCCTGTCAAGCTCACGCAGTCCAAGAGGGAGTATGTTGTGCCGATTGTCATGACTGGAAGTGCAGTTTGATCTTCAAAGTTGTTAGTGGGGAATTGTTTCTGTCGGTGTAGAACAATGTTTAGCGGGGTTGAAAAAGTAAGGGGAAACAATTCCTCAACAAATTTTATAGCCAAGAAATCTAAGATTTGATCGGAGAAGTGATCGTAGAGAGTTGATTCGATAGATTTGGTGGAGGATTTCTAGGAGGGAAATCACTAGTCAGAGGGAGCGTAGTCTCTACAGGGTTTCTATCACCAAGAAACCCAAATCCGATCTGTTGCTGAGAGTAGAAATAGTAGAAGGGAGAAGATATTTTCACTTCAACATTTTTTAGCAGAGATGGCCTCACACAGATTGATGGATCAGGACAGGTTGGATGGTATGTCTGAATTTTTCATCGAGAAAGCCAAGATCCTGACAATCCTTGACAAGTATCGCATCAGAGACCATGCCGAGAAGGTTGTGGGCATTCTGGTCGATGTTGATCTCTAAAGAAGTATGAGGAAAATCAGGTGCGGGCTAAGCTCTTGATCATGGATGAGGTGAAGGATCACGTGGTTTTACCGATAAGAAGATGATAAATGACATGTGGCAGGAAATCGAGACGTTGTATCAAGTGAGATCCATCCAGAGGAAGATGCTTCTAGAGAATCATATATGACTGTTTCAGATGCACAAGGGAGAGGAGATCGACCCTTTCCTCTTTATATTGAAGGCAATTCGAGATCAACTGGTTGCAATGGGGGCAACTCGTGGTGATGGTTTCATGGTGAGGATTGCCCGGAATGCAGTCACTGATGATTGGGAGAACTTTGTCCAAAGTATTTTGGGCAGAACATAACTTCCAAACTGGGAGGACATGTGGGAAATCTTTCGTCAGAAAGAAACCAGGAGAATAACCAAGAGGGGAAATGATAGCAGAGGAGCCAAAATCAAGAAATAGGAGGAGGAAGATGCAACTCTCACATTTAAGGGACAGAGGCAGCAATAAGGGAAGAATAAGAAGGACCTCTCAAAGGTCCCATGCTTAAGATGTGATGACCCTCGCCCTCCCATCAAACAAACATAACAAAGGTATTATAAATAGTAGTGGGCAGCGGTCGTGACCTCGTCGCCAGACCATCCCTCCCTCTAAACGCGGATCTTAACCATTTCAGCCAATGGCTTCCTTAGGGAAGTCCGCCCAGCTTTTATATAAAAACCAGTCATTTCATAAGTGCACCCAGATAGGTCAGGAGTGGGCACAAAGTACGAGACAAGCGAAACCATGAGCGTTGTACAGGAGGGGGGCGAAACCATGATCTGAGCCATTTTCCAGAGGGTCCAGGTCTTCACTTTTTCAGATTCAGGCAAATTTTATATGGATTATGCACCTCTCGACACCACGAATCCAATGGTGATGTCGATTTCTTCATTAAAGATCTCCAATTTTTGGGCATCTTCAGCTATAGAGGTATAAGGGTGTAATTTTGCATTTTATACTTGTACTTTCATTTATGCCACTTAATGAAAGAGGGCCTCCTTACTATTTGAGCAGGGCTCGGAGACGTAGTCCCTCCTGGACGAACTCCAATATCAATTTTGTGTCTTCTTGCATGATGTTAATTGCTTCTCTCTTCTTATGTGTATGCCTTTAAAGTTTCTTGTTTAAGCTATAATTTTTACATGTAATTCTTTTAACACATATTAAGCAAAAGATTTTGGATCAAGTGGTATCAGAGTAAGTGTTTGTAGAAGTGAATTACATGCTTGTATGATAAATGGAGACAAGCTACGGAGAGGTGAAGGGACACTACAGTATTTTGATCCCAAAGTGAGACGTGCACATCAGAGAAGGAACATGGATGACGATGTTTGAAATGAGGAAGAGCTCAAATTCTGCAAGACTTTCTACACCGTGGAAGATCGAGTCGAGAAATTGTTCTCTAGACTTGAGAAGTTATAGAAAGTAGGGGAGAATGCTTCAGAAGGACAAGGTTCAGGGCATGGAGATAATGGAGGAGATCCACCTCCTTCTCCTCCAACAAGTGAAAGTTATTCCTCCTCTTCTCGCCACCATCATAGGAATTCAGGAAATGCATCTAATAAACCTTTCTTTAAGTTAGATGTAAAATTTTATCTACCCATGTATAATGGTGAAAGTAATGCAGAGAAACTTAACAATTGGATTAGGAAGCTTGAACTCTACTGCAGGATTCAGCAGATTGTGGAGGATGAGGAAAATATCCAGTTGGCTTCTCTTCGACTAAACGACACAACTCTCATTTGGTGGGAGTTGGCTTCTCTTCTTTCCTCATGGTCAAATTTTATTGCTGCACTTAAAGATCAATTCTATCCCTTGAGTTATAAGCAAAAAGCCTTAATGGAGTGGTAGTACCTAAGGCAAGGTAAAGGACAAAATGTGCGAAGCTTTACCGAGGAATTTAGAAAACAAGCACTAAGTTTGGGCATTTCATAAGATTCACTTGAAGTTGTAACTAAGCACATTGGGTCATTACATAGTTACATTAGACATTCATTCTTAATGTTTGAACCTACTACTATTGACTCGACTAGTTTAAAGGCCATTCTTCTTGAAAACAAAGGCATAAATGATAAGGATGATCATTCAAAGAAACCACCTTTCAAACCTTCAAATGGAAAATTCAAAGGGAAAGGAAATGGAAAGGAAAAGAACACGACATCAATGAAGAAGGATGAAGGAGAAAAGCCTTATTGCACTCAATGAAAAAAGGAAGTTCATGAGGATGATCATTGTTGGAATTTGTACCTAGAAAAAGAAGCTAAAAAGATATGGAGGATGATTCATGTTAATTCTGAATCACACGAAAGCACTAGTTCAACAGATGATCCTCTTCCCAATGAACGAAAGAGAATTGAGTTGTTTCATATTATAGTTGTCATAAATCATACAAAAGTAGAAACTCTATTTGATTCAAGCTCTCAAGCAAATTTAATCTCAGAATCCTTGGTTAAAAATTTAGGCTTAGAAGTCAAGCCTCATCTGAAACCTTATCCGCTTGGATGGATACATGACAAAGTAAAACTAAAAGTAACCAAGCAATGTAAGGTTAAATTTGTAATTGCTTATAAACTAGTGGATGAAGTAGAACTAGATGTCATACGATTGGATATCTGTGGTATTGTGTTAGGGAGTCCCTATCTTTACGACGAGAAAGCAACTTTCTTTTGACATGAAAATAAATACCAATCACAAAATATGGGGTAGAATATATTGTAAGAGCTCATCAAACCAATATCAGTGCCAATCTTGTAAGTGCAGGACATATGAAGATATTGGTGAATTTCAGCAAGAGGTGTTTTCTCATGGTTGTGAGAGCAAAAGATGTAGAAACATCTGATGCTTTCCGAGGATGTGATCCGGCTCATAAACAAGAATTATGTGATTTTATTTCTAACTATGATGTATTGTTTCAAGAACCTAGAGGATTGCCTCCAAAACGAGAAATCCAACATGAGATCCATTTGCAGCATGATGCTCCATTTCTAAACATTTTCATGTATAGGATGTCATCCATCGAGATGGAGGATATCAAAAAGCAGGTACAGGAATTGTTGAACCAAGGGGTCATTCAGCCAAGTACTTCTCCTTGTGGCTCCCCGATCGTGTTAGTACCCAAGAAAGATGGCACATGTAGGATGTGCGTGGATTATCGGGCGCTAAACAAAATCACGGTGAAAAATCGATACCCTCTCCCACACATTGATGATTTGTTAGATCAATTAAAGAATGCTATCTATTTCACCAAATTGGATTTGCATAGTGGTTATCACCAGGTCAAAATTATAGAGTAGGACGTGTGGAAAATTGCCTTCAAGACCAAACAGGGGTTGTTCGAATGGATGGTGATGTCGTTTGGACTATGCAACACTCCAGCCACATTTATGAGGGTCATGAATGATCTTTTTAGGCCTTTCATTGATGAATTTGTCCTTGTGTATTTAGATGATATTCTTGTCTTTAGTAAGACTTGGGATGGACATGTATGCCATGTAAAGAAAGTGATTCATGTATTAAAGAGGGAAGAATTGTATGTAAAATTGTCAAAGTGTGAGTTTGGGAAAACCTCTTTGGTTTACCTAGTTCATATTGTTGGTAATGGTCAATTAAAAATAGACCCCTCCAAAGTTGAGGTGATTGTAAAATGGCCTGAGCCTACCAATGTAACACAGGTCCGTAGTTTTCTAGGTGCAGTACAGTACTGGAGGAGATTCATTGCCAACTTCTCCATTATTGCATCACCATTATATGCACTGACAAGTATAAAACAAGCCTCTCAGTGGGGAGGAAAGCAGCAGAAGTCCTTCGAAACATTGAAAGAGAAAAACAACACCGCACCAGTCCTGGCTTTACCCGATCTCCAGTAGCCTTTTGAGATCGAACCTGATTCCAATGGGTACGCCATGGGAGCTGTACTGTTGCAGCAAAAGAAGCCGATATGTTACCATTCGGAGAATTTCTCCCACGCTGTCATCAATTACCCCACTTATGACAAGGAACTGTATGCCTTGGTCCAACGTGTGAAAAAGTGGGAAAACTACTTGATCAGCAAGGCAACCATTATCCATACGGATCACCAGCCCTTGCAATACCTTCAGTCACATACCAAGCTACAACAGTCTCATCATTTTAGGTGGACGGGGTTTCTACAAAAGTTTCATCTGGTAATAAATTATAAGAAGGGCACTAGTAACAAAGTAGCAAACATGCTCTCTTGCCCTCTTATTGTTGCTTCTATTATTTTGCATAATGATTAGTTGTCTTTTGAAAGTTATGCTGAAAAATACACTAACAATGATGAATTTAAAGCAATATATGAAAAACTAACTCATGGTTCACAGGTGGACAACTATCATTTGCAGGGGAAGCTGTTGGATCACCTTGGAAAATTTTGCATACCCACAGCAGAAAGGGTACATATAATTCGAGAGGCACATACCTCTCTTGTGTCTGGTAACTTTGGTGTCGAAAAATTATGTCATTTGCAAATTTTTTATTTTGGCCTCATATGAAAAAAATCGTAACCCAATTTGTAAAGGGATGTGTGATGTGTTTTGTTTCAAAGCTCTCTAATAGAAAACTCGGGCTCTACACACCACTCCCTATTTCGGTTCATCCATGGGAAAGTGTGTCGATGGACTTTGTAGGAGGTTTGCCTATGTCTAGAAAGGGTCATGACTATTTGTATGTTGTGGTCGACTGCTTTAGTAAAATGTGCATATTAATGCCTTGTAAAAAGAAGGTCATTGCTGAGTAGACTGCTTATCTTTTCTTTTAGTTTGTTTGGGTCCACTTTGGGTTGCCCACATCAATTGTGTCAGATCGAGACTCTCGCTTCCTTGCAGAGTTTTGGACCAACTTATGGCGTATGATGGACACCAAGTTGAAGAGAAGTACGACATTCCATCCACAAACCGACGGACAGGCAGAGGTCGTCAACCGTACCGTGGTACACTTGTTGTGGGGCTATTGCAGCAAACATACCAAGTTGTGGGATGAGCATCTTCCATATGTGCAACACACCTATAACCGATTAGTGCATTCCTCTAAGAAACGTTCACCATTTGAGACATGTTTTGGTTACTTACCAAAGGATCCTTTTGACATGATCTATGGAAGGGATGAATATGCCAGTGGACGTGATGACAGGGACAAAGCACATCGGCTCATCCAACGAATACAGACAATTCACCAAGCAGTGCAAGAGCAGTTGGAAAAGAGTCAGGCCCGATATAAGGCCCAACATTATAAGCACCGAGTCGGCCATCAAATTCAAGTTGGTGTCAAGGTCTGGTTCCATATCAGCAAGGATCGAATGAAGGGGGAAGGCAAGAAATTGTGACCAATCCGATATGGTCCATTTACCATATTGGAGAAGAATGGGAATAATGCTTTCCGACTCGACTTGCCTGTATACATGAAGATGTACTCAGTCGTGAATGTCAATAATCGAGAGTTTTATGAACCACCATTAATTATGGACATCGAGGAGGTAGGATCAATGCCTACAGTGGATGACTTTGCACCAAAGTATTTCGATGAACTGCCAGAGGACATCATTTTTAATCGAAGAACCAGGACTTCATGACGAGGGGACGTGGAATATCTCCGTGTTGGTTTCAAATGGATGCACCCAAGTAAAGCTAAATGGCTTGAAAAGGAGAAGGTGAGGGAGAAATTCCCTCACTTACCTGTTGATTGATAAGGATTTTGGGGTCCAAAAGCTCTTATGTGGGGAGGACTGATCCAGGTGGATCGAACAGGTCCAAGTACAAGTGGCTTAAGTACAAAGGCTCAAAAATAAAAGTGACTATAATGTGGAAAACTTAATGTAAAGTTGAATATCTCATCTTTTTTATTCCAACAACGTAGACAACACTCAATTCCGAGTCCGTATGGAGGAGTTAGAAGCAGTCAAAGTTTTGAGGGTTGGCTTGGTGAAGTGGCAAACTAAGAAGGACACAAATTGGAAGTTTTCTGGCCACCGATTTCGGCCAGCTCCGACCGCAATTCGGGCAAAATTGTGGGACGAATAATTTGACTCCTTCGGTCAAATCTCGAATTTTTTTAAAAGGAGCAGCTGGTTAAAAAAAAAATATTAATAATTATATATATATATATATATATATATAGATCATAACAAAGGTATTATAAATAGTGGTGGGCAGCAGTCGTGACCCCGCCACCCAACCACCCCTCCCTCTAAACGTGGATCTTAACCATTTAAGCCAACAACTTCCTTAGGGAAGTCTGCCTGTCTTTTATATAAAAACCAGTGATTTCATAAGTGCGCTCAGGCAGGTCAGGAGCGGGCACAAAGTACGAGATAGGCAGAACCATGAGTGTTGTACAGAAGGGGGGCAAAACAATGATCTGAGCCATTTTCTAGAGGGTCCAAATTTTCACTTTGTCAAATTTAGGCAAATTTTATATGGATTCTGCACCTCTCGGCGCCATGAATCCAATGGTGCTGTCCATTTCTTCATTAGAGATCTCCAATTTTCAGGCATCTTCAGCTATGGAGGTATAAGGGTGTAATTTTGCATTCTATACTTGTACTTTCATTTTTTCCACTTAATGAAAGAGGGCCTCCCCACTATTTGAGCAGGGCCCAGAGATGTAGTCCCTCCTGGATGAACTTCGATATCAAGTCTGTGTCTTCTTGCATGATGTTAATTGCTTCTATCTTCTTATGTTTTTGCCTTTAAAGTCTCTTGTTTAATCTATAATTTTTTCATGTAATTATTTAACACATCTTAAGAAAAAGATTTTGGATCACTAGAAGCTTGCACAACTATATGGACATGTCATAATATTTACAATAATTATAATCACAAGATACCATGGAATTGATACTCGACTAACCACTCAAAATATACTCAAATTAGTGTTTATGTAAAACACATATATTCATGTATTCATGGGCCCATTCCTAATAAGAGTGCTAAAAAATGACGATGCAACAAAAAAACACAAATCCCATGGTTTGGGATTTGATATCTAAAACATTGTTGATGTGTTTTCATATCACACATCAACTAGAGTGATTTTGGTTCATATTTGAAACTATATCCCTCTATATGGAGACCATATTTTGATATATTGAAAAATACAAATGACCTTCACTTAATGATCATGAAGACCTAACAGATCCTTATTAATAGCGCTAATTTCAATGTTGCAGTGATTCCTCACACGAGGTCAATGGGGATGGTTTCTCCTCTTATTAGGATACTAAAAAGAAGAAGGAAATTTGTTGTAAGCATCCTGTCATTGGATAGCCCTATGTGTTGACTTTATCTAACATTTTACGGAATAAAAAATAGAGGTCATATACTTAAGATATTGCCAATTTGGTCCAAGAGCCCGTGGAGTTAACTTACTCACAACCTCTTCATTTTATCTTCCTCAATTCTCCAATTTATCCCTTTTCTTCATTTTTCATCCATTTTCCATTTATACTATTATTTTCATTATTGATTTTCTCATCCATTTTTAGAATATTGACTAAGCGATTATTTTTATTGGAATTACTCCTTCTCCTTCTCCTCTTATTACTTAACCATTAGCCTTTATCCTCTCATTACTTAACATTATTTACTTAGTCATTTAACCATATTTTGCCTATATATTTAACCATTTTTTTCCTTTTTTTATTCATGTGGGTTGTTTCACCCACTTGTTTCCCATATACCTACACTTAGTCATTTTTTCCCATGCAATTTGTGACTACATACCTACACATAGTCATTTTTACCCATGTGAGTTATGGATTGTTTTTTTCGCCAAGTTCATCCTACACTTGCATTTCCTCAACCCATAATTTGTACCTACATTTCTATAGCCTACAAATTGCAACAATTTTTATTCTTAACCATTTTTACTTCTATGTGGGTTGGCTTCACCTAACTCTATATAGCCTATAGTTTGCACGTGCATTTCTACATCCTACAAATTGCACCCCTTTTATACTTAGGCATTTTACTTATATGTAGGTTGACTTCATGTCACTCAATTACTTCTCCTACATTAATTCTCCCTCGTGTGTGTCGTTAACCTCACTTCACTTCACCCCTTTACTTCACCTTCCCATAAGTTGGCATCACTATTTTTATACTCGATCATTTTATTATCTCCCCATAATTATTTTTCTTACCTTTTACTTCTTAATCTTACTTTTAAATCTTTGCATTACCCCACAACAAGTTCTTGTTTGCTCAATTTGTAAATCAAAAACTCAAGTTGTGGCTTCCAAAAGTTAGTGACTTGGTAGTAATTTGATTTGATCCACATAAATCTTGGCCTTTGATTTACAAATCAACCCTATTTGTCCCACATGCATTATGGGAGGGCATTTATAACTATTTATAAAGAAATAAGATCCTCACATTATTTATGTATGGAGTAGAAAGAGCCATGGATCCTTGTATCTTGTGTATAGTGTAAGCTTTTGATCATCACCCCAATTCTTATTCATCATGCAACTCCATCGCCCAATCACCCATGTAAAAACAATACCTTCCAATTTCACCCAAAGATACTATCATGTGTCATTGGGATGTGTACCAAACAAAAATGGGGGAAAACTTAGGATACACTAGACACATGAAGAAAATATTGGAGATGGTTAACAACTTGTTGATGGTTTCCATAGTTGAAATGAAATTTATCATGCCGAGTAAATTAAATTATAGCCATTAACCATTTTTTACTTGGGAACAAATTGCTCAAAAAAAAAAGTTTGATTTAAAGGAATTTTTGAATCTTTAAGGTGGGTAATTCTTTGGGGAATAAATATTAAATATTATATTTACCAAAGGGACTCAATTCATTTAGCACAAAGGGGTAAAAACCCTAACCATAAAGTAATTCATAGAATATGTTGAAAGGATTATAAAAAAGAAATGGAAGAACATTCACAAAGAGAGAGAGATACCCCCCTTTGAGCATAATAAGTAAAGTAACCCTAGTCGAGTTTTTTGATATGTTCTTCTTAGTTAACAATCATCTCAATTTTCACTTAGAGTAATTTTAAATGACAAGAATTGATTTCTAATTGATTCCTCTTTCTCTTCAAAGTATTCTCATTTACATGGTCCATGGGAGTCAAATTCAGTCCATTTTGGGAAAAGGCATTTTAATTTTCCAAACAATGAACTCTTTTTAAATATTTGCATTTGAGATTCCATAGAGAACTTTCAAGAGTTCATAGTTATTGTGATGTTTTGACTTTGAGTTTTAAGCTTAAGATTGCAAGTGTGTAATTCCTTTCATTTTTGTGAGTTTAGTGGAAATATCGAGTAAAATTCTTTGCAAACATCATATGTTTCCTTTCATCTCGCTCAATGACATAGTGTGTTTTACTTATTTCTATTCTAGAATTCATTCTTCTCATAACCCTTACCTCTTTAACAATCACATGACGTAAATATTGTAATGTGAATATCATATTTAATACCATTTCCATGGGAAGAGTCTTTTTAGTTTTCACATTCAAAACTTGTAGATAAAATTTCTTCCCATCATATTTATTTTCTTTTCTTTTCATGAATGAGATATGTGCTTTACAAGTAAATATGCTATATGAGAGTTTTATTGGAAGATTTGTTGGGGTTTGCTCTTTAGCATCCACCCATCATATTTATTTGAGGATAGAAGAAGATTATTCCATTAACGAAGAGAGCATTACCATCTCTGAAAAAATGAGGAGAGTATTTCTGATTCCCCACAAGACATTCTCTCAAAGTTGGTAATTTTCCCTTGTTTGGAAAAGTGATAAACAAACATCTATTAGGAGAATTAATGTAACAAATTGCTTGTTTGAACATCCTATCCCCCACCTAAATGAGGATGAATTCTTTCAAGTCCTTGGGAAAATACACTATAGGGAAACCCTATTTAAAGCTCGAGTGTTGAGAAACCTCTCAAGTCTATCACATATGAAGCTAACAAGTGACTTAAATGTGTTGGAAGAATGGCTTAAACTACGTAAGGAGGGAAAGTAATTGTACCAATGCAGAGCTACAATATTGATATTTTTATTTAGTTGAGAAGTCCTTTAACCACTAAAAGAGAACAATCAATGTGTTCTGACAAAATCTAAGGATCATTAACAACAATGCCATTAGATAGCAAGTCTTTAAAAAAAAAGGAAACTAGGAAAAAAAATCAAAAATTAGGTAGATCATGGGTGTTTCAACAATGCTAGTAATGATATTCCCATACCTCCTTCATCAAGTTCAAATCATGGCTTTATGGGATATATAACTTGAAAATACCCAAACATTTTGTATTGCTTATATTTTTTATTAATAAATTTGTAAGTTTTTGTAATGTTTATACTTTTGAATCCTAAGTCACGTGATTTGGGTTCGAGTTCGAGTTCGACAATGATTAGGTTAAGTTCGAGTTTGAATTTTTTGATGAGGTTTGAATGAAGTTCACCATTAGGTTCATCTATATACATTTTCTATATAATATACATATATTAACTTTAAAATGAAATATAGGACAAAATAATAAGATATCAACATCAATAAACATAAAGAAATGCTATCATGAACATGAAAATTGCAAGGATAAATTACAAGCTTGAGTTGTGATATGAGGTTATGAATTTTGATCTATGGACTTGGTCAATGGCTATGAGATTCTATGAGGTTCACTGAATCTCAATTTTTTTTTAAGGTTCGCCAAAATTTGAAGCTCAAGATTGAACCTTATGACATAAATTTTGATCACTAACTTAACAAGTTTTTGTAATGTTTATTTTTTATTAAAAATATCAGAAATAATGTTATAAAAAATAATACAATTATTCTTTAAAAAATCTTTAAATGACCACTTGAGGTCCTTAAAAGAGAACTTGAGGTCCTTAAAGACAACTTTTAGGATTTTATGTGTAGGGAAACCATTCCCTTCTAAGATTTTTTTGTGCATGGAAACCATTATTTTTTTTTTGGGCTTTTTTCGGGTTTGTTTGTGTGGACACCATTCTTTTATTTAAGATTGGTGATAGCTACTAGATATTATAAACATCAAAGTTTAGATTCAATAATTATACATATAAGTTTTATAAATATTGTGATAAAAATCATAATTGCAAAAATTATGGTAAAAAATATATGCATTTAACTTTAACCATATGTAATGGATTATCTTTATTAATGTTTTAAATATTAATCTCTTTTTATTATGCAGGGTATAATGCATTTGGTAATACATTGATCCTGAATTAATTTATATATATATATATATATATATATATATATATATTTGTGTTCTGATTGGTGCAAAGGTATTGTCTCTTATTTCGCAATCATGAGTTTTGCAGTTGCATAGTATATATACAATTGCAAGTTGTTTTTAGTGTGACTTTTTGAAGATTTTTTCGGTCTAATTTCTCTAAAATCTGGCACGAATTCATTGAAAACATAAGTTTGATGGGTAACCTTTCACAATCGAAGTGCCCTAGGGGTTTTTTAGGGTGCTGAATCCATATATAGAGTCAAAAAAACCAATTTAAATAACAATAATCAAGATTTCACCTCAAATTTTTTCACCGGATTCCAACACTAGAAACTCCAAAAAATTGCACTAAAAACAACTCCATACAATTGTATTTAGTTTCGAGAGTGTTTTCGACATGTGTTTAGCTTTGTCATTCCATGTTCTCATCTACAATTAGCACAATGGTGATTATATAACATACCTCCTAAATTGAAACAGAAAATGGTATGGAGAAATAGAGAGGCCAAGCACTAAACAGACGAATCCAATTTGATTTTATATTTGCATAACCTGTAATTATTGACTGATATACATGTTCTAAATAGATGTTGCTATTATTTAAATCTATCCTTCTTAAGCAAATAATAGCATTGGAACAAATTCTCAAGATATAAATATCATGTCCTTATTAACATAATTTTACCACACTTGTACAAAGGATGATATTTTCAAAGTAAGCTATCATTGCATCTATTCAGTTGTGTGAAAGTATGGATGCTCTAAATACAAAGTATTGGAAGTGACTTGTACTCCATACAACCAAAATGATTTGTATATCGTTAGTATGGTATGGCCGTAGGTTTGAGATCGATTAAATCCTTTTAAAAATACGAGGAGTGGGAACCTCGTGTACTTACACATGTAAAAACAAATTATATATATATAGAAAAGCACAAAGAGTACACATATATATATATATATATATATATATATATATATATATATATATATATATATATATATATATATATATATATATTAGACTTATTTAATATAAATAAATATCTATATATTGTGCATTCAACATTAATAACAAACAATAAAGTAGTGAGTCCAGATTTCCTTGTACTGTCTCCTATAATTAAAGGAGCAACTAAATAAAATTGAGTGTCAAATATTTTTTACTCCAACTTCATGTTAAATCTCATTTTATTCTCTCTCATATTCCTTTTCCAAACCAAAATCATCAATCAAAAGGGTGTAACTAAATCATTCAAAAGAAATGGCTTTCCTTTTATTTTCAAACTTCAACTATTACATTTATATATTATCAATTCTCTCTTTTTGCTTTGGGATTTTCAAGACTTTTCCTGGTTTACTAGATAAAATATATTTCTCCTACCTTTTTTTTTTTTCTTTTTTTTTTTAATAAAATAAATAAAAATATCATATTTTAAATTATTTTATTATATAAAAAATGTATTTTAATATTAAAAAATATATTGTTTATTAGGTTTTGAATAGACACTGATTGGGTGATTTGAAGTCATTTGTTCAATTTCTCTTAAATTAGAGTGATATGTATTGGATATGATGATGAAGATGTAGTCTTACCCAACTTACAAAATAAAATTATTAAAAATATATACTATATATTTTATAAAATAACATTATAATTAATATATATATATATATATATATATATATATTAGAAAACACCAACCATTACGCCCTAAATAAATATACCAACAAAGATCCTTGTGAATATGATTTCTTAAATATCAACATATATAAACATACCAACAAAAATCCATATGAATTTGATTTCTTAAATATAACATATTTATATATTCTTTTTTTGATACTTGTTTTTTTTCTTTTCTTTTTTTCGAGCAAGATCGGTCATATTATATTTCTAAAAAGTAGGAGAGGAGAAAACTTCTCCATTACAAAATTCCCCAAGTTGAGTGCAGAGGGATATCTGCTTGGGGGCTATTTTATGTGATGTGCTGCTGGATTTCCATTTTTCTTTCCTTTTTTTAGAGCTAGAGACGGTTACATTGGAACTGTACTGTTTAACAAATTGGAATAATAACAAAATACATTTGACTTTCATAATAAACTATGTTTACTGCCGTAATTTAGAGCTGGATCCATGAGTGATCAGAGCTTTGGATGGACTATTTATTGACAGTATTCTCGCTTCCTCGTAACCTGCTTCCTTGATCCATTGATGTAGAGCCTTGTTCTGACTTTTTACTCATTGCTTCTTTGATTAAATTCAGCTCTTCCTTCAGGTGGCTACAACTATTCTTTAGAGTTCTTATTTCTTTGTTGCATATCTTCCATTTTGATCTCATATAGGATATTTCTACTTTGGATTTTTCTTTATCTTGCAGGATCCGATTCTTGAGATTTTCAATCACAATTCGGTGTGATTTGCAAAATGCACAGGGGTGTGCTCTGTTCTCCAGAGGATACATCTGTACCTTTTCCACTATTGTTGCTTCGTGAAGTGTCTACTCCCTCTATCGTTGAATAAACACACTGATGTGTTAATCTGCTTGCTGTTCTCTTTGAGATTCAAACAATTTTCTTGCTGACCGTGGATTTATGATTATGCAGAATGAACTGGGCTGCCAGCGATGAGGGATGCTTCCAGTTCACAAAGGAGATAAGCGTAGAGGCATGGGATCGAACTGACTGGAGATTGGGGAGAAAAGCAAGGTGTAAAGCAGGGAAGGAATGAACTAGAGGGATAAGGGAGACGCTATGTGTGTGGATCGACCAGCAAAAGCGTAGGAAAGGTCGAGGAGAGATAAGGGAAACCGCAGAGAGAAAAGCAGATTTCTCTTGCCTTGACAAAATCAAAATGGAGAGATGAAGAGTTTGATGGCCAATTGGAAATTTATTGATGTGCAAATGGGAAGAAGGGTGCTGTGGGTTCATGTGAGGCTGGATTCCTCGAAATTTTGGAGTACCATTATCATAGATTTTGAGAATATAGAAGAGATTTGGCATAATTCCAGTTTTGTCCTTTTGCTTGGTTGTTGATTCAAGAGAGATCTTGGAATCATCAGATTTCTGAATTGAAGTGATTTGGTTGTTGTCCATCATGGACGAGGGAGGGTAAATCAAGGGATAGCTAGTTGTGCAGTAATTTCACCAATTTGTGCTTGTTCAACATTTTGGTGGACTCCTTTGTTTTCTTGCTCATCTGCCAACTTGTTGTTTTTCCTCAAAATATGAAAATATTCTATTTTGCCAATCTATCTTGAAATTTGTTGTGCTCTGTTTAAAATTTGATTTAATCCTGCATTTTTTAGGAGAGAGTTGTCTGCCATTAACTTGATGATGATAGTTGAGTCCCCAAAGATCATAGCTTCTTTTATTTATTTTTTCTTTCAGAATTTTGAGGCCTAGCAGAAGCCCATATGCCTCCGCTTTGTTGTTCGTCATATGGCCTAGACCCCAGTTATAAGGTATCTGCATGAGTTGATGTTGTAGAAGAATTATTCCTCCCATTCCTGCTTTGCCTAGGTTCTTTTTTGATGCTCCGTAAAAGAAGAGGCAAGCTTTGTTTAAATTGTTTACCCAATTTTGGAATTCTTCTTCAGTTTTCCTAATTTTCCAGTTCTGATGCCTCCTTGTGTTTTTTATTTGGGGTACCTGTTTGATCTTTCTTGCTGCAAAACTAATCCAGCTCCTTTCTTCTTCTTGGAGTTGGCTCAGATTGATTCCTTTGACCCCTTTTGCTATGAGGAATTCCACCATCAGTGCCCATGCTTTTGTTGTGTTTGTGCTTACTGTTGGGGTTTTATCTTTGAAAATTACTCCATTTATTGCTAGCCATAATTGCCAGCAGAGGAATGAGGGTAGGTTGTTCCATAGTCTGTGCATTGTTTGTTTATTTTTGAAGGAGTGTGGATAACTGTTCTTCCACCTGCTAATGAAATGGTTTATAGGGAGGTTGTAATTTACATTTGCTGCTATGGGTAGCACCATTGCCTCCTAGCATTTTCTTGTGAAGGAGCATTCCAGAAATAAATTTTGGATTGTTTCTTCCTCCTTTCTACATAGTGGACATTGAGATGGGCCACTTATTCCTCTTTTCTTTAAATTCTCTGCGGTTAGAAATTTGTTGTGTAGTAGTGTCCATAGAAAGAATTTTATTTTGGGAAGGGATTCAACCTTCCATACTAATCTCCAATACTAGCAATCCTGTTGGTTTTGACTCTCATGAAGTTTTTAGTACCCTGTTCTGACAGCATACTCTCCTTCTATTGGCTCCCATATGTAGACATCCTTCTTGTTTTTGTCTATCGGTGCTACTCCCACTAAGAGAGTTGTCAATTGGTTTTGTTGGCCTATGAGGTCCTGCGGTAGATTGGGTTTGGCCCATGGCTTCCAGTCTCTGTCCATTTCCCAGATGGAAATGTCATTCAACTTGTGAAGACCTTCCCTTGTCATCCATTCCTTTAGTTCCTTTATACTTGGGTTATTTCCCAAAGGTGGATGTCCCATTATGCTGTCATCCCATATGTTTGTTTGTTCCCCATTTCCTGGTCTTGTTGTGATATGTTCTTTGATAAGCTGAGTTGCATTGGTGATTGCTTTCCATATATGGGTGCACGATCTTGTCGGAGGGTTCTTTTCCAGAATCGAGGTTCTTGGTCCATTGAGATATTTACCTTCAAGGGCAGCTTTCCACCATGACTTTTCCCCGGTTAGGAAGCTCCAAGTTATTTTACTTCCCAGTGCTATGTTCATTAGTCCTGGGAGTTTTATGGAGAGACCCCTTTGGTTGTATGAGGTTGTTACCTGCTTCTAGTTTATCAAACTGAATTTTTTCCTTTCCCTTTTCCCTCCATGCCAAAGAAAGCTTCTGATTATAAGTTCTGTCTGTTTATGGATGCTTACGGGAGTTGAGATAAGTGCAAATTGGTATAAAGGCAGAGCTGCCAGTATGGACTTTATGAGCGTAATTCTACCTGCTTGGTTGAGCCAAAGCATTCCCCATGCCTTGATTTTCCCTTTAATTTTTTCAGCGAATTTACTCCATATTTCATTCTTCATATTTTTCTTGCTTATTGGCAGCCCCAGATATTAAAAGTAGTCGCAACTGTTTTGGAAAGGAATATTCAGAATTTGTGACATTTTCTACAGCGTCCTTATGGGAGTGTTCCAACTGTATAAACAACTTTTATCATTGTTGATCATACCTCCTGAGACCTCCATGAAGCTATCCAAGATAGCTTTGAATATTCTTGCCACTATACAGGAGGCTCCACCCAAGAGAAGGGTGTCATCAGCAAACAGAGAATGATTTATTCTTTTGGTTCCTCTGCTTATAGAGAGGCCAATTAAGGTGGAGTTTCTTTTGCAATGTTCCAGATTTCTACTTAGGGAGTCTGCCATTATGATATAGAGGAAAGGAGACATGGGTCATCCCTGTCTTAGTCCCCTTGAGCTTTGAAAGAAATCGCATGGCCTTCCATTGATTAGAGGAGCTATCTAAGGGCCCACTGTGCACGCTTGTATTAATTCCACGAATTTAGCTGAGAAACCAAAGGCTTTCAAAACATCTGCCAGAAAGGAGAGGTTTACTCTATCAAAGGCATTTTCCATGTCCATTTTTAGTACGAAGCCTTTTTTGTTATTGGTGAGGCTAGTATGAATGGCTTCTTGAACTAAGATGATATTGTCCACAATATGCCTATTGGGAACAAAACCTCCTTGATTTTCAATGATTAGGGAGGGAAGGAGGGGTTTTAGCCTGCCAGCTATGATCTTGGAGATAATTTTGTAAGATTTGTTGCAAAGGGATATAGGCCTGAAGTGGTTGAGAGTGGATGGACGGGGATCTTTTGGAATTAAGGCCAAAAGTTTGAGTTGGTGTACCGTCTAATCTTTCTTTTTCTCATTACATATCTTATCATTTTCAGCAGATCCTTTTTGATGATATTCCAAAAGGTTATGTAGAAAGATATGGGAAAACCATTTGGTCCCGGGGCCTTATCCGGTTGTAAGGCCCAGACAGCTTCCTATACTTCTTCTTCCGTTACTTCCTTTGTGAGCGAGATATTGCTGCTGTTGTCAATAATTCTTGGAATGTGTCTCAGGAACTCTTTAGGGTTTGCCTGGCATTCTAGAGCTCTGAGGAGATTTTTGTAGTGTTTGAAGGCCTCATTTTTTATTTCTTCTTGTCCTTTTAGCTCTTGTCCCTCTCTTCCTGTTATTTTTTCAATATTTTTCTTTATAATTATAGTTTTTGCTAAATTGTGGAAAAAAGAGGTGTTCTTGTCTCCAGCCTGCATCCATATCTGTCTGGATTTGAGCCTCCAGGTTTCTTCTTCTTGTCTGTTGTTTATGTAGATTTTCCATTGTACTTCTTTTTCTCGTGCTTGCTTCTCTGTGGTGCTGTCACTGCTTTCC
Organism: Pinus albicaulis; assembly: GCA_034641835.2. Lineage (NCBI taxonomy): Eukaryota > Viridiplantae > Streptophyta > Pinopsida > Pinales > Pinaceae > Pinus > Pinus albicaulis. Next base: position 1,328,622,721 of record CM076577.1, on the reverse strand, counting down.
AGTTCCTCTTGAATTTGCTTTAGCTCCTTTTTTAGATCCTCTTTCTCTTTGTGAGGTTCTTTGTATCTATTTTTTGCCCAATCTTTCAGGCTTGTTTTTGTTGCTTTCATTTTTGTTTCCCATATGTAAGTGGGGGATCCACTTATGTTTTTTCCCCATACTGTTTCCACTTCTTTATGTGCTTCTTCATTGCTGCCCCAAAGCTGGTTATATCTAAAAGGAAATGGTCCGTAATTTTCAGCCATACCCAACTCCAATAGTACTAGTTTATGATCAAATGCTGCTGAGGGGATAATTCTGGAGGCTACTTTGTTGTATTTTACTATCATCTTATCTCGCATGACAATCCGATCTAACCTTTCCTTGATGTTTGCCTTGCCTATTCTTCTATTTTCCCATGTGTATTTCCCATTTTTCGGAGGGATATCCAGAAGGTTGCTTTGTTCCATTATCTCTTCTAGAGTTTCTCTGCTTGGATCTGGCCAGTAGTTCCCTCCTCTTTTTTCTTCAGCTTTGAGAATTAGATTTAGGTCTCCCCCAACAATAAGGTTATCTTCATGGTCATCCCCAATGCTTTCTTTTAAGGTTTTCCAGCAAATTTCCTTATCCTTATAATGATTGGGGGAATATATGTTGTAAATGCTAGATTTCTCGCTGGTTTCAACATTCTCCAGATTAGTGTTTATCCAATGTTCTTTTTTTGTGTGTTGATACAGTTTCCATTTCCTTTCTTCCATATAGTGCTTATCCCTCCTGAAGCTCTAGTAGCAGATATTGCTTGTCCTTCGTAAATTCTAGATTTTTCTATTATTGTGTTAATTTCTTGACTACTAGCTTTGTCTCTTGAATTAAGAGGATGTCAGGCTTTTCACTTTTGATCAAGTCTTTTAAAAAGTTTATTTTGGAGGGGTGACCCAACCCTCTACAATTCCAAGAGACAACTATCATTATTTACTATTGTGGGTAGATGTAGGACTGTTGGAGTATGGTTTCCCACACTGATGAAAGTTGGTCCAATTTTGTATTATTTTGATTATATTTAGTCTAGCGTAGGGGTGATAGGGCGGATAAAAGCCCCAATACGTTGTAAGCGGGTAAATAGGTAAAACCAGGAGTCCGCAAACCACGGTTTGCAGACCATAGTAAGTTTAGGCTAAATTGGTATAAATAGTAAGTATTTTTTAGTCGATAGGCAGAGGATGAATAGAAGTGAATGCTAAGTGTTGATTGTTAGTTCTGGGTTTCGGGTATTTGGGTCGGACTCCTATTGGCTGTGTGCGCGGAGATCCTTTGTCCCGCTGTGTGCGGACTCTGTTGGCTGTGTGCGTAGGTAGGATTTGGGGTTATGTAAGAATTTGCTGATAATATATGAGAAGTATTGTTGGTATTTGGTTCTGGATCTATCTGTTATATGAATTCGTGCTTTGTGTTCAATCTGTGATAAGTTACGAAAGATCTGTGTTATCTGTTGTGTTTATCTATAGTATATGTTATCTAGTCTGTTGCGCGTACTGTAATTTATATCCTTACTGGTCAAACGCACGTCGATGCAGACCTAAGATCTAGATCTGTAATACTGTGTACACCGGTTATCTATTTAAGCATGCGAACTAGCTCTGTTTCCATAGATATGTGCGCTGTGTGTGGCTTGGCTTACCTGCTCTCTTTCTAGGTGTTGAAACCTGGTTCTAGCACCCTCCCATACTACTTCGGGTGAGACTTTGACCTGTGCAAGTAGGTCACTACCGAAAGGGCCAGTAGTATTGGGGTTTGTTGGAAAACCTTAACATGTGAACCTGGCTCAGGACCCCTAAAGCCAACAAATGGTTCTGTTGCGGGGACCAGCAGCATTTTGAAAGATCAGGGAATGTCAAGGCCATATTGGAAACTCGAAAAGAAAGAGATTGATGAATGGTTTGAAAGACAAGTTCAGGAATTCGCGATAAAAGAAATCGTAGTACAAAGATAACTACTGAAGAGTGGAGGAACAAATATATTTTCATAGAGAGCTATGAAATCTTCTTTGTAACAATTGTGATCGTACTTCAGGAGTGGTTGGCCAACGTAGTTAAATTCCAAACGTGTTGGAAGGACGAGCGAGTTATGCAGTGGACTCCAGAACAACTTTCGCAGCTAGAGAAGACTGACAATATTATTACCTGGACGGTAGATCACTGGGTGGACAACGTACTAGGGGGATTTGTGACAGAATTTGCGATTGATCAGTTAGTATCCTATTCTGAAGCAGAAAGGCGATTCTTTAAAGGGTTCTGCGGTAAGTTCCTGAAAACGTTACTGGTGTTAATAAAGATCTTGCCGTGAGAGAAAACCATCCTGTGTAGCCATACACCGTGAATGAATTCCGACCAAAAAGAAGGTACTACGCGTAGCGGGAAGTGCTATAGAACCAAACAGGAAGGAGATCGGGGTACGTATAGCCCGGTAAGGGATTTCGCCACATTCAACCCTCCATCAACTCCTCCATCAAGCTCTCATCGAGGAAAAAAATCCCCACCACCCCCACCAACAAGTGACATGGCTGCGCACTTAAAGCTCCCAACCTTTAAAGGTGCAGGCGATGAGGATATGGATCAGTGCTGGTTTGTGGCAGAATTAGTATGGGCTGCACAGAACATACTAAGTGATGCAGTGAGACGGGCTCAGTTATCCCTTGCCTTCGAGGAAAGGGCTCTGGATTGGTATAATGGGTACATTGGGCAGAAGGAAATGCAACTATTGATGAAATTAAGGTTTCACTAAAGCAACAATTCAAGAGACCTAAATCCTACTCGCAGATAGTAAATGAACTGAAGGATATCAAGTAAGGGTCGTCTAAGTCTGTATGGGAAGTAGATAAGCGATTAAAGAAAGCAATCAAAGAAGGTGGGTTCCAGTATGATGATGGACAACACACAGAATGGTTCATCGCTATGCTGCTATCTCACCTATGGATACCTATGGGGCAGCAATCTATCAAAACACAGGAAAAATCATTGGAGGTGGCTATGAAACTAGAAGCTGGCCTGAGAGATGACACACAGTTGGGAGTACACCATATTCAAGGTCAACTAGAAGCAATGCATCTCGAGATTTAGAACCTACACAAGGAATGCGGACCGGCGGTCAACCTGGACAGATGGTGCATTCAGTGCCGAGTAAATGGTCATACCAAGGATAACTGCCCACTACTGATTGTATGTACGCCGACTGGAGCGCCTAGTCCCTTATGAACTAGGGAGGCTACAGGGTCAAGTGAAGCGCAGTAGTGGTGTCGGTTCTACAGATCAGTTAGCCATGATGAACAGAATTGTCGCACATATGAGTTACTGACGGAGCGAGGGAGCCTATTCCGGGTTCAGTCTGACCTAACGTCACCCAGATCCCCCATAGGAGTAAGGGGATCCCCAGGTCTAGGTAGGGGAGGAGGCCGAGGAGGAAACTTCGATTGAGGACGGGGCCAACTCATCTGCTACAATTGTGGGGAAATCAGGCATTTTGCAAGAGACTGCGTCAATCCGACTAGACAGACCTACCGGTATTGTAGACAATTTGATCACTCGATCGAAGATTGCCCGGTTCTAATAGCTAAGGTTCAAGAAAAACAACGTAGTACCACACAAAATGTGCAGCGGGTAAAGGTAGAGCCGCCAAAGACAGGATCACCTAGTGAAGCATGCACACAAGCAACCGCTGGCCCAGCAACGCAAGTAAGAGCACAAATCCTACAGGAAATCAACGTCGTGCCTAGAAGGGAGGACGATTGCGGCCCATTACTCGCACCTAATGATGACCGTGGGAAACACATAAAACCATTCCTACAAGTATGTATGCAGCTACTACGCCACCAACAGACCACGAAGAATATTCAAACTCTACTCAAGGGGTGTGAAGGCCAGGCCTACCTAGCTACACAGGTACGAAAAATGCATAAACGAAAATGCACAGGTCGGGAGATGTGATTGATTGCGCAGATTGGGGATTTTAAGATGGATCAAGTCATTCTTGACTTAGGATCTGAGGTGAACGTAATCCCTAAGCAGACTTGGCAGCAAATGGGCGAACCTACACTCGAGCGGACCATCACCCAGCTACGCATGGCTAATTAGCAGATGATAACACCTTTGGGGAAATTACCACAGGTTATTGTAAACATCGCTGGAGTTAAGGTACGAACTGATTTTGAAGTTATCCACACCGTGGGAGATACAGATCCCTATCCAACCCTCCTAGGCCTAGACTGGGCCATGACTGTAGGTGGTATCATTAATCTAAAGGATCACAGTATGACATTTGAGAAAATAAGAACACAAGTAACAATCCCACTAGACCCAATGGACGGAGCACGACATACAGACGAAGTGCAGCCATACCAGCTAACTACGAAGGATGGAACGAATGGTATGATATGGCGGAAAGGGGACTCAAGTAGAGGGTCGAAATTCTGGTCACCACACTTACAGGACGCACCTACATTGCGCTGTATGACAAAGGACCTTTGAAGCATCTCATCAAAAGTAATAAGTCTACCCCAGTTCCATGGGTTTGGTCCCATTCAAGATTTTTTACAAGCATTCGAAGGAGAGGTTTTGCGAGAACATCGGTTGGAAGCCCTTGAACAAGCACTACGCGGTGCGCTGGCACAATGGTGGGAGATACATAAGGAGACCGTCCATGAATGGGAAGAATGTCGGGATATGATGGTCCTGCGATTTGAAGCACCAACGGATGTGCAAGACAACACCTCCTTGGAGTCTGAAGGTCCCCATGAAGACAGGACCGCAGGGTACGTAGAAAAGGGACTCCAGCAAAGCCCTTACAGGGATACACTGAAGGATGAATGTGTAGGGCCAGTTGGGCTGTGCAACGGGGACTTAGAAACATACCCCACCTCAACTCAGGATGAGGCCAAAAACAATACTACTATCCGACAGAAGGAACATATCAGTGCAACCATTTGATACACCCAGTATGTTCGAAAGCTGGTTTGGCAGTCTGTATCACGTACGACCAAGCTACGCGGCTTCCTTTGGCACAAGTTAGGCCAAACTTCCATAAGTCAACCCTCCCTAGTTTAGTAGCCCCTACGAAACAAGATTGTGTTGGGGGGCAGGGGCAAAACTTGGCAGACACGACCACTACACAGAAGGTACGAAAAGTAGCTGTTAGAACAATGAACTCTGGTAACAAGGACGATGTATCGTTGATGGGCACAACCAAATGGCAATTAATGAAGAGATTACAGAAGATTTTTTACCGTTCATCCGATGGCACGCCCCAAGTAGGAATGCCATTACCGTTAGTTACCCACGGGAGTTGTCCACAGGGATGGACCGGTAGCTCCGTTGGCCTGTATCATGTATATAAATTGCCTACCTATTATGTATACTACATAATCCTTTATACCATCTTAATCTTACTCTCCCACCTTTCTTCCCACCTCCTAACAGTAGGTGTCTGTTGTATACCAATTAGTAAACCTACAACAACTATGGAAATACCACCCAAGGACGAAGCAATTGACAAAGTACTAGAGTGTTGGATCCTTGTCTGGCATAGCACCAGGGGGGCCACCACGCCTAACGCAGAACCACTTACCCAAGAGATCCCACCAGCTAGACCCACCACATTCGCGAAAGGCACTACGCAGCTACTGGAGACTGATAAAACTAAAGATGCAACGAGGTCACAACTTGCACTCATTCCAGACAAAGGTAATACTCTTGATAGCCATGGCACAAAATGACTAAGAGCATACGAAACATGGACCCGAAAGAAGTCATGTGCTCCGCACAAGGACCATGATACCGCACTCACTCTCACTAATAGTGACCTCAAGAAAATTACAGGCGCCATCACTCTGACCGCTGAGGAAAATTGGTCCGTAATAGAGCACCGACAGTAGGTCACACTCACCACTATTCAGACCACCATTTGGGATCTGCAGCTGCGCACCACTGCAATTCAAGACAGCCTAATCCAAGAAGATACTCCCGCGACAACTACCAGTACCTCTCTCGCGTCAGTCGAAGACTAGGCGCGTTATGTACCTGGCAATGCCTTTTTAGGTATCCAATTCCCTGTCGGCACAAGCATACTGTTGGACCTGGCCGTGCTTCCCCTCGAAGCCCTCCAAATATTTCACACCATGGTCTCCAAAGAAATCCATCATCGAGACCAGAAGACGGACCAACGACTCAGCCTCCTCGAACGGACAACGGAACAACAACACTCTGCCCTCACTCTCGCTATCCCACGGCAAACTGAGCTTGCAATAACTATTCACCAAATCTACGCAGAACTACCAGAGGAACTCCCCGCTACGACGTTAACACAGGATAAGGTGGCAGGCCTAGTAGCAGCATTCAGGGAAGCCAAAACAGAATTGCGGGACCTGAAAACAGTGTTGGCACAACAAATTACCATATTGCAGAATCAGTTACAACCTAACGCAACCCCAGAGGTCCGCGAGCAATGCACCACCCTCGTCACCAAATCTATGGATACCATTACAGTGCAGATCGTCCAAGCAACTCAATTGATCAAGTCCACCACGTAGCTCTGGACCATGGTACAACATGCACCAAAACTTCAGCAACTCAACCAGGACTTAAAACAGAAGGAAGAGGCAGTGGCCCGCATCGAATTTACATTACCCACACTGGTGCCAACACAACGATTGGTAAGCATCAGGTTCAGTACTATACTCCAAGAATAAATCGAAGAACTTTGCCGAAAAAGAGACACCCTCAGTCAACAGCTGAAACCATGGGTCGCTTCGGCCTTCCATCTTTCACATGATGCGAAGGTAGCAGTCAGGCACCTCCATCAACTATGGGAAAATCTCACCTCAACTGTGGAAGGACCAATGTCATAGAAGCTTGTCGCACTCGCCCAAGGCACTGCCCGCCAGAGTCTCGACATACTTCCCCCCCTAATTGCAGATATTAATGAATTGCGCGCACAGGTGGAGGCTCTACCATTGCAGTGACCCGGGACGAGTCACAAGATTGTGTTGGGGGACTGTTGGAGTAGGGTCTCCCACACTGATGAAAGTTGGTCCAATTTTTTACTATTTTGATTATATTTAGTCTAGCGCAGGGGTGTTAAGGTGGATAAAAGCCACAATACATTGTAAGCGGGTAAATAGGTAAAACTAGGAGTCTGCAAACCATAGTTTGCGGACCATAGTAAGTCTAGGCTAAATTGGTATAAATAGTAAGCCTTTTTGATTCGATAGGCAGAGGATGAATAGAAGTGAACGCTAAGTGCGGATTGTTAGTTCTGGGTTTTGGGTATTTGGGTCGGATTCCTACTGGCTGTGTGTGCGGAAATCCTTTGTCCTGCTATGTGCGGACCCTGCTGGCTGTGTGCGCAGGTGGGATTTGGGGTTATGTAAGAATCTGCTGATAATATATGAGAAGTATTGCTGGTATTTGGTTATGGATCTATCTGTTATATGAATCTCTGTTCTGTGTTCAATCTATGATAAGGTACGAATGATCTGTGTTATCTGTTGTGTTTATCTATAATATATGCTATCTGGTCTGCTGCGCATACTGTAATTTATATCCTTACTGGTCGAATGCATGTGGATGCAGACCTAAGATCTAGATCTGTAATACTTTGTACATCGGTTATCTATTTAAGCCTGCGAACTAGCTCTGTTTCCATAGATCTGTGCGATGTGCGTGGCTTGGATTACCTGCTCTGTTTCTGGGTGCGGAAACCTAGTTCTAGCACCCTCCCATACTGCTTCAGGTGAGACTTTGACCTACACAAGTAGGTCACTGCCGAAAGGGCCAGTAGTATAGGGGTTTGTTGGAAAACCTTAACGTGTGAACCTGGGTCAGGACCCCTAAAGCCAACAAGGACCCTTCCCTTTGTTTGCTTGTTGTACTTTTTCTTTATTCTTTGGTCCTTTTTCTAGAAATTTCTCCAGCCCCTGTTGTGTTCCCAGTGAAATATCTTTGGCTGCTTCTTCATCCCTTATTTTTTTGTTTGATTTCCTTCTGACTTTCTTTGTGTTCTCAATATTTTGAGGGGTTTTATTTTGTTTGGTTTCTTGTTAGGATTCGATCTAGGTTTTTAGGGAGGGGTTTGTTCGTCTGAAGAGGGGAGCCAGGGGGGTGGGGATAGGGGATGAGAGGAGAGAGGGTTTGGGGGATGAAGAGGTGAGCGGTTCTGAAGGAATGAGGACAAATGAGAGGATGTCAAAAGGGTTTGTTCCCAAAGGGGAAGTTGTTTGAGAATGGGGAGGAGATCCCGGTGGTGGTGGAGGATGAGGGCCTGAAACAGGTTTTGAAGTTGTCTTCTTCTTTTTTACTTGTTCCCATTTTGGATCTAAGGTTTCTTCTGTGTTTTTTTCAGGTTCTTCTCTTTTACTACATCTATTGGCGAAATGACCGTATTCATGACATACCTTACATTTGAAGGGGACTTTCTAGTAGTCCAGCTGCTGAATGTGGATCCAGTTGTCCACCTTGATCTTGACAGCTTCCGGAAGGCCCTTTCCTAGATCCACCTCAACACAGATTCTTGCGCATGCTTGCATGTTGTCTTTGGGTTCACTTCTGTCAATGTATTTTCCCACTACATTTCCGATTGCCCGAACCGAGTCATCGCTCCAGTAATGGAGAGGGAGATGCGGCAGTCTAACCCACACTGGTACAACGTTGGGAACATCTAGTTTTGGATCAAAGACCAGAGTCCATCAGTTAATATACAAGCCCCTTGTGTCCATAAAGTAAGGCCCGCTTCGGAATATGAGATCTCAGTCATTTTTGGTCTCGAAATGAAATGTGTAGTATCCCCTACCACAAAAGCATATGGCGATTTTTCCTTGTGTAAACTTGTTCCAGTTCCTCTCCACCCATTTCTGCACTGTTTTGGGTGAAGGCCACAGTCCTGTGAATTGGCCCACGAGTCCTTTTTCCGCAAGAGAGATCGCGGCTTTCCTTGGCACAAATGGAGGCAGAGATATTTTTGGTATTGATTCCAGTTTTTTTACATTTTTTGTAGCTGTTGGTCTGGTTCGTTGGGGCCCCATAGAACTGATTAAAGAGGCGAATACCACATACTCTTCATCTGGCTGATTACTATTTGAGTTTGCAGCTGTTGTAGATGGTGAAGGCGGCCCCGGATCCGGCTCTGGGGTAGCCATGCAAGCTGTGGATCTTGTAACAGCACTGCATTTGCTCAGCGATGGCTAGGGCACAACACAGAGCTCCTCTTGTTTTGATACTTGTTTTAATATATATTAAATAATTTATATTAGTTTTTATATCAATTATAACATAATTATAATTCTATTTTTGCTAAACACAAATATATATATTATAATCCATGTCAGCTCATAGAAAACTCATTTTTGAAAGTTTGAATCACACTTTTAAAAAACAAAATGAATTTGTACCATTATAATCTAAAATCACATGTCATTAGTACTTGTGTGTATTTTGCAAACAAACTATGTTAAGTAGATATTTGCTTTACTAATATGAAAATATACCATGTTCATTTGGTGCTTCATATTGTATAGAGATGCCAACTCTCTAATATCTAATACTTATTTTCTGTGTAAAGTTCATAACTATACAAATAATGGTCAATGTCACAAGTGTAATTTTTTACTAAGCAACATAGACAAGCTACTATGTAGAACTTGTTCAATAATGTTTTCATTTTTTCTTAATCAAAATGATTTTTTTTGGAGAATCGAAAACTCCAAAAGATTGGTTGTAAGCTTACACCAGATATAATTATTTCACAAATGTCACAATAGGCCACATAGTTAGGAACGAATTGTGCACTAAACCACTTAAGCTACGATACTTTGACAATATTGTTTTTCATTATAATATAAAATAATTTATTTTTTTATGAGAATGTAATTTATATTAGTGTGTTTTTAGTTATGTTGACTAATAAAGTTTTTAATTAAAAAAAAAAGGTTATAAAAAATATTTTAATTATTAATATTTTCCATTTATTTACATGATTTTTTTGGGTAAAAGGATGTTTTCATTAATCAGAAAAAGTTTTTTTTTAACAGAAACGGTT